>LLCE01000274.1:0-13736 GCA_001414415.1 Hymenoscyphus repandus
AGCCCGGATTCTACGCTTCTATTACTTTAACGGGGCTTAGTACTCTTTCTAATACCTTAGTTAGAAGACGGGATTAGGAAGATCCTATAGTTATCTAAGAAAGAGATACCTACTTAAAGAACGATACTAAAGAGTATAATTATAATAAGTAGGCTAATAACGCGAGAGTTCGGATTAAGAAAGCTTTTAAGGAACTAAAGACGCGCGAGAAGACTATCTACGGAGATAAATTATTTTTCCTAGCGCTTAAAAATAAGGATTAAGACTATATAGAACGCGAAGGTAACGACGAGCTAGCTAGTCTCCCTACTAAGGTTAAGGTAAAACTTATAAAGAAGCTTAAGGATAACTTTAGAAGACGATCCTAAACTCCTACTCTAGTAAAGAGAGATAAACAGATAAACTACCTTTTAACTCCTACCCCTTCTTAGAGAGATAAAGGTAAAAAGAGTCGGTTAGAATCGGTTAGAGAGGATAGTAAGGAAAATAGCGATACTTCTTCTTATACTAATACTCTAGAGGGAGAAGATTATAATCTCTTAGGTAGTAGTAGGCTATAGCTTTTAGAAAATTAGAAGGGCGAGGGGGCCGAGATTATAGCGTACAGGCTTGTCGATTTAGAAAAAGCTAGATAATATACCTTCGTATAGCTATTTAGTTCGGGATTTAGAAAAGAAAAGAGGTGTTTTTTCTTTATTTATTTTATATTTTAATTTCTCTATTTTTATATAATTCTATTTTAGTACTCAGGGACGAGTACGAAGGGAAGGGGGGACGGATATAGCTAGGAAATTTAGGTATATATTTTCCTATATACGTGATACGATAACTTTTTAGCGAGTTATTATATTATATACGTAGATTAATCTCCCTATATAAGATAACTTCTCCTAATAAAGGAAGAAAGGGAGGAAGGATAGCGAAGGAGAGGAGTTTTTTAACGTAGATTCTTCGATACTAAAATACGATAATTATAATATATATTAAGATTACTCTATAGTACGGCTAGAATATCGTTTTTTAGTAGTTTTATCTTCCTACCTCCCTATTCCTAAGAAGTGATAGCAGCGCTATCGGGACGCGCTATACCCGCCTTTCTACCCCTCTATAATAGCTAAGAGACTAGTTATATATTTATAGGCTATATAGAGGTATACGATCTATTACTAGTTTATAAGGCTTAAAAGTCTTACCCGTAATAATAACTATAAGATAAATAATATAATCTAGTTACTATATTTAACTAAGTACGAAGCTCCTATCTAAGGGGTAAAGACCTAGGTTATATATTAGATAGAGCGCGAGGGTCGCTAGTCGATCCTTTCGCTCTAGTCGACTCGGTCGCCTATTAACCTAGTCGATCCGGATTTACGTAACTCTTTAATACTATAAAATCCCTGGATCGCTTACTAGTTTATAATTAGTCTCTTTACCTATATTAGCTTAAAGTCTCCTAGAGGTCCGTTACCTCTTAAGCCTATAGTCTTAGAACTATACGTAATTTATCCCGTGATTATAATAGAGAATTAGAGAAGAAAGGTAGAGATTAGTTTCTATAGTAATCTAACCTTATACTTAAATCGTAATTCCCTACTATTATAGTTCCTTATATAGTCTACCTACTTCTATATAGCCTATAAACTATACTACTCCTTAGTTATAAAGTAATAAAAAGCCGTATCGTAATATAAATACTCCCGCTACCGAAGGATTAAGTCCGCCTAATCCTATATAATTCCTACTATACTATAATCGTAGCGGATAGCTAGTATATAAAATACTAGATACTTTAAAAAGATATACTTAAAATATAAATTAGCTAAAATTAAACCTTAATATTAATTCCTAATCGGTCTTATTTATACGGGAATCGTATATAAAATATATTAATATAGTATTATTAGGTAGTTTAGAATTATAGTAGAGTACGGGGTTATTATTTTATCGGTTAAAAATAGTAGTCTAGTACTATATATCTATAATATACTACTACTTTAGAATAATCTATAAACTCTCCTCTTTTAATTAAGCTAACTGCTTGCGATATAAGGTGCGATTTATCGATTCTACCTATGATTAAAGGTAGTGGTGTTGATAAAACGTAGGGCAAAAAAAGGTGGGCTTTTAGTAGGGGTAGGCTTTAGCACGGGATATCGGTTATTCAGGCTGTGGCGTTTATATAATTAGGTACATGATCAACGTGGCAGTGCATTCGATGCGAGGCATATTACGAGGCTAATAGAGCCTCATTGCTTATCTCTCGACCATGGGACTCCCCACTCCGTCTCTTCCTACATTACATGATTTTCACCCTTTTCGGACCTTGTTCTGCTAACAAATTGGTAGTACGAATTAAGTCGCCGAGTTGACAATTTCACAGTCTCGACAAGCTCAATTTTCGATCGAAGATCTTACACGTCCCCGCAACTGCGTGTAGCCTTGTGAACTATATTGTTAGCATCCAAGTACCATCTCCCCGAGTTGAAACTACTTATGTAAAAGCGCTTCTAATTAAATCCTGACGGCCTCTTCATATTTGTATTATCTTGCTAATTGAATGCTGCATTACCTAGGCTGCCCACCACCTACCAATCCTTTACCATCACATAAGAGAAGCAATTTGGCGTGAATTATCCCTAAGGAAAAATGACCCTGCACGAATACAAAGCAATTGATCTCGATCGCCCCGCTGTTCGACTCATCCGGCTTCTTAAAGAAAGCCTCATAGATGACATTCAGTGTGAACTTTTTGAGGGATGGATTCAACAACTCGAAGACGGCACACCTTATGATGCTTTGTCTTATACGTGGGGAGGCACTAAAAAGAATTGCAGGATCACGGTTAATGGCAGCACAATGTACGTTACGTCAAACTTATATGCGGCGCTCCAGCATCTACGATTAGATAGCCAGGACCGAATCCTCTGGATTGACGCTATATGTATCAACCAAGCCGATGAAGAAGAGCGAGGACACCAAGTCCGACATATGAGCAATATATATAAGGAGGCTGAACGAGTCATTGTTTGGTTAGGGTACGGTACTCTAGAGAGTGATCTTGCTATGACTTTCATAAAGCGACTACAAGAAGATAGTATGACAATCACAGGCGATTGGAGGACTGTAGCCCGAACTTTAACATCCTCGGAACCTAGAATGGAAGACACATATATACAACAGCTCCGTAAAGGAATGAAGTCAATGTTGAGGCACCCGTGGTTTAGGAGGATCTGGATCTTGCAGGAAATTGCAAATGCCAGAGCAGCTACTATCCTTTGCGGTGATAAAGCCGTCTCGGCAGGGGTTTTCGCTCAAACACCTTCTCTCATAGGATTAAGTCCTGAGCCACATTGCCAGTCTATTCTAGATATAATGCCAGGTCCCTCGCGAAAGGGGTCTTGGTGGGCGAAGAAGCGGGACCTCCATACTCTATTACTAAAGTTTCGTGAAAGCGAAGCGACCGAAGAGCGGGATATCATCTACGCTTTGCTAGGCTTGTCATCGGATGCTTGTAAGAGCGATATCTTGCTCCCAAATTACAAAAAATCGACAAAGCAGATTATCTGGGATACTACTTCATTCTTGCTATCTCATACGCATCAAGACAGCTCGCTTTATGCGTTTCTGGACTGGACGTTACCGAAGTTCTTGGATAGTTTGGATTCGTTAAAGAGTGTAGTCCTTGGAGTTGCATCCGAGAATGGGCAAAATCAGGTCGTTAACCACCTGCTCGCGACGCTCAATGTCTCTATAAACCCAAGGGACAAAAACTTCCAGACCCCGCTACAGAGAGCTTCCTATAAGGGGCACACAGCCGTCGTCCGGCTACTGCTTGAGAAGGGGGCTACGAT
This sequence comes from Hymenoscyphus repandus, assembly GCA_001414415.1. Classification (NCBI taxonomy): domain Eukaryota; kingdom Fungi; phylum Ascomycota; class Leotiomycetes; order Helotiales; family Helotiaceae; genus Hymenoscyphus; species Hymenoscyphus repandus. The sequence continues at coordinate 3,852 of LLCE01000274.1, forward strand.
TGAAGAGGCTGATAACAAAAGGCAGAGCCCGCTATCATTAGCAGCTGCAAACGGGCACGAGGCCGTTGTCCGGCTACTACTTGAGAATGGGGCTAGAATTGAAGCAATTGATATGAAAGGGCAAAGTCCGCTATCATTAGCAGCTGCAAACGGGCACGAGGCCGTTGTCCGGCTACTACTTGAGAATGGGGCTAGAATTGAAGCAATTGATAACAAAGGGCAAAGTCCGCTATCATTAGCAGCTGCAAACGGGCACGAGGCCGTTGTCCGGCTACTACTTGAGAATGGGGCTAGAATTGAAGCAACTGATTATAAAGGCCAAAGCCCGCTATCATCAGCAGCGGCAAATGGGCACGAGGCCGTCGTCCGGCTACTACTTGAGAAGGGGGCTATAATTGAAACAATTGATAAAAAAGACCAAAGCCCGCTATCATTAGCAGTTACAAACGGGCACAAGTCTCTCTTCCAGCTGCTTATAAATAACACTAATGATCAAACTCGGTTATTCTGGGCTGCTAAGACAGGGGAAAAGGCTGTCGTAAAGGCATTCCTCGAGCACAGCAAAAGTCTTGAGTCAAAGAACAACTTCGATCAGACCGCGCTATCATTGGCTGCAGAGTACGGGAAAGGAGCAGTTGTACAGCTGTTACTTGAGCAGGGTGCCGAAATAGAATCAGAAAATTATGATGACCGAACACCACTGTCCTTAGCCGCCGAAATGGGCCATGGGGATATTGTTCAGCTATTGCTCAAGAATGGTGCCAAGTCAGAATCAAACAGTCGTAATAATCGAACACCGCTATCCTTAGCCGCCGAAATGGGCCATGGGGATATTGTTCAGCTGTTGCTCAAGAATGGTGCCAAGTCAGAATCAAACAGTCGTAATAACCGAACACCGCTATCCTTAGCCGCCGAAATGGGCCACAAGGGCATTGTTCAGCTACTACTTGATAATGGTGCGCAGTATGATTCTAATGATAAGTACAGTCGGACACCGCTTTGCTGGGCCGCTAGAGCCGGGCATGAGGACATCGTTAGACTACTACTTCTGATGGGGGCCGAGCTTGAGTCGAGAGACGACAGGTATGATCGGACGCCGCTATCTTTAGCTGCTGGAAAAGGGCGGAAGGCCGTTGTGCGGCTACTAATCGCAGAAGGCGCAGAGCTTGAGTCGAAGGACAGCAAATGGGGCCTGACACCGGTATTATGGGCTGCCAAAAGCGGGCACGAAGACGTTGTGCAACTACTTCTCGCAAAGGGTGCTACTTTAGAACCAGAGGTTGATAACAATTGCACCTCTAGGTAAGGGAAACAAGTTCAAAATCCGGTCCGCAGGGAGTGTAAAGGGAGTACTGTTAGGTTCTCAGACAAATTTGTGATAGAAACTATACCTAGGGCGTAGATGGAGCGGTATTGGGCTCTGCTGGAGCGCTTTGGATGACCCAGGGGTTATCCAGGTCGGTCTAGCTAGATACTTACCGGAGACATCTCCACTAAGGGACAAAGAAAACCTCGCATTAGTTTACGATTGCCTGAATATTTTGAGTGGGTGTCCATGTGATATCACTGCTCGAGCCTGTAGTCATGGTGGAGGAATCGGTGATGATTTTCACGAACCTAGCCGCGAGATTCGTCGAGAGACTGGACATCAGGGAGACTGCTGAGGAGGTGAAGAAGGTTATCACATTAAGCGGGCTGCTTAGTATCATAGAAAGTCAGTCCTTGTCCTCCACACTATATGCTACCTGTTGCTCATGCCATGTACAGAAGTGTTGCTCCACATGAAAGCAGAGTATCGTTGATAAGGATCAATTGCCTGGGCATCTCGTTGAGGTCTCATTTATCCGGGACGCGTAGATCACCAAATCTCCTTTTGTCATGGACACAATCTCAAATTGTAAGGTTGTTTAAGATAATATTAACTTATGATTCCACCGGTTCTACTTCCCTTTCCAACCTTACCTCCACGAGCAGCGGCATCCTTCCCAAACTTCGCATCCTAAAAAGTCATCTATCACCTTTACTTAATACCCTCATGGAATCATTAGATATATATATATTTTCTCTAATAAAAGAAATTTTAAGTCATGGGTAGGGGATTAAGATCTGCACAGAAATTTCTGAGGTTCCGATGTGATATTTAATCCTGTCGAGAGGCATGATCTCTGTGAAAGAGGACGGTCCAATAAAGGCGTCGCAGGGAGCTGCGGAATGTAAAAGAGCATATAGAGGGTGGTGACAAGGAAAGGGGATGAAGTTGAGTTTTTGATAGAGAAGTGATACATGTATAGAAATTTGATGCTGTCAAGTTCGTTAGAGCATCTAAAAAGTCATGACCTGCATCTTCCCATCATCTGCCTACCCTTAGAGGCTAGGCAGGTTCAAGCTAAAATTAAGGTCGAAAGAGAGCGTATTAAGTAATCGAAAGAGCAGCGTAAACTTGAGAAAGCAGTTAAAAAGACTCTAGGAAAAAAAGAGAAGGAGGAGAGAAAGATATAGAGAGAAATTAATGCCTAATGTGCGGCTCGAGATAAAGGCAAGAGACAGAGTGGATAAGACGACTGAAAAACCAGGTGTGCAAGGCAGTAAAAAGGTAGTAGGTAAGTCTAAAAGATCAGTAGTAGTTAGACTTAAGACAACTCCTGATTTTCAAGCTTCTTATAGAGCCTTAGAAGTGGCCTAAGTGGATTTAGACGCTACTTTACAAGAGGGGTCCCTTTAGTCACTAGATCTGGCCGACCTCGAAAAACTCCGTAACGCTTTATACACTAGCTTTAAAATCAATTATAGATATAATTCAACCTTATTTAATACTAAATATTAAATTATAGGTCGTGAAATAATATAGTTACTAAGAAGTGGATTAATTAAATATCGAGATTTTTAGGGCGACGCCGTGCATTGAGGTGGAGCGTGCACTGAGTTGGGATTTCGTTTACTTTATGATTAAATGGTCAGGCCTACATCCATGTTGCGCGCTAAGGCTATTCATGGCTAGCTGCATCGTCGGGATTTTAATGCTCATCCGACACTCTAATCCGAATTCAAGCGCTAGTCTCGTGTAGGAAACCGAGCACAGCCGAGATGGCTTGCTAAGCACCTGGTTCCATCTTTACACCATCTCCAGATAAACTCTTAGGGTTGTTGATATATAGGATTCGATCACCTCGCTTTCCTCTTCTAATTAACCATGGACATAGACACAAAACCCGGATTTCAAGTCCTCTCATCCATTAACTCCGATCTGAAAATCCGTGAATACAAAAAACAGAGACACCACAAGAAATCCAGATCTGGCTGTCTTCCTTGCAAAGAAAAAAAGGTCAAGGTCTGTTCTTTCTCTCTGATTTTCCCTTCTTATCTATTGAAACTTATATCATGTTAGTGTGACGAGTGCAAGCCAATATGCGTACGATGTCGACGAAATAAGAGAACTTGTACATATGATAGGCCTTATGAGGGCGAGCATGAATACAACATTATGGGGGGCGTTGCGATTACAAAGCTCTCTACAGTCAGCTCAATCACTGCTCTATACCCCAGTCTGAAAAATGGAACCCCTGGTATTCAACTCCTGCATCATTTCTATACAAACTGGGATGCCATATTCTGCATGCCGGGTCGTGACGAGATAGTCTCGCTCTCACAATCAAACTCTCTTATCCGCAACACATTACTTGCCATTACTGCGTGCCACTTGCGGCATATGTCTCCAGGAATATTACAGCATCGTATCGCAGAACATTTCTATCAATCCCTTGCCATCCAGGACTTCCAAATAGCCCTTGAAACACCCAGCAAGTCACTGGGGCAGCAAGGAGTGAATGCACTGCTACTGGCTGCGCTGTTGCTAAACATGATCGCATTTACACTTCCACACCAAGAGAATGGCGACGAAGATGATCCAAAATCATCCTGGGTCTTCAGCTTCGGTGAAGACCGATTGGGATGGCTAGCCCTGCAGGCAGGTCTTAGACCTCTCTTGATCTCACTGTCAGCGTATTTGGAGAAGACGGTAGCCTTTCTAGATCCCATCATGTTTGGCCACGGAAAAGCGGGCTGGAGAGAAATCCGAAAATTTCAAAGCTTGGGTATTGTTCCTGAGAGTTGGATCAGAGCATTCAAATTGAAGAATGACAGCTTCAATTGTGAATCCAATAATGCCGACCAGAATGATATTTGTGGGCCAGCCACGATCGCACTTGCCTATCTACGGAGCATTCATCCTCCACAGTCGACGATACTCCTCAATTGGGTGTTTCTCACGAAGATACATGGAGATTTAAAATATCTTCTCTACAACAGGGATGAAAGGGCGTTGTGGCTGCTTGGGTACTGGCTGGGGTTGATGTGTCGATACGAGGGAATCTGGTGGTGTGAACGGCGTGCGAAGAGGGATTACGAGGCGGTGCGCATGCGGCTTCATGAATTGCAGCTCGGCGAACGTGCCAGCGATGGGCTTCATTGGAAGGACATGATGCAAGAGTTGGAACATGCGCCTGTACTTACGCGAAGAGAAAGTTAGCCATTTGCGGGAAAAGAAATAATATATTTATTCGATCCCATTTCACTTCACAAGTTTCATGTCTTTCCGTTTGGACGTCTTGTTATATGGATTACAGAATCTCGGAAGTTAGACGATATTATCGCCCAATTTACTAAAACCTTTTTTATCCCTCATATCCCATCTCTGAGTCTGTTCTCTATATATCTCTCAAGCAGCGTACGAGGCTACAGTTCGTTGAATAAACTCAGTATGCATAGTGAGATTACGAGATCGCCCAATTCAGTAACTATATGATTCAATGTAGGAAGTATTGATATGATCTCACATTATAGAGACTATCACAAGAACATTGAGCTGTCTTACCAAGGTTGGATACCTGTAGCGCCGACCACCTTTCCAACTTCCGAATCTCGTTCCCCTTCAATGAAACCTTTAACAAAATTACCACCCTCTGAAGGATCTCGCGCTCCCATCTAAAATTTATTGGTCAGAAAATTGACTCTTCGACGGGCTATCTTCTCTGCTTACCTTCTTCATCTGTTCAATCCCAACGTTCCCCAGTTTAGTTGCGAGAAATCCCGGGGATATAGCCCAGACCTTTACTCCATCATTGAGTAGAATCCGGTGCCACTGTCTCATCATCATGTTGAGTCCAGTCTTTGCGCTCCGATATGACTCGATAGGATTGATTTCGTTTGGCTTTGGCCAACCTGGTGCTGGCGAGGCGTTGATGCGCTGTAGCGCTGGGTGATCAAATCTTTCGGTAAAGGCTAACGCTGAAGTCCCGCTTGTGATGAAGATCAGTCGTGGCTGTCTTGACTGGAGCAGCAGTGGAATTGCTTCACTCGTGAGTACTTGAGTGCCGGTGACGTTAGTATCCCATGACTTGTTCCACGCCTCCCGGATGCTCAGCTGGCTATCTCTGAGAGCTCCGTCAAAGCCTGCGCCGCCGTTGTTGACCAAGACATCTAGCCGGCCGAATTTTGATTCAATGTTCTCGACAGCTTTCTTGATGGACTCATCCGAGGCAAGGTCCAATTGGACTACGCTGAGACTGCTGGAAGAAGATAGGGTTTCTTGCTGCACAGCCGCAACGGCGGCTTCACCATTGCTAACAAGCCGACTACCAGCGATTATATCGTATGATTGCGTACTTTTATACAAGGCCTTGACTATTTCAAGGCCAAGACCCGTGTTAGCCCCCGTGATGAAGACGACCTTCTTGTCTTGTGACATTGTTGCCGGCTAGTGAGAATTGTTTGAGATGAAAGGGAAAGAAGGCGAAGTTTGAGTCTGCCATCGGAGCATTGGTCGGTATCTATAAGGCCCGCAGTATACTCTTCGATCAACTCGCTTAGAGAATATAGGAGCAGAGTTGGCGCTGGAATTGTGTTTATTAGTTTGGCTGGCTCGGTTTCCTCTTTTGATTAGCGCAGCATGTTTAAATTGGACCCCTACAGTTTCTAGTGGCTAGACCATTTGAAGCTTAGACAGTGCACTAGCTCACTTCTTCCAAGCTGCACGTGAATTTATAATTGTACCTCGGCATAGGCTAGGTTCAAGAACATGCCCCTGTCCTTTCTATTAACTACATAGTCATCGTCAAAGTTGGCCCCTCGCCCTAAGGCGTTGCAAACTTAGTTTGCAGTACAGTACAAGTATGGTGCCGCCACTTGCAATGTCGCAACATGTATAGACGAGCCTTTTCCCACGCGAGGAATGAGCATGGAGCGGCTCGCTCGCAAGGGCGAGGGCCATTAACAGGGCCTTGAATCAGGCTGCCTCGTAGACGGGCTCACTCTTTACTACACTCGCTGCGGCTCGCTCCGGCTCGCCCTTAACCGCACTCGCAAGGGCTAACAGTAGTATTCCCCGATTGACGTTCAATCGGGATGTTTTCCCATACAAAAATTGTCGATGCGTCGTCTTGGCAAAAAAACCCCGATTCGAAAAGCCGACATAGAGTATGACTGGAATTACGTCCCGTGACTAACATTTCGATATAAGTGTTATATATAGTAATAAGCCTATTCGCGTAATTACGAATATTATACCTCTTAGTCAGTTTATCTAAGTGGTAAAAGGCTTATAGCCGCTCCTAACAGAGTATTAGTATATAGATTACTAGTACTTTATTAGGAGCGGTTATATAACAAATTATAAGATTAGTCACGTGCAGTTCCAAGACCTTAGGCTCAAGAGGGATTGTCCTCTAGGAGACCTTGGACTGTTATAGCTAGGAAGGCTAATTACGAGCTAGTAAGCGGTCTAGGGATTTACTTATATACGGGTTATATAACTATATTAATATAATTATAGTCCGTACGGGCTAGCTATACTAGCTATACTAGACAGCTTATACGGCTTATAGAGCTTACGCTAAGTATAGGTATTAATAGTATATAGTCTAGGTCTTTACCTATTAGATAGGAGCTTCGTGCTTAATTAGATATAGTAACTAAATCTTATTATTTATTATATAGTTATTATTTCGAGCTAGACTTCTAAGCCTAGTAACCTAGTAATAATCTATATACTTCTATATAGCCTATAAACTACTCTACTCCTTAGTTACAGGGTAACAGAGGGCCGTATTATAACAGGCTATAAGCCTTTTACTACTTAGCTAAACTAATTAAGAGGTATAATATTCGCGGTTACGCGAATAGGCTTATTATTATATATAACACTTATATCGAAAATGCTAGTAATATTATAATAACCCTATATTTTAATAAGGAAATATAATAGTAGGGAATTACGATTTAAGTACAAGGTAAGATTACTACGATAACTAATCTCTACCCTTCTCTGATTCTTCTACTGTGGGAGGGTCACGTCAGGTAGTGAGCCACAAGCACAAAAGAATAGGCACAGGAACAGTAACAGGATCTGGTGTTAAGAAGGGAAAAGAGTTGAAGTAAATAATCGTCAAGTAATCGTCAAATAATCGTCAAAGTAAGGGGGTGGTTAAAATGGTAATAAGTGTCCTGGTCCTCTTAATAAGAACATAAAAAATGTTAAATACAGCAGTAGTAATCACGTGCTTAGCGTGCGTCCACGTGATCCCACGTGATCCCCACCACACTACTACCCTGATATTCGATACGTATCCGTTTCGCTACCTACCTAGATAACTAAGGAACTTAATGATTATATCTACTTCTTTAAATCGGATAATGTTATAATTTCTAGTTTCTAAGATTTACTCTATCTCGCCGATCCGAGACGGCTACTACTCGGACCCTACGGTAATAGCCCTAGGGCTTCAGGCGAAACCTAGAAGAGAAGAGAAGAGAAGAGAGGGAATCTAACTCCGTGTTACGATTCGGTACTTAACTACCCTGTAGCTAAGTAATAAGTATATGTTTATAGGCTATATAGAGGTATACGGACTATTACTAGTTTTATAAGGCTTAGAAGTCTTACTCGTAATAATAACTATATAATATAATAATAAGATTTAGTTACTATATTTAATTAAGTACGAAGCTCCTATCTAGTAGGTAACGACCTATAATATATACTAAGCGGAACGCGAGGGTAGCTAGTCGACCTTTTCGTTCTAGTCGACTTAGTCGCCTATCGACCTAGTCGACCTATAGTTATATAACCTACCTAATACTATAAAATCCCTAGATCGCTTACTAGCTTATAATTAGTCTATTTCTCTATATTAGCCTAAGGTCTCCTAGAGATAATTATCTCTTAAGCCTATAGTCTTAGAGCTATATATAATTTATCCTATAATTATAATACTATCCCCTTTCCGTCCTAGCGTATCCCTACGTATAAGTATAACCTAAGGAAATATTAATATTAGGCTATCGGCCTCTTCTTTTCTTATTATAACTATAGATCGCTCCTATAAATAATAAGAATAAGCTACCCTAGGAAACTATATCGAACGTTTAGGTAATATTATAGCTCCTTATACCCGTTACGAAAAATCGAAAGATATTAAAGAAGTATCCTGTCGTTATATAGCTATCTCGGGTAAGGAATTTAAACGTTACGCGGAGTACGCTTATTAGGGTAAAACCTACGATTATTATAAAAGGAATCGAATACCCTCGCTTTCTAACTAGGCTTCCCTTAAACGGTAGAAGGAGCACCTCGAATAATAGGAAGAGGCTACTACCGAGCAGGCCTAAGAGGCTATAGCCCGGGTCGCTCGCTTATAGAAGTAGAAGCGTTAGTTATTAGCTAGGGAAAAGCGGATAGTATTAGCCGGTCTTAACTCCTTAGACGAGTTAGACGAGTTAGAGGCCCGGGAAAAACAAGCGCGAGAGAAACGTAAGTAAGAGGCGGAGGTAGCCCGTATCGCGGCTGCCCCCCCTCCTCCTATAGATCCCTTCGGTTTCGCCCTAGATCCTTCTTTCGACCCTTCCTTAGTTTTCCTACCTAGTGACCCTTCCTTAGTTTTCCTACCTGGTAACCCTTTCTAGGTAGTCTAGGATTTTAGTAGTAGAACGTCTTAAGCTTCTTAGGGCAGCTAAGGTAAGACTTTAGTTCCTAAATATTCTCTAAATATAGGTAATCTAGCTATTTAATTAAGTACTTAATCTTTCTGTTTATATACTAATAGTCTAGGATTTCTTCGACGTTATATATAGCTTCTTCTTAAGGGTTAATAGATTCTACTTTAGTAAACGGAGCTTTCGGGGCTCTTAGCGGTACTAGTTCTAGTAATAAAATATAGATAACCAGGTAGATTCTTATTATCTTTAGTAGTTTAAGTTCGTAGTTTAAACGTCCTCTTACTTCCTTAATCTTAAATAGTCCTAATTTCTTATAGTCTAGTTTATCGCTTAGTCTTTTTATTTTAATATTTTTTCTTAGAAGGTAGACTTTATCCCCTCTCTTTAGCGTAGGCTCCTAACTACGTTTCTAATTATAGTAGTATACGTTTCTCTCCGCTACGAACTTTAGTTCCTCTAATAGTTCCTTATATAATTCCGCTATTTTATCTAATATTACTTTTATACTTTAGTTTAATATTTATTCTATTTCTAAATCTAGTTCTCTATATACTACGTATTCTCTTCTATAAAGGGTAAAGAATAGTATCTTACTAGTAGCTTCTAAGACTAAACTATTATAAGCGAACTATACGAGTAGTAGGAACTATACCTAATTATCTTATTAGTAGTTAATATATAACTATAGATATACTTCGATAACCTAGTTTATATATTTAGTTCCTCTGTTTATTTATAGGTAGAATATAGTAGATATCTTTCTCTTAACTCCGAGTATAGCTATTAGGCTTTTCTAGAACTTAGAGGTAAAGAGACTATCTCTATCTAATATAATCTCCTTTAGTAGCCTATAATTTATTACTATATCGCGGTTAAAGGCGTAAGCTAAATCCTCGG
>LLCE01000275.1:0-13532 GCA_001414415.1 Hymenoscyphus repandus
TCTTCTCTCCTAGATTTTACCTGAAAACCCGGAGCTATTTCTCTAGGGTCCGAGTCGCTACCGTCTCGGACCGGCCGAATAGAGTAGATAGCGGAACTAGGAATTATAATATTATCCGATTCGAGAAGTAGTTATAATTGTTAAGGTCCTTAGCTATCTATATAGGAGGTAAAATAGATACGTTTCGTATATCAGGGTAGTAGGAGAATTAGAGAAGAAGGGTAGAGATTAGTTTCTATAGTAATCTAACCTTATACTTAAATCGTAATCCTCTACTATTATAGTTCCTTATACTAGCTCTACTAGACGGGCTTATACGGCTTACGCGCTCTACTAGCTAGGCTTATAAAGCTTACGCTAAGTATAGATATTAATAGTATATAGTCTAGGTCTTTATCTATTAGATAGGAGCTTCGTATTTAATTAAATATAGTAACTAAATCTTATTATTTATTATATAGTTATTATTACGAGCTAAGTATTATAATCACGAGATAAATCACGTGTAGTTCTAAGACTATAGGCTTAAGAGACTACTATCTCTAGGAGATCTTAGACTATTATAGGAAATAGACTAATTACGGGCTAGTAAGCGATCTAGGTATTTTATAGTATAGGGAGTTACGTGATAGTAAGTATAAGACGTGCTAGCTCGGCTAGCTAGCTTATATAGCTTATAGAGCTTACGCTAAGTATAGTTATTAATAGTATATAGTCTAGGTCTTTATCTATTAGTTAGAAGCTTTATACTTAATTAAATATAGTAACTAAATTATATTATTTATCTTATAGTTATTATTACGAGTAAGCCCTCCGAGCCTTATATAACTAGTAATAGTCCGTATACTTCTATATAGCCTATAAACCTATAACTAGTCTCTTAGCTATATAGTATAGATAAGGGTCGAATTATAATACTAAGCTTCTAAGCCTAGTAACCTAGTAATAGTCCGTATACTTCTATATAGCCTCTAAACCACACTAGTTACTTAGCTATAGGGTAGTTAAGTACCGAATCTTAATAATTCCCTACTATTATAGTTCTTTATAGCTAGTCGAGCTAGGCCTATTATTTAGAGCTATAGTTAATAGTCGAACGTACTTCGAAGCTAAGGTACTTAAAGCGTTACGATTCGACCCTTAACTACCTTGTAGCTAAGAGACTAGAGTAGTTTATAGGCTATATAGAAGTATACGGGCTATTACTAGGTTACTAGGCTTAGAAGCTTAGCTTATAATAATAACTATATAATAAATAATATAATTTAGTTACTATATTTAATTAAGTACGAAGCTCCTATCTAATTGGTAAAGACCTAGGCTATATACTTATATATACCCCTTGCTATTACGGTCTGATCGACAGTGGCCTAGTCGATAATCGACTGTTCGATAGTCGACTAGTCGACTACTATCACGTGACTCCTTATACTATAAGATCCCTGGACCGCTTACTAGCTCGTAATTGGTCCTCTAAGCTATAACAGTCCAAGGTCTCCTGGAGGATGTTTCCTCTTGAGCCTAAGGTCTTGGAGCTGCACGTGACTAATCTCGTGATTTGTCACACTAAGGCTCAGGATCTCGAATCCGTTAACGTGGCTCAGTATCTGAATCTGAAGGTTTGAGAAGTCGTCTGATTATATAATCCCTTTCTGACCCAACTCCTAATTTACGGGGCTTGATCAATTCTGCAAACGACCACATGATCCTACACCATATAGTTTAGGCTTTCTGATATCCTAGCCGTCAATCTGGCGTCATTTCATATCCATGATGCCCAAGCCATTCAACAATGCAAGGATGGAAAAACGTGGTCAATCTTTTACAGATTATGTCTATCAACCTCTCCACCCTCGCCACATCCGTCTTCTCTTCATTGGTACAGGTTTAGAAGGTTTTTATATTATTCACACCAGTCTCAACACAGCTCCGAGCTACACTAGTGTTTCGTATACATGGGACGACCAAAAGCGCGACCATAGTCTTTACGTGGGCGGGGCATACGTGAAGGTCATCGAGAATCTTCGAAATGGGTTGCCATATTTGATCAAACAGGCTAGCACCCAGTTCTTGTGGATTGATGGAATTTGTATTGACCAAAATAATGATGAGGAGAAAACACTTCAGATACCACTGATGCGGGAGATTTACACTCTATGCCAAGAATGTCTTGTCTGGCTCGGGGATGGAACACTAGAGGCCAATATTGCCATGGATGCGATACCGAGAATATCACAAAATCTTCGGCTCCATGATGCTCTACAGGTTTGGGATAGAGAGGGGATTGCTGTTGGTTCTCCTGAGGTTCTTGATTCATCTCTGTGGAAGGGCTTCGTCGATCTCTTCTCCAGGACGTGGTTCAGACGTGTCTGGACATTTCAAGAATGCGTTTTCCCCGATCATGTGTTTTTTCTCTCCGGCGAAAAAACGCTCACGTTCACAGATATAGAGCCATTAGCGATGCCTCTGTTACACCATCTTACCTCGCTGCAACTATTCTTCTATAATGCCACTTTAGGAGTACCGGGGCTTCACGCGGGTTTTCTAAGGGTAGTAAGGGCGGCTGAGTTTAAGAATCTTAGCCGAGAACCTAGAAAGTGTCTGGATACTCTCAGATTGCTATGCTTTACTAGACCTTGGACGGCCTCAAACCCATTAGACAGGATATATGGGATCCTGGGCTTAGCTGATGGCTCCCTACAAGATCACCTGATAGTCGATTACCAGAGCACAGATGTCCAAGTATCACGACAAGTTGCTCAATGGTACGCTTTATTTGGTGAAGATCTCTTCATCTTAAACCTCGCAAGCTCGCTCAGGCATTACGAAGACGGATTACCGTCTTGGGCACCAAATTTCTCGCGACTGGGAAGCCATTGGTGCATTGGGGTGATCTGGCAGCGATTTCGGACTGGTATGAACGAGGATTTCATACCTAGGCCATTCGTTTCTGTCCTGTCAGGGATGTTGCACGTGCGTGGGTTCTGTGTTGATCGGGTCACACACGTGGTCTCGTACTTAGACAAACCAGATACCAACCGAGCAGAAAAATGCAGAAATATCCTTGAGTGGGAAGAAACTTGTCTTGCTCTCTCACAATCCGTACTTGGAGAGACAGGTGTTGGTGTTCCTGATGCTCATTGGACGACTATCATTTCTGGGATATGTGATGATCATCTCAAACCAATCCAAGGCGATTACAATTTGTTGAAGTGCTTTTTGCAAGTAAATTCTGCTGGGCAGGGCCTTCCACCTGAGCTCGAAGCACGCAATCAAGATCTGGCAGTTCAAATTCGCCGTCTTTCCCAAGTTTCGAGACTCGGAAAATACTTCTGCACACAGAAGGGACGGATTGGCCTTGGCCCAATTAGCACACAGCCTCGAGATCAGATTTGTATATTCTATAACGGGTTCACACCCTTTATTATACGCCCTTCTCCGGAGATTGAGCTAAAGTATCAACTCGTCGGTGACTCTTATACTTACAGCTTGATGAATGGCGAGGCATTTCAGTCTGGGATTCGACCACCGGATGAGACCTTCATTTTGGTTTGACTTTCCGTGAGGTCTTAAACATAGTTCAGTGGTGCAAGTAAGATAATTCTCAATGATTGATGTTTAGATAAGAGCCGAAGCTTGGAATGAATAATAGAATAAAACCTTGGAGCTATAGGACGAACTCGTTCGCGCTATTTCGTATTAGGTCTGTGACAAATCACGGGATTGGTCACGTGCAGTTCCAAGACCATAGGCTCAAGAGGAAACAACCTCCAGGTGACCTTGGGCTGTTATAGTCAAGGGGACCAATTACGAGCTAGTAAGCCGTCCAGGGATTTAATAGTATACGGATCACGTTCCGTGCGTGCTAGCTCTACTAGACGGGCTTACACGTCTTACGCGCTCTACTAGCCCGGTATATAGAGCTTACGCCGGGGTAGTTAGTAGTAGTATAAAGTCTAGGTCTTTACCTATTATATAAGAGCTTCGTACTTAATTAAATATAGTAACTAAATCTTATTATTTATTATATAGTGTGTGTTATAATCACGAGATAAGTTACGTGCAGCTCTAAGACTATAGGCTTAAGAGATAGTTATCTCTAGGAGACCTTAGGCTGATATAGAGAAATAGACTAATTACGAGCTAGTAAGCGATCCAGGGATTTCATAGTATTAGGTAGGTCATGTAACTATAGGTCGACTAGGTCGATAGGCGACTAAGTCGACTAGAACGAAAGGGTCGACTAGCTACCCTCGCGTTCTACTTAGTATATAGTCTAGGTCTTTACCTATTAGATAGGAGCTTCGTGCTTAATTAAATATAGTAACTAAATCTTATTATTATATTATATAGTTATTATTACGAGTAAGACTTCTAAGCCTTATAACCTAGTAATAGCCCGTATACTTCTATATAGCCTATAAATATATAACTTATTACTTAACTACGAGGTAGTTAAGTACCGAATCGTAACACTTTAAGCACCTCGCTTCGAAGTACGCCCGACTATTAATAATAGCTCTAAATAATAGACCTAGCTCGACTAGCCTAACTACTAGCCGAGTTAACCTTATACTATTAATAAACCTACCTGAGGCAGGAAAGGGTTCTAAAGGGAAATAACCCGCTAAAGATAATAATAGCGACGACGACTCTATACCGGACGCGCTAGTTATTAATATCGAAATAAATAAATCACTCCGGGTCGCCTTACTAGATAAGTATAACGGGGACCGAACTAAGCTAGAATACTTTATCTTATAAGTATTAATATATTTCGCCTTTAACGAAGTAAGATTCGCTACGGTAACTTATAAAGGGTTATAGGCCTCCTCTTACCTACGAGGACGGGCCTAGGAATAGATCTAACTATATATCGAGGATCTATTCGTAAATAGAGACACGATCAGTTCCTAATAAAGAACTAAGAAAATCTTTAGAACCTTCTAAGGATTTATAGAGGAAATTAGGAGGATATTTAGAGATATCGACGTACGCTAAACGGCTATCCGAAAATTACTTAACCTAAAGTAAATAGGAATAGTTATTACTTATACTACTAAGTTCTAGCGGTATACGAATAAGACAGGATAGGATAAACTAGCCCTGTCTAAATTTTTTAAGTAAGGACTTAGGTCCTATATTAGAGAAGAAATCGCGAAGCAGGGTATATACTTTATAGATATATTAGATATATTTAAACGACTGATTTACTTAGATAACTAAATAACCGAGCTCCGAAAAGGGAATTTTTATAGGGAATTAAATCAGAAATATAGATATAGAAAAGAGAAGCGCTATTTAGGACGTTATAAATCCACGAAGAATATAAGCGCTACTTAAAAGAAAGGAATAAGTCTAGAAAAACGAAATAAGCTCTACGAGAAGAAGCTTTATTTTAAATATAAAAAACCAGGGTATATAGCTAAAGATTATAAGAGCTCGCCGAGGAAAACGGTAAAAGTAACCGGAAGAGGTAGATACGATATAACGACGACTAAGAGGGTCGCTACCGCACGAAGAATCGAGCTTACTATAGAAGAACTCGATAAACGTGGGATCTATAGTTAGCTAGGTAAATAAGAAGCCTAGATAAGACACGCACTTCTATAGTAGAAGATAGCGTTAACTAATAAAGAACGCTAAAAGGACCAGGAAGGCCTCTCAGGATTATTAGAGGAAGAGGACTCTAAGTATTCTAATTACTTAAGGGAATTAGAATTATAACTAAAGCCGACTAAATTCCAGCTACCCGAGATAGGAGAACTATAGGAATATATAGGCAGAAAAAACTAAAGAGATATATAATCTTAGTACGTCTATATACTAGAAATCTATAAAGATAACTACTATTTAGAAGTAACGACGGAAGAACTCGTAATAGGAAAATACTTCGTAGTTATAAGTAGAACGTAAGAAACTATTATATTCTACGGGATAATAAGGGAAGGAGAAGTAAAAGAAATCACAGCCCCTATTCCTGAAGAGAACCAGGAAAGTAACGTAAGTTCCGACTAGTTAGACAGCTCCGAACTAAAAGCCACGAGGGCCTATATAAAAGGGAAGAACCGAGCGGAAATTCAGGAAGAAAACTACGCCGAGAACCCTGAGGTAGGAGAAACGTAGGACTATACGGGATTCCGGGTAGGAAAGAACTAGTAGTCCTACGACGTCTATAAACCTTATAAGGGAAAAAGGGATTTCGGCTACCTAGGAAGAAGAGCCGCGGGTATAGAAAGGGATAGATAATTAGTTATAAGACGTACCCGGATAAAAATTATATTCGAAAATCCTAAGAATCGAAAGAAGACTACTATATACGGAGTTTTTAGGAAACCTAAGGATAAACTAGATACCGATAACAGTTAGACGGAAGTTATAGATTAGTACCTAAGGGAAGGAGAAATTTAGTATTATAGGGGATTCTATAAGCAGGAATACTATTAGTCCTACGAGGATATAAATCGACCTGATTATTTTATAGAAAGTATAAAAGGACCGGCCCTAGTACTAAACGAATTCTATAATATAGTATACCGAGATAGCTAGCTAGTAGTATTACGAGCTACGGGCGATATCCCGATTAGAACTATTACTATAGCTATCCCGGCGGAAAACCGACTACTAGAAATAAACGTGGTAGTATAACCTAGAGACGTTTAGAGAATTATCTCGGAAAGAGAAGAATAAAGAGTATAGTAGAGGGCCGTACTCTACTAAATAATATACTAGGAATTTACTATAAGCTAGAAAGGAGAACCCGACCGATTAGTAGCGTACCGCCTATATAGGTTAGAGGAATATATATACTTCGGACGAAGGTAGATAGATATAATCACTACCTAATAGGAATAGGAAAATATACTAGGAATAGGTTCCCGAGCAGTCCTAAAAGAACTAAAAGCGCTTAGAGGAACCTAGGGTAACCTAGATAAACTATAAGTATATTTAGAAATAAAGGTTAAACTATACTAAGGAGAAAACGTAAGAGAAATTCGGGTTCTATTAGACTCTAGGGTAACCGATAACTTTATAGACCTAGGAGTTATAAAGGAGTTAGGTCTTAACTAGAAATCTAGGAGACCTTATAGGCTCTTAGTATTCGATAGTATAGATATTAATTATTAGGACGGATTAATTAGTAAATATACGAGACCTATAAGGATAGAGACCGAATTAGGATATACTAATAATATAGTCTTTAATATAGCCCCGACCGGTAATAACTAGGCTATTATAGGAATAATATAGTTACGATAATATAATCTAGAGGTAAATTAGTAGATAGGCGAACTTAAATTTAGCCGGTATAATTACGAGGGGTCACTCCTATAGTAATCTAAGCCTAATAAAGGAGGTGCTACCTTAAAACAGGTATATAATAAGGTCGGTTAGGACTATCCTAAACGACGCCTTAGAACAGGGTTAACTAAAGGGAAAAAACTAAAGAAAATAATTAAAGAGATACCCTATTATTATAAGGAATTCTCGGAGATATTCTATACTCTAAACGACTTTAGAGCGTTACTAGAATACTAACCTTAGGATCACGAGATTAACCTTAAGGAAGGTACTAGGTTACCTAAACAGAAACTTCGATATTTCGATTATATAAAGACGAAGATTATCGAAGAATATATTAGGAAACTAGCCTAGAAAGGACTTATTAGGAAATTAAAGTTACTATATACGGTAAACCTGATAATAGCCGAGAAAAAGGATAAACTAGAGGGAAGGGCTTACGGCGACTACCGACTAGTAAATACTAAGATAGTTAAAGACGCCTACCCCTTACTAAAAGCCGAATAGTTACGAGATCGGCTATCTAAAGTAAAAATCTTTACTAAGCTAGATTAGGAAAACGCTTTTAGATTAATCCGTATAGCGAAAGGACACGAATAGAAGACTATATTTATAATACCGTCGAGGCTATAGGAGTACCTTATAATACTATTCGGCCTTATAAATACTCCCGCTACCTACTAATAATAGAATAAAGATATCCTCCGACCTTTCCTCTATAAAATAGTTATCCTATACTTAGATAATATTCTTATCTTCTCGGAAAAAGAAGAAGACTATAAGAAAGATATATACGATATATTAAGAGTATTATATAAATATAAATCTAGACTTAAGCTTAAGAAATACGAGTTTAGAGTTAAGGAAGTTAAATTCCTAGGTTTTATTATTACCTTAGGCGAAATAAGGATCGATCTAGAAAAGATCTAGGTAGTCAGGGACTAGCTAACCCCGGAAAACGTAAAAGACGTATAATTATTTAACGGGTTTAGAAACTTCTCGCGATAATTTATTTAAGACTACTTAAGAATAGCCGAACTATTAACACGCCTTATACGTAAAGGAACGAAGTTCGTATAGGAAGGAGAGTAGTAAAACGCGTTTAACGAACTTAAGAAGAAATTTACGGAGAATCCTATACTTAGGATATTTAACCCGGAATTAGAAAGCGTCGTTAAAACGGACTCTTTAGATACTACTAGAGTAGCGGTATACCTTTAGCTAGATAAGAACGGAAAGCTATACCCCGTAGCTTACTTCTTAGAGAAATATAACCTAGCCGAGCTAAACTACGATATATATAACAAGGAACTCCTTACTATTATATTAGCGCTAAAGTACTAGAGGATCTATCTCTAAGGAGTAAAATATAAGGTTATTATATTATCAGATTATAAGAACTTAGTTAGTTTTACTAGGACTAAGGTACTCGATAGAAGTAGGTATATAAGATAGTTAGAAGAGTTAGTATACTTCGATATTATTATTAAGTATATTAAAGGCACTACGAACCTACGTACTAATATATTAAGTCGACTACCTAGGTATACTAAGGATAAGAGTTCTAAGATAATTAACTTACTAAGAGAGGTTTAAGTCGGGGACTTAGTACTAGGAGTAAAATCAGTCCTAGCGAACTCTCGAAGCGACCCTTTAGAAGAATCTTACTACTAAAGAATATATAAGGTATAACAGGAATTTCTAAATAATAAGGATAACGAAATAATTTAGAAACGATACCAGATTAGCCTACGTATAGAGAAGGATTTATAGGAATATATAGATACGTATAAATTATAGATTCCTACGGACCTAGCCCTTAAAATTATTAAAGAATAATATAAGCTACTAGCTTATAGGTATTAAGGGGTACGCCGTATAACCTTTAGAATTAAATAACTATACTACGTCCTAGACCTGAAGAAGTTAGTTAGTAAAGTAATCGCTAAATACGATATATATATAAGGAATAAGGTTTCACGACACGCTCCTTATAGATAAATAGGAATAATACTAATACCGGATATTCCGTTTAAGTCGTTATTATAGGATTTTATCTCTAGGTTTCTAGAATTAAAAGAACTAATAATAAATATTAAATACGACTCTATCCTAGTTAGCGTATATAGACTAACGAAATATATTACCTTAAGCCTATATATAAAAACTAGTATAGCCGAGGATTTAGCTTACGCCTTTAACCGCGATATAGTAATAAATTATAGGTTACTAAAGGAGATTATATTAGACAGGGACAGTCTCTTTACCTCTAAGTTCTAGAAAAGCCTGATAGCTATACTCGGAGTTAAGAGAAAGATATCTACTATATTCTACCTATAGATAAATAGAGGAACTAAACGTATTAACTAGGTTATCGAAGTATACCTACGGTTATACGTTAACTACTAATAAGATAATTAGATATAGTTCCTACTACTAGTATAATTCGCTTATAATAGTTTAGTTTCGGAAGCTACTAGTAAGATACTATTCTTTACCCTATATAGAAGAGAATACGTAGTATATAGAGAACTAGATCTAGAAACAGAACAGATATTAAACTAAAGTATAAAAGTAATATTAGATAAAATAGCAGAATTATATAAGGAACTATTAGAGGAACTAAAGTTCGTAGCGGAAAGAAACGTATACTACTATAATCAGAAACGTAGTTAGGAGCCTACGCTAAAGAGGGGGGATAAAGTCTACCTCCTAAGAAAAAATATTAAAACGAAAAGACTAAGCGATAAACTAGACTATAAGAAATTAGGACCTTTTAAGATTAAGGAAGTAAGAGGACGTTTAAACTACGAACTCGAACTACTAAAAATAATAAGAATCTACCCGGTTATCTATATTTTATTACTAGAACTAGTACCGCTAGGAGCCCTAAAAGCTCCGTTTACTAAAGTAGAATCTATTAACCTTTAAGAAGAAGCCGTATATAACGTCGAAGAAATCTTAGACTATTAGTATATAAACGGAAAGATTAAGTACTTAATTAAATAGTTAGATTACCTATATTTAGAGAATATATAGGAACCGAAGTCTTATCTTAGCTGCCCTAAGAAGCTAAAGACGTTCTACTACTAAAACCCTGAACTGCCTAGAAGGGGTTATTAGGTAGGAAAACTAAAGAAGGGTCGAACGAAGGATCTAGGCCGAAACTAAGGCCGGGGTCGTTAGGGGGGGTCGGCGTAGCCGCTAGCCTAGTTACTACCTCCTCCCTCTGTTTCGCTTCTTCCTCTCTTTCTTATTTCTCCTTTTTAATCTCCTCTAGAGCATCGAGCTCTACTATAGAATTAAGACCGGCAGCGATTATTTTCTGCCTCCTCTTATAAAGAAAGACCTTCTCTTTCTTAAGACGTTAGACACGGGCTATAGCTTCGGCTATTATAGCTAAAGCGGCTACTATAGCCGCGTGGCTCTCCCCTTCGGTAGTATCTAGTTTCTTAATTTAAGAATCTAACGAATCCTATTCTAAAGCTTTTAGTATTCGGTTAACGGCTCGGATATCGTAGGATTTATTTAGTCGGGCGTACCGGCTATATCGGTTTAGTTTAGGATCTCGGGGTAAGAAACACTTAGAACAGTTCGCTTTTTTATAACGAGTACAGGGAGCTATTTTCTTGCTAGTAGAGTTAATTTATTATCTAAGGGCAGTATAATCAGTACGTGGTATTAAACGTATAGGGCCTATAATAAAAGAAGAAGAGGCCTCTAGCCTAACGTCGATATTTCCTTAGGTCGTACTTATACGTAGGGACACGCTAGGACGAAAGGGGGATAGTGTTATAATCACGGGATAAATCACGTATAGCTCTAAGACTATAGGCTCAAGAGATCACTATCTCTAGGAGACCTTAGGCTGTTATAGGAAATAGACTAATCACAGGCTAGTAAGCGGTCCAGGGATTTTATAGCGTAAGGTATTACGTAATAAGGAGTATAAGATATACTAGCTCGGCTAGCTAGCTTACACGGCTTATAGAGCTTACGCTAAGTATAGATATTAATAGTATATAATCTAGGTCTTTACCTATTAGATAGGAGCTTCGTGCTTAATTAAATATAGTAACTAAATCTTATTATTATATTATATAGTTATTATTACGAGTAAGACTCCTAAGCCTTATAAACTAGTAATAGCCCGTATACTTCTATATAGCCTATAAATATATAACTTATTACTTAGCTACAGGGTAGTTAAGTATCGAATCGTGATAACTACCTATAGTAATTTACACTTATTAATTACTAGTAACGACCTTACCTCCGAGTAAAGGACCCGTGACTTATAACTTTACTCCTTTTATACTAAACTTACGACTCCCGTTCTTAGTTAAGAACCTAAATCGCTATACCTTCTTCTCTAATTCTCCTACTACCCTGATATACGAAACGTATCCGTTTTACCCCCTACGTAGATAGCTAAGGACCTTAATAATTATATCTACTTCTCGAATCGAATAATATTATAATTCCTAGTTCCGCTATCTACTCTATTCGGCCGGTCCGAGACGGTAGCGACTCGGACCCTAGAGAAATAGCTCCGGGTTTTTATATAAAACCTAGGAGAGAAGAGAATAGAGGAAATCTAAATCAGGTTCCTAATACTTTCTTTCTATTTTTCAGCTTAGTATTATTAAACTAAGCTTTATTAAATATTTTCTTAGGTTTCCGGTACTTATTTACTAGGTATCCTTTAATTCTATAATTAAAATAAGTTCGGGTTTCCGGTTATTTCCCTCTATTTTCTTTCCTACTATACTTTTCTATAGCGTAGTATTCGATTCCTTATATTTTATCCCCTAAATACTTATTATTTAGTTTTTATTTATTTAGGTATCTATATTAACCCTTCTTTTCTAAAGATCTTTCGTAGAATCGATTATCGATTCTTATAGCTTCGTCGATTATTTTAGATAGCTTATTATATAGGTCCTTCCGGCTAAGTTCGTCTTTAATATTATCTTTAAGTCCTTTATAATAGGTATAGATTAGTACTACTTCGTTCTATCCTAATTTTACTATAATCTATAGGAATTCCGCGGAATACCTTACGGTTAAGCCTCTCTATACTAGTCTAGTTAATTCCGTATTTACTTTCTTAACCTTGTTAATATCTCTAAACGCCTTCTTTATTTAAATAACTAATCCGGTCTCGTATTAGTTAATATAAGACTTAGTCTCTTCTTTAGTCAGGTTTATCACGTAAGGTCCGTTAGCGTTATCTAACTTTATCTTCTAGAAATCCTCTAGGTATAGTTTAATCTATTTATAGGCGTTACCTATAAACCTAGAGATAACCTAGAGTACTTTATCGATTAGTCGCGCTAGATCCTTCTAGTAGAACTAGATATATAGGTTAGCTTTTATTAAGAACTTACTTAGCTTTACTAGGTTCCCGTCGAATATCTCCGGTAGCGGAACTTTAATAGATTCTTTTATAGTATAGGTAGTAGCTAGTAATAGTACTACCTTAGGGTTTAAGAAACTTATTCTTATAACTTTCTACTTTAAACTACACGGGGTACTTAAAGTATAGCGATTATAGTTCTTAGCTAAGAACGGGAGTCGTAGGTTTAATATAAAAGGAGTAAAGTTATAAGTTACGGGTCCTTTACTCGGAGGTAAGGTCGTTACTAGTAATTAATAAGTATAAATTACTATAGGTAGTTAAGTACGAAGCTTAAAGTAAGTAGGTATAAGCCTGGACTATATAGTAGCTAACTAAATAAGAGTAGATAAGTAGCCTCGCTATTTATCGTGTTATACTAAGGAGCGACGAGTAGCTTAGCTATCCGTCGTTTCTCACGTGACAAGGGAGTCACGTGCCCACGTGACTTTCTTCACTGGCTAACTAATAGTCGGCCCGCCCCGTATACTTATTTAGATATACGGGCTTCTAGAGATACCCCTTTCTCGTTATAACTAATAGCAGGTTATAATAACCGACTCCTAATAATAAGGACTCCGGAAGAGAGATTTAAATAGGCTACCTTTAAGTATAAAAGAAACGGCTCGACTTTAACGCTAACTATAAGGTATTACTCGGTAGTAGATACGTACGTAATAAACGATTCCTATATACTCTTAGAAGGACGACTTATTATATAGACGCTATCGATAATTTATTTATAGGGACCTATTTACTTAGTATTCTCTATAGAAAGAATAAAAATATAGAACTATACGCTTTAGGAACCTTATATACGAAAAGAAGAAAA
>LLCE01000276.1:0-13045 GCA_001414415.1 Hymenoscyphus repandus
GTCGAAGCCAAGTTGGCCATGCTGGTCAGCGTGTCTGGATGCTCCGCACCTAACACCCTCTTTCTCGTCTCCATCACTTGCACGTCTAAGTCTTCGGCCTCCTTCCAGCGTCCCTGATTCCGGTATGTCGAAGCCAAGTTGGCCATGCTGGTCAGCGTGTCAGGATGCTCCGCACCTAACACCCTCTTTCTCGTCTCCATCACTTGCACAAACAAGTCTTCGGCCTCCTTCCAGCGTCCCTGATTCCGGTATGTCGAAGCCAAGTTGGCCATGCTGGTCAGTGTGTCTGGATTCTCCTGTCCCAGAACTCTCTTGTACCTCTGCATTACTTCCAAAAACGGTGTCTCAGCCTCATTATATCGTCCATCGCTTAGTAGACACTGCCCAAATCTCCATGCTAAATCGATCCTCTTCTCCTCATCTTTCGGAATAACACCAGTGATTAGCACATAACTTATATGTGGCAGATATGTCCTCCACACGCTTCTATTTTCGTGACTATGATCTGGGAACACGTCCTCTAATCGTATAATCGCCTTTTCAGTCCATTGAGCCATCAGATCGTTTTGCTGAAGCCAGTTTCTCGTCGCGAGATGCACTAGTCGGTGAAGATCCAGAGCCGCGTCTGCCGCTCGCTTGACAATAAACGAGTAAGCTTCGAGTGTCCCGATCGCATCGACCTCCTTTTTGCGAGACGCTCCGGCCGGAAGAAGAGACTGTGGAATGTCCTTAGCATCAATACATGCCATAAACGATAAGTAATTGGCTGCGAGAGGGTCGCGATACTGAATCTGCTCAAAAGAGATAAGCCACGTGGTAGCCACGGGGTTCTTGATACTGTTATATCTCCCGTCATCCTCAAACTCTTCACTAAGGAGATCAATGACGTCCTCTTCTTGCTCTGCCAGGAGGGATAGATAGTCGACGACCGCAATCCCATTCTCGTTGATATATGCTGCTGCCTGAACGATAGCAAGCGGAAGGTAGGTGAGCTCTTTTAGTAGGGCTATCGTATCTAGTCTGTTACGAGCCAGATTCGGATTGACTAAACACTTCTGGAGCAGCTGCATCGCTATGTCTTCGTCCATCTCGGGTACCTCTATCACATTCTGGCGTGCAAGTTTTACGGCCGTCTTCCTGTCCCGTGTCGTGAAGACAATGTACCCTTGCTCACTTCGTGGCAGACAGTTGACGAGACAGCAAGATCCCGGCTCGGCCCCAGATTGGGTAATCCACATATTGATATTGTCGGCATTGTCAAACACTAGGAGCCACCGGCCTGCGCTTTCCTTGCTCAGGTGCTCTTGCACAAGTTTCTTTGCATCGACCTTCTCCTCGTCCGAGCCGGGGATCTGGAGCTGTCGGGCAACGTGAAGATATGCTTGATGAAGACTTTCCATATTTGTCGCAGGGATCCAGATCACGAGGCAGTTTCTATATCTGACTCTTGTTCGGTAGATAAATTCCAGCACCAGCTGAGTCTTACCTACTCCCCCAAGCCCTGTGACCGCGACTTTTGTCGTTTGACTTCCAACAAATAACTTTGATTCGAGTTTGGTAAGCTGCGTTCCACGACCTGTAAAGTTGGGGTTCCTGTCGAATGGGACAACAAACTGAGCTATATTGTCTATAGGATAAATTCAGTACCAGTCAAGTTAAGTGAGATATGTCGTACCTGATGAGATTCTTTGCTCGCTGCTATCCTTGGAGAACGCCTCAACGTGCATTTCAAGCCGTTTTAGTGCTGCCACTTTCCCTTCGCCATATATAGTCGACATAGACACCTCGCAGAGGCCCACCAAACAGTACACAATGTCTTCTTCCTCTGTTGTCTGACGGTTGTCTGCCCATCCTTTTCGTTCAGCTATGCTGAAATCAGAAAAAGGATCTCCTCGTAGAGCCTGAATCGGAATTTGGGTAATCTTGCAAATTAGCTTTTCGAGTGACATTTTATCACCTAAGAGCTTGTGCTCTCGAGAGAAGAATTCGACTGTTGCCGGAGCAATAAGCTCTTGAAGTGTCCAGCCTCGAGTAAACCACCTACTTTCCCGAAAAGCTGCTTCCCACGTGCACTGCTCTGCCTGCAGATCTGCGTCAGAGCCCAAGGTTGATATATCCGTGAGAAACACATAGCACTTCTTCGCATTTCGATACCAGCGGAACATAGAGTTGATCGCCGTCGAAAGCTCAGCAACATTCGTCTTATCAATACAGCACGTGTCAACCCAAAAGTATTGTAAGCGATCTCTAGTCGCCTGTTCTCCACAAAACTTGATCTTTTCGTAGCCAGATTTGCTTTTTCCAGAACCACTGATGAGATCTTGATAGGTGACCTCTTGGTCTGTCCAGGTGTGCGAAAGGATTGCGTAGGGAAGGGTATTGTGAGTGGGAACCTGGATCAGGCTGAACTCGCCCGTGGCTTTCATCTCCAAAAGACGCATGATTTCGGTTGGCTAAGGATCACATATGTCTGCAAGTATCTATAGCGTATCCAGAGAAAGGCAAGATGAAATTCCACGATTGTCAGGTAGAGTGTGGGATAAGAGTGTTGATGTAAGGCTCTGGCTATATAAAGATATATCATCACATGATGTATTTAGTGGCGCAAGACAGTGAGTGCTTCGAACTGTGGCTTGGTCAGTTTTTAGCCGTAAATTTGACACTTTGAATTACTTGGCCTCCCAATCTTCTCCGAATATACGATTCGACGTCTGAATGAGGGGCTCTACTAGAGTCGCGGCGGTTATTCATGAATACGCTTTGGCAGTTCTGGTTCGGGGGATTTTTATTTTTAGAACCGCTGACTAAGCAATGTTTAACCAAGTTAACCATTGCATTCTCACCATTCTGGATATAAGAACTAGGTTACTGGCTTTTTATTTCCATCTTTTCACTTCTGGCTTTTCCCTGAAACTGTTTATGCTCTGCTTGAAGCGACGAACCGCTTCGATTCCTACCCTAGCCTCCAAGGGGAATCCGCTCTTTTGCAAGATTGCGGACGAATTCTAAGATGACCTTAATGATAACAGCGTCCGTAAGGGCTGCCAGAAGCTAAACTGCGATGACCTGACTAAGACATTAATAGCACCGCACCTATCACGATAGAGGAACTTCAAAGGCTGGTTATAACCATCTCGTGTTAAAAACCGACGATGATTACATTAACTCTAAGTTTCTATATAGCAACAGGTCGCCTCAGCCTGATCGATCCTTTATCTTTAAATAACAATTTTAGACTCTACTACCACATCCGCGCTACTGGCGCTCTTTGCGGCTCTGGCACTCTTTGTGGTTCTAGCGTAATATTATCATCCGCAATCTGTGTTCTGCTGGCCTGCCCTATTAAGGTACTTGCCGGCTTGTAGGCATTACTTATCAGCGTCACATTGGTCGTTGGCCCTGGCGATCCAAGCACCGGACTCTTATGCTTTCGACCACGTCTCGCCGACTCTGCAGTATCTTCTTCTGCAGTGTCTTCCTCTGGCTCGAGCGTACCACTTTTCCGCTTCCGACCACGTTTGGCCTTGCCTTTAGCTGCTCGAGTGGCTTCTTTTGCGACTCGCTTCGCTCGTGCTTCCACGAAGTCCTCATAGCTCATGACCTTCGCCTTACCTAGTACTAATGACTTGGTCGATCGTCGAAACTTGGCTTCGTTGTTGATTGTGGTCAGGAATCGTATTCGGTCCTCCTGGAGGACGCTCAGAGCAGAGGATTTCTGGAAAGCTTTAGTACATTTCTGCAAGGGCTTTGCTAGGTTCTGTTTGCTCGTTTCATCAAGCGTGTATATATCCTGTTAGATGATTCGGTTCTGCAGTGATATAAAAGCCTCTGCTGACACTGGCGTCAGAGGCGTTTGCAGTTCTTCGTCTTGCTGATAATGCACTTCTACGTCTTGCCGACGAGATCCTACCTTCTCCTTATCGACTCTTGGAATGGCTGGTTCAGCTAGGGGGGGGGAAGTGGGGGGCATACTTCTGAGCACCTTATCTGGATTGAACGGGAACAGACCACTTGCAGCGAAGCCGGCCTTGATATTCCTGGGCGTAAACACTACTTTCCTTGCGGGGCTATATAGAGCAGTGAAGTGCTCCTTACCGATCGTATTTAGCCTCCTTGCTCGAGTCGATCAACCTGGTCACGATAAGCTGCCTTGAGCGGGGCAAACGGTGCTACATCACAAGGCTGGAGCTTGTGGGAGGTATGAGAAGAGAGACGACATAGAAGAATATTGTTCTTAAAACAGAACTCTAAGATTTCGAGGGTTTCGTGCGTTCCAAAGCCATCGCAGATCAAGACGCGTGGTCTGTCATTAGCTCGTTCTTTGGTTTCGGGTTCAAATATACGCTTAAGCCACTCTTAGCTGATCTCAGAGTCGGTATATCCAGATTCGGAGCATGCATACTGCCATCCAGGGGTAGGAAACGTGGTCCAGTTGTTTCGATGGGTACTCGCTGGCCAGATGATCATCGGATTCAGATACCTACCATCGCCAGTTAATACATTCGATTGCGGTCGCGGATGTGCGCTTGACTCTCGCACCTCTATAGTCTCGCTTGTCACACTTACTTATAAGGACTTTTACAGAGCTTGGCATAGACAGCATTACTCCAGTCTCGTCCATGTTATACACGTTCTCGACACGGATAGCCGGATCTTGTACTGTGGTGGGGATCACGTGGGATCACGTGGACGCACGCTAAGCACGTGATTACCACTGCTGTATTTAACATTTTTTATGTTCTCATTAAGAGGACCAGGACACTTATCACCATTTTAACCACCCCCTTACTTGACGATTACTTTGACGATTATTTAACGATTATTACTTCAACTCCATTCCCTTCTTAACACCAGACCCTGTTACTGAACCTGCCCATTCTTTTGTGCTTGTGGCTCACTACCTGACGTGTCCCTCCCACAGTACCACTTCCTTAATCACCTTAAACTAGTGTACGATCTTCCTGTAGATGTTTTTCTCGTGACGGTTCCAGTCTAAGGCCTTGACTCTCCGTGCTAGTATTATTAGATAGCGTTTTTCTAGAGCCTCTGCCCAGTTCCGACCAGGAGCCTTAGGAGGCCTTTTAGTGGTTGGTCGGTGGCGGGTGACACTATAGGCTAGTAAAGGGATGAACTTTATTCGTATTAGATAACTAAGGTCGGCTATTCAAAGTAGATACCTAACGATAACCTCTTCTTCCTACGGTTTGAGGTACTGTTGCCCTTGGGCTTTCTCCTCCCTCGAGGGTCGTCCGCGAGCACGATGATAGAGTGTAGAGTAGGAGATATTACTATAATGATCTGCAAGAGCGCGGTATGATTTAGGCACGCTAGGCGGTACACCTTGCGCTAATACCTGACTGGCTCTATCTATATTATTCTTGTCGTGGTGATAGTTTTGTAAAGGGGCGCTCCTGCAGGCACCAGCGTGCTGCCACGCTCATTGTATATGGAATGCTCGAGAAGCATACTACTGCACCACACGCGTGATATAGAAACGCCCGCACATGACCAAGCCTAAATGTTGTGGCTAAGGAAAATATAGCGAGTCCGGATTTATACAGTATAATATAACCAGGCTAATATATATTAATGGGTATAAAATAGAGCTAAAAAACATGTGGCGTTTATACACCTCTCCTTACATCGGAGAAACTCCCGGGCTGCATTATTTCCCCTTTGAGTGTCTTCAAAGATTAGAGCTATATTCTTCTGATATAAACCCTTTCCCTAAGTGCTTCGAATTTTAAAGAGACTCTAATGGTCGTGATCAAGCATGAGGGTATAGCTGAAACGGCGATCAGTGGCGTGATTGAAACGATCGATAGCACAACTAACCACAGTTGTTTTCTTCTTGCAAAGTGGCCTCCTTAAGGAAAATTAGTTAAAGAAAGTAATATTCTAAGTACAAATTCATAGACCTGCTAAGATAAAAGTTGCGTTTAGTAAACTATGGATTTGTGTCGTTACGGGGTGCGTTTCGGCACGCAGGGACAGACGTTAGGCAATATATCTCGAATCAAGTCGTCAGCCACACCCACCTGACGCAGGTAGCCCTCACATGTGACCACGTGAGTATCAACAACTGTCCCTGAGATTGTTATAATGGAACTAAGTCGAGCCTTTTGCTTCTCTTCCAACTCGCGCCTGAGCAAGGTCATGAGTGACCACGCCATCTCAAAACAGGCTTCCTTGAATCCGGAGCGGCATTCGCCAACTTCTTTGCGGAACTCACGCGGTTATTGATTTCCTGCTGAGTGTAGGCAATGTCAGTTCTCGTTATATCTATGAGACGGTTTGCGAAGCTAGTTTTGCTCGTAGCTATTCGCAAACGGTGCTACCAGTCAGAGATTCCCAAGCTTTGCCAAAGTCAGTGATAAAATAGTCATTGATTTCGTTTTCATCCGGTCCCTGGAGGGGCTCTGGTTGCTTGTCGTTGGTGTCAATTGGGGTGTTGAAGTCCCACATTTGCATTTTCTCGAGGACACTGATTGCTTCCTCTTTGACTAGAGGGCTCTGGACGCCGTTGTCATCTTTGTTCACATCCTGGGCGACAATAAGCGCTTCTATTGCTTTGTTGAATAAATTAGCGATGCGGCTTGGGGAGGAATAGCATTTACACCTTTCGTCAAGGTACACAAACCCTACTTGCGATAGTGACGAATGACACAGATACATCTTTTTTCTTGCCCAGATTTCGCTCCTCGCCGGATTCGAATGAAAATTCTTCGAGAACTCCTGCAACTTGAATCGGGGAAAATTAAATAAACCTCAAAGAGAACGCTGGTGCCAACTTCCCTTCGTATTATCTTCAACAACTAGCTCTCGGTTATCAGTGCACAGTGTTCAAACTTGATCTCCTTTGTCTTATTCGCTCCTTTGGCTTCCGTGAAAGGTCTATCCGGGTTCGCGTACGGAAGTTGTGATTACTGGATCCAAACAGGCAACGAAGCGTTGGGCATCTTATAGAGTCTAGTTCCTTTCCTCGTCTAAATGTCAGACCCTGACCCTCGGCATGGGAGGCGTTCGTCAAACTTGCGTTTCAAGGCTGGCAGTTGACCCAGGGGGCCTAGCTTTTATCCCTCTAAGAATTCATGAACTAAGGTAATTTCCATTCCAGTGTACTTCGCTACCCTTCGTGTTGGTATGAGGCACGTAAGCATATTACAAATCAAGCTACAAGACTAGGGAGGAAAGTCTTGAGTTCCTTATCTTCTTCTTTCTTGCCGTCCTAGACGTTTGGAGCCTCTATACATATTATATCTCTTAGTAGCCCCAACCACACGGAGTTTCCATCGATCACCCCGCCGGGGCTTCCAAGTAGTATATCAATGGCTTTTCTTCACAGTTATCACCGTACCTATTAATACATCCCAGCCCTCTTACGTGCTCTAGTTATCTTGACAACGGTCTACATTCGTTCTTACTTACATTCTTACGGAAGCCCCAATCTCTTTGTATATTCATTTGATGTTCACTATGCTGCTGCTCATCAGTAAGATAGTATCTCAGTTGTGTCCCAACTCCTTGCCTCATTCGACCCCCATAGATTTACCTTCGAAGCAATGCACCCATACTCGATACGCGAACTGTCGGCCAGTTCTTTGACAGTGAAGCTAGAATACTCCTCTGTTATAATAGCTTTATGCAAGTCCCAATTCGAACTCCTGTTCATCTCGCACCATCATAAGCCAGTACAGTATTTCAAACGCACTTCGAAATCACATATTAATCCACAAGAGAGACTCTAGAGTTGGGAAAAGGAAACGTGGTTTTGAGGCCACAAAATAGATAATTCGTGTAACCAGTCCATCAACACCTCCACCTTGCTGCATGTCTAGGACATTCCAATTGGCCTGCCTCGTCGTAAATCCTGTGGAAACCCTGCTCCAAGCAGTACAAATTAGAGGCAGAACGCAAGGCGAGTTCCTCTTTGGACTTCTAAGACCAATATTGCATACCAGTACAAATTTTCTTTATGCAATGGCTAGGATACCTAAACTCGAATATCGAAGCACATTTATTACACAAATTACTTAAGCATAAAAGGTATCTGCTCTCCCAAATCAACCACTCAACTAAAAGTGTTACAAGCTTGCGCACACATATTCCATTCGATCCCCCCACAAAACGAAAGAAACCAGCACTCCAGGTATGATGATCCCCACAGCCCCAATCCTTCATAAACCAATAACTTTCATCCTCCTCCAACACATAACCTCAAGCAATCTTACAAACTCATATATTACCATTTCTCAACTATAACAATAATACACACACTACTTTTAAACAATTAATTGAATGTAAGAACATAGGTGCTTACTCTGCGTAAACCCAGCTTTACTTACTGAGACATGAGAAACCTCGTAGCTATACAAAATTTAATAAATCTTTACAGTTTGAGAACCAATTTATTATGAATTAGATATTGTTGAATTGTCGCAAGGGGGTACACGTGACCGTCCTCGAGCCTCAAGCTCACTTTTGCACTCTTACCAC
The DNA here is from genome assembly GCA_001414415.1 of Hymenoscyphus repandus. Classification (NCBI taxonomy): domain Eukaryota; kingdom Fungi; phylum Ascomycota; class Leotiomycetes; order Helotiales; family Helotiaceae; genus Hymenoscyphus; species Hymenoscyphus repandus. Next base: position 8,497 of record LLCE01000276.1, read on the forward strand.
TTCTGATCCTGTACGCTATTTACAAATATATCCAGTACACCATGACATTGATTTACACATACATTTCCAAAGATATATGAAGAGACAGCGGCCCTCTTCCCCTTCCTATTAGCTGTTACACACGCTAGGTACTATACACTAGAAGGATAGCTCTGGGCAGAGCAAGTACCTGTGCTCTTATATTCTTAGATGGGAAATCTCCATTTTTATCTCTCTATAGCTATATATATATCATAATATAAAGTGTGTAGACTCCTACCCTCTCTAATTTACATCTCATACCCAGATATCCACACACACTTATCCCCCGTCCCTCATCCACCCTTCTCACCGGAGCATCCTAACTACATCTCGCTCCTGTCGCGATGCAATGCCAAAGCAAGGGTACTCACTCGGCAGACATCTGAACCTAATCTCACTGCTTCTCTTATACCTATCCTCCCCACACACACCACCTCTCTCACCACCCCTCCCTCTGCATCTGTATTCTGCGAACACCCTTCCAGAACAGGCACCTAAATCCTCTAGAATTCCACCGCAGAATTCAATCAGACGTTCTGTCGTCGCTGCACAGTCGTCATCTGCATGTTTCACGGCGACCTGTATCTGTACGCCAGCTTACTGCACCCTCAATACTTCCTCGCGCTCCACTTCCGTGATCGTGACCCCCACACACACCTCCAACCACCACCCCCTCCGCCAACCAACCACCACATCACCAAACCACCACTCCCATCCCGCCAAAAGCAACACAGAACCGCCCAACGGTGCCGCTAGCAATAATTCTAACTCCCCCAACCCCTCTTCTAGAACACGGCTAGAAGCACAAAGCACACCCTCTTCCCGCTTCCCCCCAGCCACTCACCTCTGCCCTGACTAAAGAGGGAATTCAGTACGTGTGTTCCCGATCCTAAGCGCTTCAACCCCCATGACACCGCCCTCAGCTACAAACAAGATGCTACTTCAGGAGAGTGGACGAGTGGATGAATAAATGACTGACTGACTGATTTCTCCGTGGCATCAGAAGAGTAGAGGTCCTTACTTGGGTGAGTGGTATTTTACAGGTGGAGAACGAGTACGAGTACGCGGAGAGCAAGACCGCCTCCCGTCTCCGCGTTGGAAACTCGCAAGGAGGAGCCTGCCATTTACTTACTCCCCCAGGAAATCCGGAGGAACAGAAAAACGGTGAAAGGCTGGGGAAGATCTTCGTCCAGAAACCTGAGAGTCATGAGAAAAAGCTCAACCCCCTCATCTGTTGTCATTGGCATTAGTCACTTCCTTCTTTCCTTCATTTACCTCTCTCCTGTGTTAGCGCACGCCACCGCGTCAAACCCGGTAAAGTATATGGAGAGCGTGCATGGAAATGAAGAGGAAATCGACCAAATCTGATTAATTCTAGTCTATCCTCCCTCGTCATCTGCAACGGAGTGCAATAGGTAGTAAAGGTCATCTCCGTGGAGATCTCTTTCGCGTCAAAATGGTATCTAACAACCGCGTCCCATTCCTTCCATTCCTTCCCCTCCACTGAACCCATCAGCATGGAAGGGAAAACAAAATCAAAAGGCAAGGTGAAGAAAGTAGCCACCCGTGGGTATAAAACACCCCCATAATTACAACCCGTATCCTCGGTATGGAGCGGGAAGAACGAATTTTTGGTTTGAACGTGCATCCGTGCCATCGAAGAAGACCAGACCAGACCACGCCAGGTCTTCCATTCCCCATCCCTCAAACGTAACTCCGGTACTCCATTTGTCCCAGTCCAGGCCGGCCCAGTCCAGTCGTGAACCGTGAAAACCGAGCTGGAACCCCCTTGTAACGCTCAAACATTGATTGTACATAAAATTTCGTAGCTCATCAGATGTGCCTCCATAGAAAGAAGCTCCCCACACGTAGATGTGGTCATATATCTGCCGCCGTGATAGATGGCAGATCACTTCAACAGCCCACCAACATCTTGAAGACTTAGATTCGTCTGTTGTCGATCAAGATTGTTTTCTCTCGCGCTCCCTCTCGAGGCGCCTCTCGAGCCTTCCCTCTCCCTGGAATGTTCCTGCTGAATCGTCTGCAATTCGTAACTCCTCGGCATCTGAACCTGACTCCTCTCCCGAGACCTTGGACTCAGGAACCCTCCCAGATCGTGCAGGAGCGCCGCGGACCCTCGTCTCGGTGGCGCCGGTGAGAGACCGTTTTCCACCGACCAATTGTTGTGCATCTGTGCATACATCGAAGACTCGCCATCGGTGTCCGTGGTCTTCGAACTGCTCACTCTCCTCGGTTGGTCCTCATCCAACAGGCCTCCGACGTCGAAAAACGAAACTTTTCGTGGGGTGGTGACGGCTGAAATGGTATCGCTTGGAGGACCACCCAGATCGTGTGACATCTTCATGAGATCGATCTCGTCGCTCGCTTCACTTCTCCCGGTCGGAAAAGTCCAATCCTGCATGTTGTTCGACTTGTGCGTTTTCAGCGGAATATGACCAGCCGTGGCCATCGGAGCAGGTCGTGGTGTCGGGGTCGCTTCCCTCAACTCTGGATCCACGCCCAGGCCCAAACCTCGGACCAAATCTTCATCGCTTCCCCAGTGTCGGATGGCCGTCCCCCTCCGACTGCTCGTCCTCTCGATGCTGTCACTCATCGACCCAAACTTCCACCTCTGCTTCTTCACTCCCTTGTCTCGGATGAAGGACCCGAGAATCAGCATGTTCGCTATCGCGGTGGCGAACAAAATCTCGACCGAGGCCAGGAGAGATCGATACTGCTGACTCCCATGTCGATCGATGATCATCGGGATGCGGTAGAGCGTCGTCCCGGCCGGTAAAAGGGATCCCGCAAACAGACACACCAGTTGAATCTTCCTCTGCATCCTCATCTTCGAGCGTATGATGATCGGGATGGGGAACAGGACCAGCAGTAGGTCTGTGATCACGTTACACGTCCCCATCGTCAGCAACTGGGCGTAGCCTTGTCGACATTTGGGTCCAGGATCCGGGTTCACCTGCCAGTAATGATCAAACGGTTGACACTCGGCGAGGTCGGCAATGACAACGCCGATGAAAGTGACGAGGAGGAACCATCGGAGGAAGATGAGCACTCGTTCATACGAATCCCGCCATATGTTGGAGATCAAGCGCTTGAAGAATTCGCTGATGGTCAACTTGAGCATCCACAACCTAGAGAGAAACGTCAGTGACCCCACCCACGAACGATCGTGCGACTGTGCATACGTAGCTGCGTAGAATATCCTCGAGACCAGCACCAATCTACTCCCCACCGCTCTCCGGTGCATCGCGTGCTCCGAGAAGTCCGTGATCAATGCATTGTTCGTCCCATAGAGCAAGACCAGATGAACCACGGCCATGCGTGAGAACAACGGGATCAGACAGGCAAAGGCCAACCAATCCTCCTTGAATAGTTTCTCCGTCCGAATGTACCTCCCACACACGCGAAACAGGATGATGACGGCGGCGAAGATGGTGCACCACCAACAGACGAGCAAGGTGGCTTTGTCCTCGCGAAAGACTCTCGCCGGTGGAGGGGAAGAGTAGAGGCTCATCCTGAAATGCTTGCCCACGCCCGCCTACCTCCGCAGAGGGGACGAGCGAGGAGTTGAGGGATTTCGCAGTCGCAGGTGTGTCCAGGCGATATCAATTGACTGGTCGCATACCGATCGGGACTCCGCGACGTGTAGATATTTTCTTTCTCGAGTGCACTCTCGTCGTGATCGTGGCATGACAGGACTCGAGAGGATCGACTTGGGGCGTTCGCAATTCGGTGTTCGCGAGTGTCGCACAGAGCCTATGACGTGCGGGAAGCGGTGGTTGTCAACGCTGTACCAAAGCCGTGGGACTGGCTGTGAGACCACGGACGATGAAGGATGGCAGCGGCCGTCGGGAAGCGACAATTGGGATGGTGTTTGTCGGGAAGGAGGCTCGAGGACCGATCTGCGATGTGGTTATGTGGTGGTATGGTCGAGTTGTATGGTCGAGGTGTATGGGCGAGTTGTATGGGCGAGTCGAACGGGAGTCGAACGGGAGTCGATAATAGAAGTGGAGGAAGAAGAGACGATGGGGGAAGTGTTGGTGGAATTAACCTTATGTGCGGTGCAGTGCAGTGGGTGCGGTGCAGTGGGTGCAGTTGGTGCAGTCGGAGGCCGTGAGTTGTCTGGGTGTGCGGTTCGAAGGAGGATGGGATTGGGAGGAGGTTAAGAGGGCTGTGGTGGGCTGTCACCGGCTGGGTGGCAGTGGGCGTGTCAAGGACGAGGGTATGAGACGGGCGAGACTCCGAAACTAGCAGACCACTATCCGCCTAGGGAGTTGAGTGACCCGTACTGTACTAGACTATAACTGTACCGCTGTTGCACGCAGGACTGATGAGACGGTGAGAGATTGTGCCTGTGATAGTGAGTGGTCGAGTTGCACAGCAGCAGCAGCGGTCAAATAAAGAGACCACTGTCGGCAGCAGGATGACCTCGCAGTAGAGAGCTGGGAGTCGGCTGTATGTATGTATGTGTGTGTATGTGTGTGTATGTGTGTGTGTATGTGTGTATATA
>LLCE01000277.1:0-12968 GCA_001414415.1 Hymenoscyphus repandus
TAATAGTTCCTTATATAATTCCGCTATTTTATCTGATATTACCCTCGCGCTTTAATTTAATATTTATTCTATTTCTAAATCTAGTTCTCTATATACTATATATTCTCTTCTATAAAGGGTAAAGAATAGTATCTTACTAGTAGCTTCCGAGACTGAACTATTATACGCGAATTATACGAGTAGTAGGAACTATACCTAATTATCTTATTAGTAGTTAACGTATAACCGTAGATATACTTCGATAACCTGGTTTATACGTTCCGTTCTTCTATTTATCTATAGGTAGAATATAGTAGATATCTTTCTCTTAACTCCGAGTATAGCTATCAGGCTTTTCTAAAACTTAGAGGTAAAGAGACTGTCTCTATCTAATATAATCTCCTTTAGTAGCCTATAATTTATTACCACGTCGCGGTTAAAGGCGTAAGCTAAATCCTCGGCTATACTAGTTTTTATATATAGGCTTAAGGTAATATATTTCGTTAGTCTATATATACTAACTAGAATCGAGTCGTATTTTACGTTCGTTATTAGTTCTTTTAATTCTAGGAATCTAGAAATAAAATCCTATAATACCGACTTAAATAGAACGTCCGGTATTAGTATCGTTCCTATTTATCTATAAGGGGTATATCGAGTAACCTTATTCTTTATATATATATCGTATTCCGCGATCACTTTACTAACTAACTTCTTCAGGTCTAGGACGTGGTATAGTTATTTAATTCTAAAGGTAGTACGGCGTATTCCTTAATATCTATAAGCTAGCAGCTTATATTATTCTTTAATAATTTTAAGGGCTAGGTCCGTTAGAATCTATACTTTATAAGTATCTATATATTCCTATAAATCCTTCTTTATACGTAGGCTAATCTAGTATCGTTTCTAAATTATTTCGTTATCTTCGTTATTTAGAAATTCCTATTATACCTTACGTATTCTTTAGTAGTACGATTCTTCTATAGGGACGCTCCGAGAGTTCGCTAGGACTAATTTTACTCCTAGTACTAAGTCTCCGACTTAAACCTCTCTTAGTAAGTTAATTATCTTAGAACTTTTATCTTTAGTATACCTAGGTAATCGACTTAATATATTAGCACGTAGGTTCGTAGTGCCTTTAATATACTTAATAATAATATTAAAGTATACTAGCTCTTCTAACTATCTCGTATACCTGCTTCTATTAAGTACCTTAGTTCTAGTAAAACTAACTAAGTTCTTATAATCTAATAATATAATAACCTTATATTTTACTCCTTAGAGATAGATTCTCTAATACTTTAGTACTAATACTATAGTAAGGAGTTCCTTGTTATATATATCGTAGTTTAGTTTAGCTAGGTTATATTTCTCTAAAAAGTAAGCTATAGGATATAGCTTTCTATTTTTATCTGGCTAAAGGTATACTACTACTCTAGTAGTATCTAAAGAGTCCGTTTCGACGACGCTTTCTAATTCCGGGTTAAATATCCTAAGTATAGGATCCTCTATAAATTTCTTCTTAAGTTTATTAAACGCGTTTTACTACTCTTCCTCCTATACGAACTTCGTTCCTTTTCGTATAAGGCGTGTTAATAGTTCGGCTATCCTTAAGTAGTCCTAAATAAACTATCGCGAGAAGTTCCCGAACCTGTTAAATAATTATATATCTTTTACGTTTTCTAGGGTTAGCTAGTCTCTAACTACCTAGATCTTTTCTAGGTCGATCCTTATTTTACCTAGGGTAATAATAAAACCTAGGAATTTAACTTCCTTAACTCTAAACTTATATTTCTTAAGCTTAAGCCTAGATTTATACTTATATAATACTTTTAATACGTCGTATATATCTTTCTCGTAGTCTTCTTCTCGTTCCGAGAAAACGAGAATATTATCTAAGTATAGGATAACTATTTTATAGAGGAAAGGTCGGAGAATATCTTTATTCTATCGTTAGTAGGTGGCGGGAGTATTTACGAGGCCGAATAGTATTATAAGGTACTCCTATAATCCCGACGGTATTATAAACGTAGTCTTCTATTCGTGTCCTTTCGCTATACGGATTAATCCGAAAGCGTTTTCTTAATCTAGTTTAGTAAAGATCTTAGCTTTAGATAGCTGATCTCGTAACTATTCCGCTTTCGGTAAAGGGTAGGCGTCTATAACTATCTTAGTATTTACTAGTCGGTAGTCGCCGTAAGCCCTTCCTTCTAGTTTATCCTTTTTCTCGGCTATTATTAGGTTTACTATATATAGTAACTTTAATTTCCTAATAAGTCCTTTCTAAGCTAGTTTCCTTATATATTCTTCGATAATTTTTATCTTAGAGTAGTCGAAGTACCGAAGTTTCTACTTAGGTAACCTAGCTCCTTCCTTAAGGTTAATCTCGTGATCCTAGGGTTAGTGTTCTAGTAGTGCTCTAAAGTTATTTAGAGTATAAAATATCTCTAAGAATTCCCGGTAATAACAGGGTATCTCTTTAATTATTTTCTTTAGTTTTTTCCTTTTAGTTAACCCTGTTCTAAGGCGTCGTCTAGGATAGTCCTGACCGACCTTGTTACGTACCTGTTTTAAGGTGGCACTTCCTTTATTAGGCTTAGATTACTATAGGAGTAACCCTTCGTAATTATATCGGCTAAACTTAAGTTCACCTGTCTACTAATTTATCTCCGGATTATATTATCGTAACTATATTATTCCTATAATAGCCTGGTTATCACCGGTCGGGGCTATATTAAAGACTATATTATTAGTATATCCTAATCCGGTCTCTATCTTTATAGGTCCCGTATATTTACTAATTAATCCGTCTTAATAATTAATATCTGTACCGTCGAATACTAAGAGCCTATAAGGTCTCCTAGATCTCTAGTTAAGACCTAACTCCTTTATAACCTCTAGGTCTATAAAGTTATCGGTTACCCTAGAGTCTAATAGAACCCGAATTTCTCTTACGTTCTCTCCCTGGTATAGTTTAACCTTTATCTCTAAATATACTTATAGTTTATCTAGGTTACCCTAGGTTCCTCTAAGCGCTTTTAGTTCTTTTAGGACTACTCGGGAACCTATTCCCGGTATATTCTCCTATTCCTATTAGGTAGTGATTACGTCTATCTACCTTCGTCCGAAGTATATATATTCCTCTAACCTGTACGGGCGGTGTACTACTAAATAGTCGGGTTCTCCTTTCTAGCTTACGGCGAATTCCTAGTATATTATTTAGTAGAGTACGGCCCTCTACTATACTCTTTATTCTTCTCTTTCCGAGATAATTCTCTAAACGTCTCTAGGTTATACTACTATATTTATTTCTAGTAGTCGGTTCTCCGCCGGGATAGCTATAGTAATAGTTCTGTTCGGGATATCTTCTAAGGCACGTAGGGCTATAAGCTAACTATCTCGGTATACTATATTATAGAATTCGTTTAGTACTAGGGCTAGTCCCTTTATATTTTCTATAAAATAATCAGGCCGGTTTATATCCTCGTAGGACTAATAGTATTCCTGCTTATAGAATCCCCTATAATACTAAATTTCTCCTTCCCTTAGATACTAATCTATAACTTCTATCTAACTATTATCGGTATCTGTTTTACCCTCAGGTTTCCTAAAGACTCCGTATATAGTAGTTTTCTTTCGATTCTCGGGATTTTTAAATATAATTTTTATCCGGGTACGTCTTATAACTAATTATCTATCCCCTTCTATACCCGCGGCTCTCTTTCCTAGGTAGCCGAAATCCCTTTTTCCTTTATAAGGTTTATAGATATCGTAGGACTACTAGTTCTTTCCTAATTAGAATCCCGTATAGTCCTACGTTTCTCCTATCTCGGGGTTCTCGGCGTAGTTTTCTTCCTGAATTTCCGCTCGGTTCTTCCCTCTTATATAGGTTCTCGTGGCTTTTAGTTCGGAGCTGTCTGACTAGTCGGAACTTATATCACTTTCCTGGTTCTCTTCGGGGATAGGGGCCGTGATTTCTTTTACTTCTCCTTCCCTTGTTATCCTATAGAATATAATAGTTTCTTACGTTCTGCTTATAACTACGAAGTATTTTCCTATTACGAGTTCTTCCGTCGTTACTTCCGAATAGTAGTTATCCTTATAGATTTCCGGTATATAGACGTACTAAGACTATATATCTCTTTAGTTTTTTCTGCCTATATATTCCTATAGTTCTCCTGTCTTAGGTAGCTGGAATTTAATCGGCTTTAGTTATAATTCTAATTCCCTTAAGTAATCAGAACACTTAGAGTCCTCTTCCTCTGATAATTCTAAGAGGCCTTCCTGGTCCTCTTAGCGTTCTTTATTAGTTACCGCTATCTTCTGCTATAGAAGTGCGTGTCTTATCTAGGCTTCTTGTTCACCTAGCTAACTATAGATCCTATATTTATCGAGTTCTTCTATAGTAAGCTCGATTCTTCGTACGGCAGCGACCCTTTTAGTCGTTATTATATTATATCTACCTCTTCCGGTTACTTTTACCGTTTTCTTCGGTAAGCTCTTATAATCTTTAGCTATATACCCCGGTTTTTCGTATTTAAAATAAAGCTTCTTCTCGTAGAGCTTATTTCGTTTTTCTGGACTTATTCCTTTCTTTTAAGTAGCGCTTATATTCTTCGTGGATTTATAACGTCCTAAATAGCGCTTCTCTTTTCTATATCTATATTTTTAATTTAATTTCCTATAAAAATTTCCTTTTCGTAGCTCGGTTATTCGGTTATCTAAGTAAATTAGTCGTTTAAATATATCTAATATATCTATAAAGTATATACCCTGCTTCGCGATTTCTTCCCTAATATAGGACCTAAGTCCTTACTTAAAGAATTTAGATAGGGCTAGTTTATCCTATCCTATCTTATTCGTATACCGCTAAAACTTAGTAGTATAAGTAATAACTATTCCGGTTTACTTTAGGTTAAGTAATTTTTAGATAGCCGTTTAGTATACGTCGATATCTCTAAATATCCTCCTAATTTCTTCTATAAATCCTTAGAACGTTCTAAAGATCTTCTTAGTTCCTTATTAGGAACCGATCGTGTCTCTATTTACGAATAGATCCTCGATATATAGTTAGATCTATTCCTAGGCCCGTCCTCGTAGGTAAGAGGAGGCCTATAACCCTTTATAAGTTACCGTAGCGAACCTTGCTTCGTTAAAGGCGAAGTATATTAATACTTATAAGATAAAGTATTCTAACTTAGTTCGGTCCCCGTCGTACTTATCTGGTAAGGCGACTCGGAGTGATTCGTTCGTCTCGATATTAATAACTAGTACGTCCGGTATAGAGTCGTCGTTACTATCGTCGTCCTTAGCAGGTTACTTTCCCTTAGAATCCTTTCCTGCCTCGGGTAGGTTCGTCGATAGTGTGAGGTTAACTCGGCTAGTAGTAGGGCTAGTCGAGCTAGGTCTATTATTTAGAGCTATTATTAATAGTCGGGCGTACTTCGAAACGGGGTGCTTAAAGTGTCACGATTCGGCACTTAACTACCCTATAGCTAAGTAACAAGTTATATGTTTATAGGCTATATAGAAGTATACGGGCTATCACTAGGTTATAAGGCTTAGAAGTCTTACTCGTAACAATAACTATATAATATAATAATAAGATTTAGTTACTATATTTAATTAAGCACGAAGCTCCTATCTAATAGGTGAAAACCCAGACTATATACCTGTGTTTTAGTCCATGGTCAGAGCCGGTTATACTAACCTACTCTGACCGCTTAGAGGTGGTCAGACTGACCACCTCTGACCGTCTATTATCATGTGACTAAAATACTAAGAAATCCCTGGACCGCTTACTAGCCTGTAATTAGTCCTTTTACTATAACAGTCCAAGGTCTCCTGGAGATAATTATCTCTTGAGCCTATGGTCTTGGAACTGCACGTGATCTTATCCCGTGATTGTGACAGGTAAGATATTACCGAAAGCCCCCCGGCAGAAGTTCTATACAGATATAGATAAACGCTACCTCCTTCGCTATATATAAGCAAACCCGAAAGATATATATATATAAATAAAGACTGCCTACGCGCTAGGTTGCTCTACCTCTACGATCAAGAAAATTCTAAAGGAACACTATATCACTAATTAGCGCTATAAACGCCGGCCCTTTTTAACACAGAGGCACGCCGATCTAAGGCTTATATAGTGCCTAAGGAACCAGCATAGGAATATAGAGGAATAGGGCATGTTTATATAGAGTGACGAGTGTTTAGTAGAGCGGGGGCGGGGTAAAGCCCAGGAATAGTACTTCAGGACTACTACCTAGAAGTACGACCCGGAAATGGTCTAAACCTATAAGACGGGAAAGAATATAAAGGTTATAGTATAGGGAAGCTTCTAGGATCTTAGCCGGAGCGATTTATATATCCTAGACCGGGATTTCGAGTCTAAAAAGCATGGCTATTCCGCCTAGAGCTACCTTGCCGTCCTTAGGGACCAAGTAGGCCTATACTACGCCGATTATAAGGATACAGGCTATATATTTATATAGGATAATACCTCTATTTATACTGCCTATTCGGTTAGCTAATAGTTTATTAATTATAGTATACCTAGGACAGACTGGCCACCTTATAGCTGATCTGAACCCGATTAAGCACGTCTGGTGGCTCCTGAAAAAATTCCTAGTTAAACAGTACCCTGAGCTCTCCGCGAATACTAGCGACTTAGAGAGTGAATATCAGGCTATATAAGAGGCCCTGAAGGATTATTAGGATCAGATCCTAAAGGAAACCTTTAATACACTCTATCAGAGTATACCTAGTAGGGTAGCGGCTTATATCGAGGCAGGTGGCTGGCATACGAAATATTAGGTACTTTTAGAGGACCTCTCTAAAATATAAGTTCGCAGAAACCAAGCACTAAATAACTTAATTCCTAGGTAAATCGTATATAAAATACATTAATAAGATTAAATATAAGGGGACCAAATTCTGGTTAGGTGCGGGGTAAAAAAAAGTTCGGCGATTAGCAGTTGTCGGTGAGTGTATATATGAGCGTACCAGATTTGTGGCATCTTTGGCTTCAATCTTGCTAGAGTCTGACAAGTTAACAAATGCTAGCTCCATCGCCATATCTCAAACTGCCAAGATTAACAGCATAGTCTCATTCTTGTTCGCTTGATCTGCGATATCTAGGAACCAGATAAAGTCGTTGCTCAGAGCAAAGCATCGAAAGATTCTATATCCTGTATTTATTGTTAGCAAATTGACCTAGAGAATAAAGAGATGCCGTAAGTATCTTGCTAAATCCGCAATTATTCTGATATCCACTGTTCAAGAAGAAGCTTCCATGTTAATCATCCACATGAAGTTAATGCGTTATCGCGTAGAGCTGGAGTTTTCTAGATGCCTAGCTATATACCTGGTTTCTACTAATTCTATATAGAATTGGGTCTAGTCCTAAAGAGCATACTAAGTTCAATAGTGGCTTTTGATAGCCACTTTCCCATGTTAACTGGAACTCGCTGCCTAGGGTTTCCAATTTACCCATGCTAAGTGGCTCCTAAGTGATGACCTCGCCTTGTGAGACCAGACTCATTCCCGCCCTACATATATTGTTTGTTACGGTTATAAGTAGAGCAACTGGAGCTCAGCACAAGTTGTGGTGCAGTCTAGTCTCAATTAGCTAAGGCTATATTCTGCTTTATCACCGAGTAACAGGAGCATTATATAAAGTTTTGAAACAACGTACAAAAATATATTAACGTAGAGATAAATACAAAATGTCGTTAGTAACTTGAAATTTCTTGGAAAGAGCTACCAATTCTACTGTCACACCTCTTCACAAGGAGCCAAGTTCGCGGCCATACCTCTTCACAAGCAGCCAGTTCTGCCATCACACTTTCCATTTTTTAAAACGAGCTGCTAGTTCTGCTGCCACACCTCTTTCCACAAGCAGCCAGTTTTGCTGCCACGCTTCACCACTGGTTTCAAGAAGCAACTAGTTTTGGTACCCACCTCTTCCAAGGAGCAGCCAATTTTACCATGACACTTTTACACTCACGAGAATCTATTTTTGGTACCATACCACTTTCAACGAACAGCCAGTTCTGCCACCACACTTTTGCAACCCTCGAAAGAGCTGCTAGTTCTGCTATCACACCTTTGTATCGTCCTAGAACAAGAAGTCAATTCTGCCATAACATCATTCTGGGGGCCAAATTGTCTGTTGCTCATGACATCACTATGGATCAATCATGCAAGTTCAAGTCCGATCAATTGACCTTCAAGTTTTTGAATCGCAAGTAAATTTCCTGCTTCGTTATGTTAGATGAAATAGGATTTGAAATTATATTAGTCGATCGTTCCTTATTAGAACCACTCACTTGAGTTTCAGTATAGTAGTTATGGTAGTGTATGGCCATCGTAGATTCGGTTGGGCTCTACTCAAATTGCATCCTTTGCTCTTTGGTAATATAATTGGAGCATCTATAACCAAAAACTTCACGAGTTTTAAGGATGCCTTATAAATGTAAATTTAAAGGATATCAACAGTTTAGCCTACTAAAACCCAGCTGCGTTCAGCAAGGCTGTCCAGATTTCACCCCGAGTTGGAAATGGGGGAACCACGTGTACCATCTCCTTCAAGGTCATGCCTTGCAAGATAGCTACCTGACTTGCATTTGCACAATCCGAACCCTCAATACAACAAAATGTTGCACCAACTAACTTATCAGTGCCCTCTTCGATGACCCATCGAGCCCAGCCAGGCTGACCATCACCATATAACCATGTCCCCGGTATATCAAAATCGCTGTCAACAGCCCGGACTTTCAGGCCAACAAATTGAGCGGAAGCAAGGGTGTGACCAACAGCGGCGATGTTAGGTTCTGTGAAAATGACTTGGGGAAATGTGTTTTCGGAGTTCTTGGCCTCTATAACAGTAATTCCAATAGGACTGCTAATCTTGACGGATGGCTGCTTATTTTGAAGGGAGGACAAAATGGCATTGCTGGCAATCCGTGCCTGATAAATGCCCATGTGTGTAGTTGGACCAAGACCGTTCACATCCCCGATGGCAAAAAGCCATGGCTCAGTGTCTTGAGATGTAGCTACGGCGAGGCTTGCATTGGTTTTCAATGACTGGCCTTCTCCGGTTAGGCCAATGCTTTCAAGCCCAAAATCAAAGGTCCTTGGCCTCCGTCCTGTCGCATTTAAGAGCACAGAACCCGAAATGGTTTCTCCACTGGATAACACGACAGTCAACAAGTTGGCAGCTTGTTTCTCAATCTTGGAAACACGCGTAGAGAGCTTTATAGAGACACCACATGCCTCCAAGCTATTACGTACAATCTTCGCAGCCTCCCTCTCAACCTTAGGTAGGATTTCCGCAGTGGACGAGATTAGTGTCACCTTGGACCCAATGGCGGCATAGAAAGTTGCCATTTCAGACCCCACAGCCCCAGCACCAAGGATGATCAGATGCTCAGGAATCGAGTTTGCTGCAACTGCATCACGGTTGATCCAGAGATCTGTTCCTTCTTCAAGACTCTCGATGCCCGGAATCGTAGGCAAATTATGTGTAGACCCTGTTGCAACAATGACCGCAATATTCGCATCAAGATAATATTTCTGCGTCTCTCCATGTGGTTGGACGCTAACCTTTTTCACGCCCGCAATACGTCCAAAGCCTCGTACAAGCGTCGCGCCACTCGCTCCATTTGAGATGGAAATCCAGTTCTTGTCATCCCACAAATCTACAATCTTGTCTCTTCTTCCAAAGACAGCAGCAACATTGAGCTTGTTGTTGCCAATCGCCTCTCGAGCTCCGTCAATTGCTTTCGCCGCTTCGAAAGCTTCGATAGGTCTAAGGAGTGCTTTGGACGGAATGCAGCCAAAGAAGTGGCACTCACCACCGTAGAGCTCGTGTTGGACTACGGCAACGCTCAGGCCAGCTTTGGCGAGACGAGCTTCGGCGAAGTTAGCAACGGGGCCGCCACCAATAATGATGATGTCGAAGGTTGTTTTCGTGAGGGAGGCGGGGTGGTAGCCTTCAGGATGGAGATTGATGTTTCTGGACGCCATATTGAGCTGACTGACGAAATTTAGTGGAACAGTGAGCTGAGACCGAGGTTTAATAACAGCAATTGTTTTGGCAAATGCGTTCAATATGATCGCAGAGGCTGCAACAGTCGCGTGGCAGAGAAGCACTTTATACTCAAACCTCTTCTCAAAGAAGGGTGATGATTCCACATCACTTATGATGATTCCACATTACTTGTGATGATTCCACACTACTTAACGCTATGCAATCAGATGATTATAAGAAGGCGAATTGCTGGTACCCAGTCACAACTCTTGCTATAAGGTAGACTATCTACCATATACCAGGTATGGTGGTTTCCATGTTCGTGCTAGTCTGCATTGGGATTTCCGCTTCAACGCCAGGCCACATTTAGGTTTTCCTTTTAGTATGTATTAAGGTTTACCTTTCACCTAGCGGCGTTATGCTACATTGGATGTCATTTTTAATCCCAACGTTGCAGTTTACGTCTATGGATTCATCGTTTAGGACGACCCTAACTCCCGCCTTTTTGCTCGCGAGACTTACTCAGCAGTGACGCCTTGACTTAATCAGCAGGCAGACATTCGAATTTGTCGACACGACGCTAGATGCGCGCGCTGACTAGCGACACTCGAAACGCCAAGCGGAAAAGGAGAAAATGCCATGTAACGTACAGCAAGGGAGCGAGGGCCGAGGCGCATACGCGTAGACGCCGAGAAGGTCTGTTTCCAGCGGCCGGCAGAGCTTGCTGGCTGTCGATGCCGGTGCCGGATTTGTATCATACGGGCCGAACCCAGCTCGAGCACAGTCTCGTCTCATATCATGCCATCCTCATGTCACTTTATTCCATTTCATCTCATCTCACCTCTCGTTTTTCATCTCCATCTCATTCGTCCAGCGAACATCCTACCATGGTCACGCACTACTAACGAGCTGTATCGCTTTACGGACCGGTGCATCATTTTCAGGCACGCTCCCATTCGCTCATGTTTTGTGCTGCAGCGTTGCACGCATGAGATCCCAGAAGTAGTGACGCGATGGCTGTCACGTTATAAGTGGTACCCTAGCTCAGTAGAGGCTGAGCAGCATAGATATGTTATTACTTTGTTGCTCACAGGAACAGAACTGCCGATCTTTACTCGCTCGGCATAGTGGGGCTGACAAAGGCGTGGCGGCACAGCAAGTGGGCAAGAAGAGTAGCAGCAGCAATAGCGCAGCCGCTCAGCAATTTATTTGTGGTGATAAGGGCACAAAGCACGCATCGCAATTAGGGATGGACAATCCGTAATTAAGAAATATAGCTCACCTTAATTGCAACGTAGCGTTGCGTTAGCGGGGTCCTGAAGTTACGTATTTTCATAGGCCCTTAAGGCTTGGAAAAACTTAGTAAATCTACAGTTTTCCCCTTGAAAGGAGTAATCTTCTGAACGGGTCAGGGTTTAGGAAAGGCCCTATAAAATTGTGATAATCACGGGATAATCACGTGCAGTTCCAAGACCATAGACTTAAGAGGTAATAAAACCTCTAGGAGACTAGACTGTAGCAATTTAGGTGTCACGACCAACGATTGGTCCTACGTGCAGGAGGCCACACCAGAGCCTCGGGGTCTGATTAAGCATGCGGAGTAACCCGGTTAGTTCTCCGCTACAGATGGTTATATATAAAAGTCACGGGATGTCACGATTCGGCACTTAACTACCCTGTAATTAAGTAACAAGTTGTGTGTTTGTAGGCTGCGTAGAAGTATGCGGGCTATCACTGGGTTTGCAAGGCTTGGAAGTCTTGCTCGTAACAACAACTGTATGATATAACAATAAGATTCAGTTGCTATGTTTAAATTGAGCACGAAGCTCCTATCTAATGGGTGAAGACCCAGACTATATACCCGTGTCCTAGTCCATGGTCAGGGCCGGTCACACTGACCTACTCTGACCGTTCAGAGGTGGTCAGACCGACCACCTCTGACCGTCTATGATCACGTGACTAAAAATACTAAGAAATCCCTGGACCGCTTACTAGCTCGTAATTGGTCCCTTACTATAACAGTCCAAGGTCTCCTGGAGATAATCATCTCTTGAGCCTATGGTCTTGGAGCTGCACGTGATTTATTCCGTGATTGTGACACGGGAATAGATAGCCGGGATAGCTCAGCTATCTACTAAACGGATAGCCAGGATAGCCGCACTAGTATAGCTATCCCTCTATATTTTATTACCTATATAGCAGGGGTTTAGGCCTACTTACTTCGAGCTTCCTACTTAACTATAAGGAACTGTAATAGTAGGGAATTACGATTCAGGTATAAGGTCAGATTACTATAGAAACTAATCTCTACCCTTCTTCTCTGATTCTCCTACTGTGGTGGGGATCACGTGGGATCACGTGGACGCACGCTAAGCACGTGATTACTACTGCTGTATTTAACATTTTTTATGTTCTTATTAAGAGGACTAGGACACTTATTACTATTTTAACCACCCCTTTACTTTAACGATTATTTAACGATTACTTGACGATTATTTACTTTAACTCTTTTCCCTTCTTAACACTAGATCCTATTACTGTTCCTATACCTATTCTTTTATACTTATAGCTTACTACCTGACGTAACCCTCCTATATCTATTTAGTAACCTACGCAGGGAACAGGCAGCTCTATAGTATTTTTAAGAGGAAATATAATAGAAGAAATACTTAAAACTTTATTAAACGAAGCTTATTAGTATTATCCTTTACTAAGAAACTTATACTAATAAATATAAAATAGGCGACCTTCGATTATAAGAAAGCAGCTTAAGTTCGACGGCCTTACTTAAGAAGCGGACTTATAAGAGATAAGCGACCTATATACCTTTATCTTATAAATAGATCTTTAGAACGGATACCGACTCCTAATAATAAGGACTCCGGAAGAGAGATTTAAATAGGCTACCTTTAAGTATAAAAGAAACGGCTCGACTTTAACGCTAACTATAAGG
>LLCE01000278.1:0-12959 GCA_001414415.1 Hymenoscyphus repandus
GGCAAAGGGGGTGGTGGGGGGGCGCTCGACTGGGGAAGTGGAGGAGGTGGAGGTGGCCCGTTGTCTCTCGATGGAGGAGGTGGAATGGGCCTTGTTGACGATGGAGGTAAGGGAGGAGGAGCTGATGAGGGTCCTGATGGCGTTTTGGGAGGTAATGGCGGAGGTGGTCCACCTGCTGGAGGGACGGCATGAGCTAAAGAGCTTGGTGTTGTATCTCTCACTGGAGGTGGAGGTGGTACTGGGCCTCGACTGGGTGTTAGAGGAGGAACTGATTTTCTTTCGCCCATGAAAGGAGGAGGGACACCAAATTTCGAGCCAGATTCTCCTGGCTCGTAAGAATCGTCGACAGGAGTCTTTGGGGGTCTTGGAGGAGGTGGTGGCCCAGGATTCGATAACGAAGGAGCATGATTGCGTGAGACAGGCTTGTTGTTGGTGTGAGCATACTTGCCCGCGTCTGGCAAGGGGGGGGGCGCTGCGAATCTTGGTGGAGGAGGCCCTCTCGGGGGTGAAGGTTCTCGTGGTGGAGTTGGTTCTCGAGCAGGTTCCTTGACAATTGATCTTCTAGGTGCAGGTGGTGCTGGAGGTGCACCTCTTCCCCTTGGTGGAGGCGGCGCAGGCACATGTTGAGGACTTTCGGATCGTGTTCGTGTCGGTGCTGCTGCTGGCGGAGGAGGAGGAGGAGCTTTGCTTCTCTGGTTCTCAATTCCATTTGGTGGTGGTGGTGGTGGGGGGGGTGTGGTAGCTTGAGCTGCTTGTTGTTGTTTAATATAATCCGCGATAAAGTCCTGGTTGTCCCTAATCAGGTCATCCGTAATACCCATCTGCTTCAAGTCATCGCCCCATGTCTCTCTCCAATTAGCATCAATAGCGTCCAGCGCAGCAAACTGTGACCTCCCTCCACCGAAACTACCCGCAGAATTACGGTTGTTTGGCGCTGCCACTGGTGGAAGAACATAACTCGGTGAGTCTGGTGGTGTAGGTTGTATTGAAGGAGCTGAAGAGTGTCGATGCCCTCCAAAAAGACCTCCCAATAAACCATGCCGCTGATGTCCAGCCTGTCCTCCCCCTCCTCCAAATGAATTTGATTTTGTCGCTTTACTAGCGTTCTTTTCACGATCATTCATCTTCTTTAAGAAGGTCTTGGCTTCCTTCTCATCAGAGAAAGATAGTCCAGCAAGACAATCTTCCGTTTCGAAAGTATGGAAGAAGGTCCGATCTTGATTATAGTTCCACGAATCATAAATTTCTTGGTCCCATATCACTCCTTGTTGTGCAGGCTATTACTTGTTAGTTTTGGTTTATCCTCAAAGAGCAGCTTGCCAAAATTGCATCACGTACAGAGACATCGACTAGCTTCAGCCAGTATGTATTTCCTACTAGATCATTCGCTAGAACAGCGGCTCCTTGTAAACCGGTATAAGTCCATTTTTGTCGATTGGGATATGCAATGTAAAGTCGGGCGACGGCTACAGCCTGGATCTTGTTCGACTGCTTCGGGACTTGACGTTTGACGATCTCCTTGTCCTCATCTGTCAGGATCGAAGGCATTTTCGTTGTTCTCGGATCGGTCCTTGCCCTAATTCTCAAGCATGTGTGCTCCCTTAAGCTGTAATGTTCCGTTTCGTGGAGTGTTTGGCCAACAAGCTGTAGTTGTTCGAAGATTGGGTTCAATGAATAGCGCTTGCGGGGCGCATTGGGACGTGGACGTATCGAACGGCGCAGCCGGAGAGAGCAGTGGAGAATGTTTGTTTGTTATCGGAGAGAGTCGAACGGATACACAGCTCTGATTGTCTACGACCATTCACTGACCAAACGAGCGACAGCTGTGAGTTAATGATTTAGCAACAGAAGTGCAGCTGTTGAAATATCGGGTCTAGCATGCGAGCATGTAAGAAATGCCAAGACCAATACCAGCCTCACTTACGAGTACGGCGCCACAAGGCCGCAGGCTCACAGACAAGGGTCAAAGAGAAGGCAGAAGAGTGAAATCGAAGCGCTAGACCTTTTGGACATCGCAATAAATGTTCCTTAACACGCGTTCATCCTCAACGAAGGCGGCAATCATGTTCAGCCAAGACCATTAAAGCCGTTATAACATGCATGGGAACCCAAAGACACGTGGACAAAGTTTCGATTGATCAAAAAACAACACAGCAGTCCTAACAGCAAGAGTTCTTTCCAACTGTTGGAAATCCTTCGGTTCCAAACAGCACCACCCTATGTACGAGACAATATATGAAAGTACAAGCCTTAGCAAGATGATCCGAGAGTTTGCAACAACGTCACTGATAGCAAAGTTTCACCATGTAGCCACATCAATGAAACCAGTATGACTTTGCGAAATTGTTCATTCAATTGTTAATTCGTCAAATGCTCTGACAAATCATAAATTCGTTGTGCTATGAGCATCATCAAACAAGATTGCCTCTGCCATCAATTGTTTCCTCCGCGAATGCAATATGTCCTTACCATCCAACGCCATCAACCATGTAAATTTCTCATATCTTTGTTTTCCTACAGCTTCATGAGTTGAGTACGATTTTTGAAGGACCAGTGTAGTTCACTGATAGCATACCGGAAATAATTTACTTGTTCAGAGCCTGTGCCTTTGCCTGTCTCTCCTCTTTGGTGCCCTCCTCCTTAGCATCGAAATCTTTGGGAATAGCTGGACCTTTGTTGTTTGAATGGATGAACTGAACTTGCTCTCCCTTGGGATCCTCTTTGCCATGCATTGGATGATCGGACGCCGCATTGTCTGTCTTGGAGGACCCATGCTTCATTACATGCTCAGTTCCAGCTCCAACTGGGTGGTTGTCGGTCTCGTCTGGTCCAGCAGGCATATTGAGTTATCGATAATTTGTAGATTTGGTGGGATTATGTGATTAAACGTAGAGTTATTTGTATGTACTGTTCATGGACAGTAAGTAAAATGGGATACTCAAGACTGATATATAAGTTGACTTGCCCATTGCATGTGCCCCTCAAACTGATGACGTCGGTCGTTTTCGCCAAAAACGCGTCAACTGCCAATCCGATCGACCACAACTAGAACACTAAGGATCAACTATCGGCCCGTCGCGAGTTTCGAGTGTGTGTCCATCAAACGGCACGACCTTTGAAGCCTCCTCAAGCTTTTCGAGCGCGTGTTGAGGTTTTCTTGGGCTCTCGAGACGAACATGCGAAACTCAGATGTCTTCCGCGAACGGTGACCAGCAGCCGGTGAAGCTGTCACTCCCATTAGTACGACTTCTCAGTATCGCATTTTCAATTGTGTCGAAGCCGCTAACAGTTTCAGAAATACCAACAAGAACTGTTCCAAGAACTCCGAGAGAAGGATGAACTCGTCATTATTGCGCGCGGACTTGGACTTCTGCGCCTGGTCACGAACCTCCTTCATTCCTACGATGCTGCTGGAAATAACCTCATCCTGCTAGTCGGCGCAGATGACCGAGAAAATGGATGGATTGGAGAAGCTCTCGCCGAACATGCTGCTATCAGCATGACCCTGAAGGCTAGAGGGCTCAGTGTCGTCAATACAGACGTGATGAGTGTTGGGACAAGGGAGAAAATGTATGCTCAAGGCGGTATATTTAGTATCACATCGAGAATCCTTGTGGTGGACCTTTTGACAAGCTTGTTGAACCCGGAGACCATTACAGGGGTTGTGGCACTACATGCTGATAAGATTGTGGCTACTTCGCTGGAAGCATTCATTCTGAGGATATACAGGCAGAAGAATAAAGCTGGGTTTCTCAAGGCCTTTTCAGACAGTCCGGAACCTTTCACAACAGGATTCGCGCCACTGGCTACCATGATGCGGAATTTATTCCTTCGAAATGTGACACTATGGCCACGGTTTCAAGTTGTTGTGGCCCAGTCACTGGAAGGGAAGAAAAAGGCCGAAGTTATTGAATTGGAAGTACCAATGTCAGAGTCCATGAGAGAGATTCAGAATGCTATTATGGAATGTGTTGAAGCTAGTATCCGTGACTTACGGAAGAGCAATTCCGGCTTGGAAATGGAAGACTGGAGCTCCGAGAACGCTCTCCACAAGCAGTTTGACATGGTCATTCGAAGACAGCTTGATCCAGTTTGGCATAGAGTAAGCTGGAAGACCAAGCAGATCGTCAACGACTTGACTGTATTACGAGGAATGCTACATACACTCCTTACTTACGATGCGGTCTCGTTCAACCGACATCTTGATACCATTTTGGCAGCCCATTCCCCACCACCTGGTTCTACAAGACAGACCCAGCCACCATGGCTATTTCTAGATGCTGCTCACACCATCTTTGACACTGCGAAGAGAAGGGTATATACTGGGAAAGCGCCAACGAATGACACTGGACCTGACAGCCTCGAGGCTTTGAGACCAGTCCTCGAGGAGCAACCTAAGTGGGCGGTCTTGGCAGAAGTCATGGAGGAAATTGACCGAGACCTTTACTTCAATCCTATTGTTCGAGATGACTCCAATGGCACAATATTGATCATGTGCACAGACACAGCTCAGTGCCGGCAGCTGCGAGAATATCTCCAAAATATGCACGATCGACCAGGCGATGGAGCAGATGACGAGGACAATGAAGGGGATGCCCAAACAGATGACAAGGAACCATCAGCAGATCTTATGTTGAGGCGGAAGCTTCGAGAATATCTTGGTTGGAAAGATCAGTTCAAACTAATCAGTGCCACATTGTTTGCTGAGAATCAGAATAATGTAAATGGCAACACGAATCAACGAGGCGCTAATAAATACAGAGGCAAGCCTCCGCCAAACAAAAGGAGAAGAGTAAGGGGAGGCGGTAGTGTTGGCTCGGCTCCTATGAGAGCTACTAATGGTAGTATCTTGGCCTCAGAGGACAAACCCCTCGAGGTCGCAACTCTGATCTCCGAGATCCAGCCAACAGAAACAGAGGCTGCTCAGAAAGAGGAGATAGTAGCGGATCCATTGGAAGATATGGAGGACTACTACCAACTCTATGAAACTCAAGACCTTGTGGTAATACATGCCTTTGATGGAGACATCGATGAGCATGTCCTTGAAGAGGTCAAGCCAAGATACATTATCATGTATGAGCCAGATACTGCTTTCGTGCGCCGGATTGAGGTTTACCGATCATCTCATAATGACCGCAATGTTCGCGTGTACTTCCTGTACTATGGGGGCTCCGTTGAGGAACAACGGTACCTCTCTTCAGTCCGGAGGGAGAAGGATGCTTTCACCCGACTCATCAAAGAGAAGTCTCAAATGGCTATCACTCTTACCACAGATTCCCATGGTATCGAAGACCCTCAGGAGGCATTCCTCCGAACAGTCAACACCAGAATCGCAGGTGGTGGCCGTCTAGCTGCTACAGCCCAACCTCCTCGAGTAGTAGTCGATGTCCGAGAATTTCGGTCATCCCTCCCATCTCTCCTCCATGGCCGCTCTATGGTAATCATCCCCTGCATGCTCACAGTCGGTGATTACATCCTCTCACCTAACATTTGCATCGAGCGAAAATCCATCAAAGATCTCATCTCCTCTTTCAAAGATGGTCGTCTCTACAATCAAGCCGAAACCATGTTCCAACACTACAAGAACCCCATGCTCCTCATCGAATTCGATCAGAATAAATCCTTCACTCTTGAACCCTTCGCCGACCTCTCAGGCTCCCTAGCATCTACGTCCTCTACTCCGAACGCATCTTCAGATCTTCAATCCAAGCTCGTCCTCCTCACGCTCGCATTCCCGAAACTCCGCATCATCTGGTCATCATCTCCCTTCCAAACAGCCGAGATCTTTGAGTCGCTCAAAGCCCAGGAGATGGAACCAGACCCTATCGCTGCGGTTCGTGTTGGTTTGGAAGGGGGCCAGATGGCTGATGAGCAAGCGTTTAATAGGGAGCCACAGGACATGTTACGCGTTATCCCGGGTGTGACGGGGAAGAATATTAAGAATCTTGTGCATGGAATAGAGAACTTAAGGGAGGTTGCTAATGCGAGTGTAGATGAGTTGGAGCCGTTTATAGGGAAAGAGGCTGGAAGGCAGGTAGAGAGATTCTTTTGTAAAAGCGTGCTTGATGGCTGAGGGTTCAACCGAATATTTTGACGAAAAAAAGAAAGGAGAGTCTTAGTACTATTTATGTAGAATATAAAAAAACGAATCCTAAAGAAGGGTGTTGAGCGGCTATTTTGTCCTCCAATCCATGAAAACTCGTATTTAAACCAAAACGGCCATTGGTTATAGTATTGGAACAGGGTACTGGTAATATTTACCAAGCGTAAAAATGTATGCAGCGAGGCATGATAGCTACTTGTAATCAACATTCATCTCCTCTTCTAACGTAACTGACAGTAATTCGAAGCAAGGACAGGCTATTTCTACCATTCAACCTTTCCACTAGCATACCATCCTGCCAGCACTGCATTTCATGCATCTATTCTCTCGCCCGGGAGAAGCGCCATGATGAGGCTTACAAAGGAATTTTAAATGTAAAAGTGTGGCGCGCCTCGAGTAGTGAAGTCAAACACCGGTAATTGCATAGAATGAAAGCAGCAGTGACGTAGGCGTTCAAATTACCGAATCTAAGTGTTCAGGATGGCGGTTGTCGCAAGCTGCTGATTTCACCGCTGGAAGAGAAAAGTATCCGAATCAAGGACATCCTAGCTTTCAAGGGTAGGAGAGAGGCTGGATTTCTGATTTAGATGGCGTCTGCGCGGAACCACGAGTCAGAATTACATCACAGGGTCAACTATCGTTCACCGAGTACAGTCATTATAACCACTTGAAGAGATTCAAGTTCTTGTAGAAAGGCCGTAATATCATTTAGGCTATAGACGTATACGTGTGCGCACTATCCTCCGCTCCCTTCATGCTTGCAAATAGAAAAAGTCGGTGGTCCTCCACAAGGAGAAATGGAGAACCGGGTATTGTGTAGTATTACAGACAAATTGGAAAAGTGTTGCATCCCCTAGTAGATTCGACGCAAAATCCTCTCTGTAAACATCCCATTCTGCTTCGTAGTTTCGCCTGAAAGACTCTCGTTGGCTTCAAAGTAGGTAGTAGCGCGATGATGGATCAAGCGAAATATACGAAGCAGTTACAGAGAGGGCTTCTAGACTCTACTCGTCGTATGAGTACCGCCTCCACGTCGTCGGCCGGCCTTTCCGCAGGTGAGGCACGAGATTATGATCACTGCGAAGTTGTATTAGTACTTATTCGATATATTGTGTACTTTCTTTCCGTGCGGTGGACTTACTGAAGAACGAGGCGATTCCACTAACGATGGCTTGTAGAACTGAGGCGATGCCGTTGACTATGGCCATGAGGACTGAGCCGATGGTCTGGCATAGAGATCGGATCTGATATATTGTTAGTTGAAAATCACGAATAAAATGAGGATAGAGATGCATACACATGATACGACAGCTCCCATACTTGCTGTGTTGCGTTTTTGATTAAATATGTGGTGTTGATTTTGTTTATCGAATGCTCAAGAATCTGGTCTTGAACTTGTGCGTTGAGAGTGTTTGTGGTTTTGTTATGGTCAGAGAGAAAGAAGAAAGAAAGTAGAAAGACATTCATGGACAGATCTATATACCATATCATCTGCACCTGCCACACACACCGCTTTGGTCTCCTCCGATAATGCTACCTCAGTCTCACCACCAAAGCAAGGCTAGTAAAACCTCCTTCTGTACGTCACGCGTCATAACAATACCCTTTTCAAATTTCAGCGACAAAAAACAATCTCGATGGCAGGGATCAGCTTTGAAGCAGTGACGTAACCTGACTCTTCCACACGACAATCGCCCGTGTTTCATAGGGCATAGCAGGATTCATATGCATGTAGGGGTTGGCTGATGCTATCATTGGCGCTTTGGGAGTGGGAAAAACAGGGCAGAGAGCAAACAAAGGTGCCAGATGGGGAGAGAACAAGAGACAAGCATTATGGATCGACAGCACACGGGTCAGCCACTTGTGGCTGGTGATGCAACTTCAACTGTCAACCCACTTTAGTTTGCCACAATGCGGATATCTGCCGGAAAAAATTCACAGATGGTTGTGATTGGTCGTGAGCGAGTTTTTGAGTAATCTGCCATCTACAATATGTTAGCTGTTTACTTATGGCTGGTAGTTCACGGTAAATTCGGTAGTTCTTTCCTGCCAAGACCCATTTCAATCAAGAAGTTGAATGACGTAGTTGGTTTCAAAAAAT
Source organism: Hymenoscyphus repandus (assembly GCA_001414415.1). Taxonomy (NCBI): domain Eukaryota; kingdom Fungi; phylum Ascomycota; class Leotiomycetes; order Helotiales; family Helotiaceae; genus Hymenoscyphus; species Hymenoscyphus repandus. The sequence continues at coordinate 8,205 of LLCE01000278.1, forward strand.
ATTTCGAGTTGCATTCGAAACTTTGCTATCCAAACCATTTTGCTATCGTGTTGGTCTTGATTGCCTAGATTACTTCATCGAACTCGCTTCGTCTGAGGAGTCTTTTGGAAGTGGTTTGATCGTTCTGGGACACTCTACCAGGAGCCGTGAAAAGTAGTGTGTTGTCAAAAGAATACCTGTGTCAGCGCATTTCTGCCCCTGATTTAGAACTCATCTTGTTTATAATCCCTTCATCGTATTCCTTCTCATAACATAAACGGATATTATATTATGGAAGTAAAGTTTTGTATAACATCACCTCAGGTGGTGGCGAAATTGTTCGCATTTCGTCGCGTCGTTCTTGTTGAAATCCAAGCCTTTCTGATCCCACGATATTTAAGATTGTGATACTTGTATCTTGTTTGCCCCTATTCCTATGTCCTTTTATCAACCATTTATTTCATCAATTGGCCAGTTCAACACTTCCCCTTCCCCTTTCCTTGACTGATTTATCCAATTGATCAATTTGACTCACTTTGAAACGATGCCTCCAAAGAATTTCTACATCTTTCAACTACTCCAGCCCTCATACGGGATGTCTTGATCCCATCGTCAACCTTCAAGGGTCTCAAAACATGAAGAGAAATGACAATGCCGAGCCTTAAGTATCCCTTGAATCACAGTCCACTGTTCTGATACAGACAGATTAAGAAATACTTCACAGATCTCGTGAGCGTCGTATGGTCCAACGATGACGAGGATGCGGAGTCAAAGAAAAGACCATAGCACACGAAGCCAATCAATCAAGTGTTGTCGACGACAGAGGCTTCCCAGTCACCAAGGCGGGCTTCGAGAAATTCGCCCATTTGAACGAGGAGCAGAATGATCGAGATCCTGACTGCTAGAATTGTTGTATTTACAAAGATTTTACAGGCTATGGGATGGCTAAGGTCCTGGCAACTACGTAAGCTTTCCAGGTTGGGTGTGGTGTGGCAAAGCTAATGAACACCATAGTTTAAGGAGTTCAACAACAACCTCTTCAAGAAGGGTGTATAATTGCTCACGTAATGGGCTTATGTTGAGGCGCTTCTTTTTTTGGACGAGACTAGGTGACATGTACTCGATCATGAGTACCTACCCTACCCATTATCAAAGTATGCTTATTGACAAGTCTAGTGAATGATGATGCCCAAGCCATCAAGGAGACTTTCGAAACGATAATCTCGTTACTAATACCTCCGTTATCTCGAATATTGGAATCATTACCTAACTTGCTCTTAACATCCTGGAGACTAACACCAAGGAAGGTAGGCTATAGACTGTTAGATGTGAAGGAGATTGTCCATGGTGTAGACAAGTTTGGTGTTAAGCTGGATGCTAGAAGGAGGATCGATTTCAAGGAAGATGTAATTGGAAATCTCCGTGAGCAATGCAAGGGCGTGGTGAAACGTAACAATTGAAGGACAAATGTAAGTTCCATTTCCCTCGCGAGCAAATAAAATTTAACAGTGTGTTAGTATGCCAAGTTTAAGCGTGGCCACCCTGGCGGTAGCAATTACGATATAACCAAGATGAGCAAGCTGAGAAGAAGCAATACGAATTCTGAGTGATTTAGTTGTTGTTGCTATGCGGCTGAAGTTGACGGTCACCAGATAACCCGGATGACGAGAACGGCTGCTGAGGAGGGCAGAAATTTCGCAGTTTACGCTGTGAGAGTGAATGGGATTGTGTGCCAAACTGTGATTGCTGATTTTGATTATCATCTAGTTGGAACTAAATGCTTCGAGCTCACGCTCTTATGTATTGGTGTAATATTCCGCTGCTCTCTACTCTGAACTAATATTTGTAAACCCCCACACCTTTCTGATGCTTATTTGATGTCTTTGAATATTTGATAATCTTCATCTCGAGAAAGCTGGGCTGAATGTCGATCAACACATCTTTAAGTCAGGTTTGATGACTGGTCGTCCTTCAAATGAGTTGAGGACGTCCAAGAAGGGGGAGCAATCCATGCTCGCATCCTCAATCTGGTCCATGCTTATAATGTAAAGCAGCGTTCCTTCATCACTTTCGATCGTGTACTCGCCATATTGGGGTAATCCGTCCCCTCGCAGCACCCCAGCATTTACGACATTGCCGATCAGCTTAAAAACCGATTCCTCCAGCTGCAAGGGGTGGCCCAAGATTATCAACGTGCGAAGAGTTTTGAGCTCAGCAAGTGAGTGGCGAGCAGGTCGCAGCCCTAGATCATATATTTCTGCTGCCGAGGCGACTCCAGGCCAATAATGAGGATAGGAACAGTGTCTTCGTAGACGAGGCTTAAAGGATCGAGGGAACTCCAGCTTCAGCTGTTGAATAGTGCCTTTACCCCGAAGGATCGCACATAATGCCTCTAATGGTGCCTCAATAATGGGGGGATCAGGGAAGGTGATCGATAAGTCTTTGATGTGTTCGATATACCCTCCTATACCCTTCATCATTCCTTTTACGTTGTTTGCTTGTAAATTAAACCTTGCATGACTGAAATATAGATGGCGGCTTTCCACACGGAGCTGACGGTTTGTGCATGACAGTCCTGCTCCGCAAATGCAGTCTCTATGAATAGAGAACTTTGCCTGCTGGCACCGCTTATGGAAAATGTGGCCATATATTTGCTGGCGCAGCTCCAAAGGCAGATCAAGGAGAGAGGCTGGTATCATCGTGAAGGTGCTCAACCAAGTGAATGAGATAGCTTGTGCAAGATGGCTAGCTTAATTAGACCTGGTCATGATATGCTAGTCATTGGATGTTGAACATTGGCATGATAAACTCAATCGAGTAGTCTCATTGTTAGAAAACGTGTTCGTGGATACTGATCTGTTATGTGGGGTCGTTGCCTGGCGTGTGAGCCTTGTGAGAAGAGTATGATTTCCTGGTCTTGCGCTAAATTGGTAATTAATGAAACCCCTGCAGCGATCTTATCCCTTGCTCGAATATGCACGGCTACGATAGAAGTACTGTACATCCACCTCTACAGCGAGTCGTTCGACTCATGTAGTAGAGTAAACTAGAAGGCTTATCAGAACATCTCTCTACTTTCTACTGGAGCTAGTAAACCCTTAAATGCCTAGATTTAACGGTTCTTAGATAATTACATTCCGGGCAGTTGCCTTACCCTGTGCTTGATAATATTTGCTTTGTAAAGGTTTATACCCAGGTTAATATTTGGCCTTGATCACGTGACTAGCCACGTGGCCTGCCCCTGTATTTTCGCCAATTTAAAACAGCTACGCGCTCTCCCCTTCTCTCTCTCTCTCTCCTTAGTTTTACCTTCTTGAATAGAATCTGTTTCTCAGAGTGCCTTTGCCTTAGATAACCGGTGACATGCTTGTCCAAATGAGAGGCACTGTTGCCTGGTAGTCACACTAATCAAGGATGCCTACAGCGGATAGCTAATTGGCTGACAAAATGGTAAGGAGTTGGTGCATTCAGTCTGGGGTCTATACTATGCGATCAAAGTCTCCATTGGGCGATGTTCATTATAACGATCTAGACGAAGCTCCACCTATCTGGCCGCTTATATACAATGCATGAGTCTGCCCTATTACAGACCCCGCTCAATAATTGTCCAAATATCACCTGCGCTTCATCTTAGTCCAGTCTTCAACGTTAGTAATACAGCATCGGTATTGTTACTTATACAATTTTGAACAAGCTTATTTTATGTAGCTCTCATCAGCTACGATTGTTCAACCCCTGAGGGCTATGAATCAACTGTCATCTTCTAGAAAAGAAGCCAAGAATAAGAGAGCGGAAGTTAACGCGAAGCGCGAAGAGGTTGCAGGGGCAAAGGCTCAAGAGGAAGCGAGTAGGTTAGGTAGTGGATAAGGTGGAAATTAGCGAGGGAAAGAGAGTAACGCTGGATCCAATTAGTCTTCATCGACAGTCGGCAGAATTACAAGAGACTAAGTGGGAATGAGGATTCAATATGATGGCCTATCAGAATTTTCATTTCCAAAAACTACTGGGGAGACTCAAATGCCCTTCGTGGTTGGTCGTTGTAAACTTCTTTACCCTTAAATCTTCGCCGCTATCACTGCAAGCTCGTCAACGCTGCAATAAGGAGCCAAGGCTCGTTCAAATTCGACTATGCCCTCATCATCTAACTCTGTGAACATCAGCTAAATGTGCTGGAGGAATATATTGTACAATCCTTTAGGATTGTCTAAGACATGAAATTACGAGAAGTTTCCAGTTGCCCAACCTCTTCTCATGATGCTGTTTCGATATGAGGCATCGCCAGTCATGGGAAACAATCTTTCTTCATTTTCGAAAGCATCAATGAACTCTCCACGTACACTGCTGTAGGCCTCGAGGTGCTCGCCCTTGGCTAGTTGATCCATGCCTCGACTAGTCAACCAAAACGGTGGGTGTAGGACCTGAAGTGGCCGTGAGTATGCCCACACGAGATCAATTAAACATTTGACATGTTAGTTGCTATTGACGAATAGATTTCTCTGGTGAAGGTCTGTGGGTGTGAGCATAAAGGGACCATGTCGAAGATGGCGAGTTGCTAAGTGAGGGATAAAGGTTTGTATAGCAGTAAAAGTCGACAATTGTGCTTCACTATCGAACTTATCAAGTGTAAAGTTAGGCCGGTTCCGTATCCGATTGTCATGGCATAGTGAAAGATCGAGTAGGCAGGGATCTGTGGTAAAGTATGTAAGGCTCCCGTTGTTGGTGGCTGGAATTCCCTCGTTCTCCAGATGTTGTAGACGAAGTGTCATGGAGGAGGGG
>LLCE01000279.1:0-12881 GCA_001414415.1 Hymenoscyphus repandus
AGCTAACCTACGCTCTCCGTTCTATATAAATACTAGGTAGATAGCGCTCGTTACTACGGTAACGCGGTTAATACGTCGAGTTAAACTCGAGTCGATATCGAGTCGGCGCCGGTCTACTAGCGCCCTACTACTAAGTTAGTTCTACTATAGTACCGATATAGCTACTAGGAGGCTTAACCTCTAACACTCTATAGCTATAACTTATTTATTATACTTCGTAATTACTATTTTTCCCCCGGCTTATAGTCTTATAATTCGCTTTTCTAGATATTATTAAAAACGTATAGAGAGTCCTAAGTTAAATAAAATACTAATAACGCCGTTAACTCTACTCGACTTACTAGAAGTATCGATTCTATTATATTTACTACTACTAGAGCTCGTACGAACTCTAGGATCGGTAGCTCTAGTAAGATTAACTTAGGGAGTTCTAACTTCTAGATTAAAGGATTAATAAAGTTCTAGATTTATTCTCTCCTAGTTATAGTTTAAATAATCTTAATCTATTCTTCCTAGTCCTTTAGACCGTTTAGAGTAATTATAATCTTTATATCTAATATACTATTAGGAACCTGATTTAGATCTCTTCTATTCTCTTCTATTCTAGGTTTTACCTGAAAACCTAGGGCTATTTCTTTAGGGTCCGAGTCGCTACTATCTCGGACCGGCCGAATAGAGTAGGTTATAGAACTAGGAATTATAATATTATCTGATTCGAGAAGTAGATATAATCGTTAAGGTCTTTAGCTATCTACGTAGAAGGTAAAATAGATACGCGTTATATATTATAGAGTAGTAGGAGAATTAGAGAAGAAAGATAGATATTAGTTTCTATAGTAATCTAACCTTATACTTAAATCGTAATTCCCTACTATTATAGTTCCTTATATATACTACTATAAAAGAGCGTGTTTAAGGCTATATTTTTATACGTTTAATCTAACTATTTAAACGGAGATAGCTTTTTCGCTAATATTTACTAATTTAATTAATCTTGTTCTAGTAGTAGCTTTAGCGATACTAGGCTTATAACTATATAAGCTTACTAATCTGATTTATCGTGAAAAGTGTCTGTTATTCCTAGCTAAAATAAACGTCTAATTTAAAGTACTAATATGACTAAGCAAACCACGTGATTTGGACCAACATAAACTAAGTTATAATATCACATGTTTCTTTTAGATTCGCCAGAGTAGCTACATTGAATAACCATGCTAAGTCATATAACATCTAACACGTAATCCCAATACAACAGCCCCTGCCCGTCGCTCGTGCCGTCGTTCGTGCCCAAGGTTATACCGATAAGCAAACGTGTTCATCCCGTAATCGTAACTCTGTGATCTTTAACTAAGACGTAGCTATCAACTCCTTCAGCATGATTAGCTTCGAGCTTTAAGGCACCTAGGTCTTTCTTCCCCTCTTTGTCGGTCAAATACGACAGGTTGGTTAAATCATGGCGATCTTCTCCTAGCACACCCTTCGGATCAGTCATTAACGCTGCCACCGGGCCGTTAAGTACGATCCCCCGTAAACGATACAGTGACTGTGTGGTGACGAGTAAGATAGACGACGCAGTCATCAAAATACTGATAGCAAGCCACCCAAAAACTCGTCCATGCGAGACAGATGCCTTCAGTGTCGATTCCCGCGGACGCGCTTCTAACCCCGGGTTCCGCTCATCGAAGCCGCGGAAGAGAGAATCCCACGAGGCCTGGTAGGAGTATCTGATCAGCTTGTCCAAATAGCCGGTTCGGTCATCCCAGGTGCCCAGGGAGGTCGTGTTCATGGCAGAGAGCATGCTCATTGTGTCAGACATGAGGTATGTCGCCTCTTTGACCCATGTTCCGGGTTCGATAATCAGATCCGTATCAGGTTTGTCTGCTTCGATGACCCTACTTGAGATATATGTGCTTGTGGGGCTAGTCACGACGCCAGCGGTGAAGTTGACGATGGCGTAACTGAAACAATTCTCGTAGTCACCCGATTTGTCGGTTGTCCAGACAGTATCGTTGTTAAACCTAGGCATCTTGAAGATGTTCTCTTCTAGATCCTTACAATCGTTCCTCCTGCTCTGCTCGATAATGAGGATAACTGCTGTCATTTCTCCAGAGAAGCGAAAAGGTTCTGGGTACTCCCGTCGGTGAGTGTTGTTATTGTGGGGGGGGAATGTGCGATCTGGATCCGCAGGATTGAATATGGCTGTATTCCCGGGCCAATTGTCGTGAAGGGGTGTATCTTCAACACGGCTGATCTTATCAGACTGTGAGTCTAGTGTCAGGCCCATGACTTCCTGAGGTGGAGGACCTTTGGGCCACGTAATGCTGTGAATCTGAATACAGGGAATGACAGCATTAAAAATGCTTGAGTTGACGGGGAGCTGGCCATCGTTCATTATGTGCCGACAGTGTCTGTGGTCTGGAGTCAGTCCAGCCCAAGCTAGACTGGCAAAGGCGGCAGCTCGCCTCAACGCAGCCCTTTTATCCGTGTTGAACACGCCATACCAGTACCATGTCTCGGCATTGGCGATGGGATTTGCAGACATAACTTCCTTAACTGGTCCCAGCTCCAACGATACACCCCAATCTACTGCTCCCGATAGTAATGGAGATGAGAATTGCTGCGGCACCACAAATAGGAGGAGCAACACTACCAACCAGGTAGTACGGTGCTTCGGGATTGGCGGAATGTAGTATGTCATGACCGTGTTGATATGAGCTAAGGGCAGGCCTTGCCCCTGTAGCAAGATAAAGATGCAGTTCCAGATAATGATTCCCGTCCAGGCGCTGACGAATAACTTGACGGTGACTAGGGCGACAGAAATGAGTGTAGTCACATCGCTCACCCGAAATTTGAATCTGCCGTAAATATGTCGTGGAGATGTGGCATCTACAGCTTGATAGCCATGGAGCGCATAGGTCATAGCTATAGCGAGGCTAATGCAGAAGATCAAATGCAGTATAACCACTGAGAAGATTTGGCTGTAGACACCTAGCCACGTCTCGCCATTTCTCCGTTGTGTAGCGCGTCCGCTGATAGAGATTGGGCTCTGTTCGGACGCCGTTTTCTGGGTATGTGGTTCTTTGGACATGATGGAATCAGTTGGTATCCATAAAGCAAGGAGACAAGACAGCGAGGTAAAAAAAAAAGGTTGCGACCAGATGAAGACTCTTAGGGAATACTTAATATTAATTCTGGACAAGGAAATACGACACTGACATCCCATTCCCTTGTGGAGGTGAAACTGTCTTAACTCAGACGAGTAATCATTGGTGTTAACACGATCGGACAATGCCCTTTCTTTCCTCTTATCTGGCAGCCAGCCAATAAAGGTGATAATCAATATATTGGATTGAGGTTGCACGACATTAGTAATATTCCTGGCAACCTGTAATGCTACCGCTCGGTTAGGGCTGGCTGATAGCTAATGTCTGCCCAGAAAATTCCGTGACCGCGCTATTATTAGTTGAGGCCCTAGTAAGATAGATCAAATTGTTTCGTGAAAGCAGAAGTGAGAATTCGCCAATTAAAGACGATTTAGTTTAGAAGGCTCCCCGCAGCTGCTCCCATCGGTGAACTTAAAAATCAAGATGCTGTCGAATAATAGCTGCGCCGGTCGACTTCTTCTTAATGCTATTATATAAGATAGATAAACGTTTCACTTGCTCCAACGAGTTTAGCTGCTACACCACCCTAACTAATCATGGAATTCAGCCGTTGGGAGCAATTCTGCTTTTCATTCGAATAATACTTTTATGTTTTCAAGCGGTAAAATGTTTTAGACTGAGCTGAAGTCCGGGGAGCCCTGCAGCCAAGGAGACACTGCATAAGGCTGTCGCTTCTTCTCACCCTTTATAGAGGTATAGCAGTTAAGTAATACTATATGAGATCCGGAGGAGTTCTTGTTGACCACGTCGGGCAGCTAATTTTTTTTAATGCGCTTAAATCGTAGGATAGAAATCTAGTAAGGTAAGATTAAATAAGGATTAGTCTGTTAAGGGTTACACTCGTGAAGTAGTCTTGGAGTGCTCCATCGACGCTTTGACAACCTATACAGTCTCGCCACGGATCCATTACCGAGCCGTTACGGACCGTGATGCCAGTAAAGGACACATGGTCGATTTACAGGTATAAGTAGTGAGTAGGACTCTGACTTTAATCTGTAATCGAGCCTTCTTGTACATAGACAGCCCCTGTAGTTTAATCAATCAAGCATTGACTTTAAGCCCTGATATTAGGTTCGATTCTTATTTTCACGGAACACAAGGGCCATAATGGTAACAGCAATACAAGGGCCACTGACAGCAACACGGTACACAAGGGCCATTGACGGCAACAATTGATATAAGGGCCACTAAGCAAAACAATAGAACTTATAGGAATAGGAGAATCAGGCACAAGCGGCTTACCGAGTGAGCTACTAGCTTGGTTCTTACGGTACGTTCAAGAGTAGTATAACTAGTCGGCAACTACTTAAGAGAATGAACGTCAACGGGTTACAGACTAGGAGTAGGTGGAAAGAGAAGCCCGCTCACGGATGGTCCGCAACGATTATAAGCCGGGGAAAGCGTTTTCCCGCTACTAGAATTTTACGTAGAAACGAACAAGCTAGAAATCTGATTACAACAAGCAAGAGTAAAGGTAGAGGTTAATTATTACGGGTGCACAGAGTTTGTCAAGTTTTAGGCACTTAACGGGTGTTAACGGGGCAAGGCCCTTTGGAGAATAGAAGCCTAGTTCCGTGAACATGGCACGCCAGAGTTAGTAAGTGGGTGCGCTTTCTTAGACAGAGTGGATTTTATCTTTAAGGACCCGTAGGTAAAAGAGCAGGCTCAACGAAAACTTAACGTATTACGGCAAGGTTCAAAGCCATTCTTAGAAGTCCTTACGGAGTGGAAGAGCCTGCTACTAGAGTCTGGTGGTGGCTCCTGGCCAGACGACGCCAAGAAAGTCTCTCTAGATCGGATTCTTAGCGACGACCTAGTACGAGGCATGATTACAATCACCTCACATTTTAACTTTAAGCTGTACTGCTTAATCCTCAAGGAAATTAACAACCGTCCCAGAGCCTACGAGGCTCGAACGACAAAACCTAGGGACTAAACTACCCGGGGAGCTTCACGACCTACTTGGAAACAGTTAATACACACTTTCCGACTAGTTACGGACAGGAAAAGCTCTAACGGACCAGAAGCAACCGGTAAAGCGCCCGTCGAGAGTATAGAGTAGGCACCGGCACCCGTAAAAGTCCTAATAGCCAGTTCTCGACGAGTAAAATAGGTCACCAAAGAGGAACTTAATAACCGGCGCTAGATAAGATGTTGTTTCCGCTGCGGTGCCCCCTCACACTAAGTCTGCGAGTGTCCGTATAGATCTCCGTAGCGACCCGTGATATTAGATTTGGTCCGTAATAAGAACCTTAAGGAGAGGGAAGTAGAGCTAGAGTTAGAAGACGAAGGATCGCAAGGTTATAAGTCGGAAAACTAGATACTCCTGCTAAAAAGCGTAGGCAGGAGCGACAGAAGGAGTTATTAGTAATAGATACTTTAAGGGAGTTTAAGTAGGAGTATAAACGAGAAGCCTCTTTTAGTCTTAGCTTTAGTAAATAGAGTAGTGTCAGGAACCTGATTTAGATTCTCTCCCTCTCCTTCTCTTCTAGGTTTTATCTTAGAACCCTAGAGCTATTACTAATAGGCCCGAGTCGTTACCGTCTCGGATCGGTAGGATAGAATAAATTTCAGAAACTAGAAATTATAATATTATCCGATTCGAAGAAGTAGATATAATCGTTAAGATCCTTAGTTATCTAGGTAGGTAGTGAAACGGATATATATTATATATTAGGGTAGTAGGAGAATTAGAGAAGGGTAGAGATTAGTATCTATAGTAATCTTACCTTATACTTAAATCGTAATTCCCTACTATTACAGTTCCTTATAAGAGAGAAAGAAGATAATAAAATTAGAGAGCTTTAATAAAAGATAAGCTTTTATACGAAGCTAAGGTTACTATAGGAACGGCGACGGCCTAAGGCTTAGTATACAATTAGATATTAACCGGCTATAAAGGTTTTTAAAAATAACTTTATTAAAGCGATTAAATAACTAGAGTAATTCGACCTTCTATACAAGATATTTAGATAGTAATCAGTTAAGATATAATAGTAGTAAGTTATAGGTAGGGTTAATTAGTAAGGTAAAACACGACTCGTGTATAAACAGGACTCGCTTATAAAGTTCGTTAGTTAAAAAATTCGAGGTCGGTAATAAAACGACAGCTTTAACGCAAGTCCTTTTATACTCAGATTCGTTAGATTACTATGCCCTGAAGGCCGTTGCTATATAGAAACCCTGCGGGATTATTTAGACAGAGCTATATTAGTGTTATAAAAGCAGATAGTCAGTTCTCTAATATCTGAAAACACCAAACCCTTCTCAAGCTTTGGTCTCTCAAATCGGCTTACCTTGTCGCTTAATCTGCTTTTCCGGAAAATTCATCAATGTCAAATGTATAGTCTTTCCTTTTCACGAGCATACAGCTTTCACTTGTTTTAAATTTGGTTGAAGGTGATATTTTATACTCATGTGAGTTTTCCATTATTATTAGGATAACTGACTGGTGGGCGAGCTAAGCTCAATTCAAACCCCTTTTCGTATTGCTAACATAGAAAACTCATTATAAAAGAAAGGATCAAAATTTCAACAACGATAGCTGCGATGGCGCCTTTCACGAAGATAGTGTCAACATTCCATTCTTACTTCAATTCCTCTTGGAAGTTCTCACCAACAAGTTTTGGCCCACCACTCCCCGTTGTTGAAACTGTTTCGGTGGCGAATCCGATTGGTGAGGGAATCTGTGTAGGCTGTCCCGTTACTTGGACGGTTGGTTGTTCTGCAAATGAAATCGTTGGAGTCTGATTTACTGTTGCCACAGTTTGCTATCAAAAGTTAGTCTCCAGAGCTCGTCAATCATGATGTCACAATTTACCGAGCCAGACCAAAAAGAGGAGCAAAACGAGTACCCGAATATGTTCGACTCCGCCGCCGTCGTTCTTTTACAAGATATATTCCCGTTATATTGGCACTCAGACATGAGAGAGTAGATTGGTGGTTGACAAAAGCATGATGTAAATGCCATGACCGAGGTTGCTGGATATTTATGCGAGCATTCGTTGGTTTCATAGTCTGCGCTTGCACAACTTTGGTAGAGACGGTCGCATGCTCCAAAGTCGTAGGTAGTGGTCAGTATTGGCTGGGCGGGTGTGGTAAAGGTTGAGGATGAAGTCAGGCGGTTGTCGCAAAGTTCGTGCCATTTTCGAATCTTTTGATCGAACTGTTGATCGAAAATAGGAGATTCTAGACAACGGATTATATCGCTTTTGCAACTGTTTCACAAATATTAGCTTGAACGTTGAAATACCATCGAGAGTACGGAAGTGTCTTCGCGAAACATCATCGGAATGATCGAATCATTGGCGAAGCTAGTTGGGGAAGCCCGCGAGCTCTTTACCTACTTATAGTATGAAGAAAGCATCTCTTGAACGCAAAAGCAGTCCAACTTATCATCATCAATGGTTTTTCCTCCACATAATTCCTCTTTGTTGGTCATAGCAATGCAACCAGACAACTCCTTGAGCCCTGAATTTGGCAAACACCATTCTGCAGGAGGGACAAACCCTGCCGCATTTACGACATCAAATAGTGACCCAAATATTAGAACGCAAATCTGAAGTTTCATGTTCAGATTTAATTATACGGATAAGATCTTTGATGGATTGATAATGTTAAAGTCCCGATGTTAGGTTGGTTGGAAAGTCACGAAGGATCAATTATTGCTCTCAGTATCGAAAGTCGCTCAGCCTCGCTGACAAATCCATAGCTTTCGACTAGCTCTCGTTTGAAATTGCTTCTTTTGAGCCGTGTCTATTTGGCGAAGCCCAATAATAGCATGAAAATGACGGTGGCGTTTTCAGGCCAAAAGATCTGTGAACATATTGCTCAACTTCGGTTTAAAATATAATTTCAAACAGTCAGGAATATTAAACATGAGTATAGGTTGAGCTCCTTGAATAATAGTCTTATTTCGATATAACTTTATTAGTCCTTATTCTTGTGGTTTGCTTGTCAGTATCTCGATATCTTGACCTTTGGAATCAAACGTCTGCCAAGCATGATAGTTACATCAAACTAAGACATAACTTGCAGAAAAGTGAAAGCTGCTCGGAAGTTCCCGCTTTGGCAGTCTGCGGGGCAGAGCGCGAGGCTGTAACAACCAGGTAGTCATATTTCAAAACCACTTTATCTACAATTAGAAGTCTTTGGTATTCAAGGTACCAAGAATCGCTGACAATGGACAACTCTAAATCGAGAAGTGGTAGCAGTGAACTTAGACCCGTGAATTCACAATCTTCAAATGCATCGAATTCACGAAGCTTATATATCAACCTATCGGTAAACAATAGCGCTCCGTCGTTTGGAAGTACTAAACCGTTGCTTGGAAATACTGGGCTAGGAGCGGAAGAACCACAAAGGAGGTCACTAGAAATTGTTAATTTGGCTCGAACTTCGCTAGAACCATCGACACCAAGTCCTCCCGGCACGAATATCTCCAATTTTCAGAATAGGATGCCTCAAGTCCAGCCGCTCAGCCCAGAAATGCATCCAGAGAATGCCGAAGATGCAAACGTCAGAATCCAAAACCAACCAGCATCCCAAGTCGATCTGCTAGCTCCAGAAATCTCCCTGGTTAATGCCGGGGACTGCAATATCATTTCCCTAGACCAAGCTCTATCGCACATCGAACCGCCAGAAAGAGGTCCAGAGAATGTCGACCCTGCCGATGACAATGCTCTAAATCAAGCGATACGACAAGCCGACCAACTGGTCCCAGAAAGATTTCCACAGGATATCGAGAATGCCATTAATCCAAACCATACGATTCCCGTAATTGACCGCCGGTCAACTTCAAAAGAATGGAAATCCTGGAAGATCAAATTTCCTTGGTTGTCAATCTTACTCGCTACCACATTATCACTCATTGTAACCATCGCAGTGCTCAACAATATTTCCAACGTTCACAACGGCTTCGCTCCCCTACGAAAGGCTCCCGGCTTCTTATCCCGTGACCCCGAAGTAGAGCGAGCAATCTGGTCGCAAGGGATCCTTTACACATCCTTCCCCGCTTTAATGATGACTCTCTATCGAACAATGTGGGAAACCACCGTTGCCTCATTCGCCGACAGACAGCCATATGTAGATTTGAATAAATCCGGCGGACGACCTGCAAAGACTACAATCATGCTAGATTATAAGACCGAGCCTGCTATGTATGCGTGGAAGTTAGCGTTTCGGAACAAGCATTACATACTTGGATTCTGTATGTTGTCGTCGGTTCTTTTGGCGCTCTTGGTGGTGCCTTTGGTTGCTTTTCTTTTCACAACGGCTTCGTTTGTGTCTGATACAGACTTGCCAGTATCGATTTTAACCACATTCGATCCCATGTTCGGCAAAAACGTGCCCGATTTGCGTCTATCGTTGAGTTCTGCGGCGGCAATCAAAATCCAAGATGCTCGCAGCCCGCCATGGGTAAATGAGGAATATGCATTCTCACAATTTACACCGTCAAGCAAAGTTCAAGAGGGCAATGCATCGGTCGAATCTGTAGGATATTCAGCACATCTCGACTGTGAGTATGTATCAGAACTGGATTACAACAGGACTATTCTACCACCTGGCACACCTGGTGTCCCCGCCAGAGTTACCACAATTCAAATCGTTGCTAATGATCGTGGGTGCGAGATTGCTGGTGCAATCAGCATATTCACTACCCCGGAGTTTCCTGGCGTCCCTACCGAGGACGTACCAATTACGTACGGAAAGGCGTGGCCGACAGTAACTTGTTCAGCTGATAGTGGCTGGAGCCGTCTCAGCATGTTGACCGCTCGATATATTTACAGCTCAAGCAGCATAGCAAACTTTAGCTTGATCTCTTGCATACCGTCATATCAAAAAACTCCAGGTACTCTAGTCGTAGATTTGAGTAAGTATCTTCCTTCCGTCGCATATCAGCCCTCTACACTTATTCACTTCAGTGGAGAATATTGATCCTGTCATCTCTAGGTCCCCTCTCAGAGCCATCTTTAAAGAAGTTTACGCCGGACAGGTCAAACGTGACAAAGTACAGACCCGATGCTCTGTGGAGATTTTATGAAATGGAACTTCCATCTTTCAATTGTTTCGATAAGCTTAGAACCGAAGTTGGCGACGAGTTCATACGCTACGTTTACAAGATTGCAGCTAAGCGATATCCAGCATCGCCACTGAATCCTGACGCTATCATCGATGCTGCATTGACACTGTTTTCGACAACATTTGTCGTGCTTGCTAGCGCCGAGCTCTTCAAACCGGTTGGTAGTCCTCTGAATGGGACGGGGATTCTGTCTATAGTTGAGAGCCGCTTGGTTGTTGTATCACCTATTGCTTTCATCATCATAAGCGTCCTCGGTATTGTTGCACTGTTGAACTTGTCTCTTTTCTTCTACGTGTCTCAGAGCTCTATCTTGCTTGAAGAGCCGGTGGGTTTGTTGAGCGCAGCGGGAATTTTACACAATAGCTGTGTGAATAGGATAGTTGGTAATTTAGTCGAAGGGCCAGAGTATGATGGCAAAGTGTCAGTTGCTGTAAAGTTACAGAACCAGGTGTTGATTGACAGATTCTGTTTTGATGAAGAGCAGAAAAAGATTAATTGCTATACGGGTCCAGGAACACCGAGGAGGATATGGTGGATGTGGAGTAGGGATTGGATAAGGGACACGATCGAGTCAAGCATGCTCGTGGTGAGAGTCAAGAGATGGCGGAAGTTTGTGATGGGATGGTTGAAAGGAAGACGATAAAATCAAAGCTCTGGTGATGAGGTTTTGGGAGATAGCATGCTTACATTTCAAATTACACAGCTGATATGGAAAAGAAGGGTATAGAGTTCGTGAATGTAGTGAAATCCTATCTGCGTTTTTATCAACTAAATCGCTATTGTAGTGCCATGTAATGCAGATGAAGGCAAAGATTCCCATACTTGATCTGTGTTAGGCATGGGCAACTTGGGTAACACCAAGGACTCTGATGGGGAAGACGCGTCCAAGAATTACTTGGATGATACCCAGCAATGTAGAGATGTTTAGGTACTTTAGTGCTATGGAGAATTTCTCGGTATCGAGCCATTCTATACCAGAGACCAAAACCACAGAGGCGAGGTTTCCTATGATGCCACCGACCTAGCAATCGACACGTCATTGTTTTTGATATTAAGTTGTGCCGGAGATACTTCAAGTAAGGCCTTTGTTAACACTCGAAGTACCAAGTACAGGTTCCAACCCCAGTCGTGATCGGACTTCATTATCTATGGATCTGTCACATTCTGTGTGTCTCCTAGGTAAAGTTTCGATTAGTGAGAGCCTCGATAAACTTAGTCTATTTTATAGTCGTAGCTTCTTTAGCAGTAAAAGCTTCAGGTGAAGGGGTTCGGAAAGGATTCGTACGCGTTTATAGTGTAATAATAAGAGATAAGCAAGGTATCTAAAATTATCACGATTATATTAGTTATATATAGTCCTTCCGCTATATCTACCTTTATTTACTAGAAGTCCTCTAGGTAAGGCTTAATCTATTTATAGGTATTTCTAGTAAACCTAGAAATAGCCTAGAGGTCTTTATCGATTAGTCGCTCTAAGTCTTTCTAATAGAACTAGAAGTATAAGTTAGCTTTTATTAGGAACTTATTTAGCTTTACTAGATTTCCGTCGAATATATCTGGTAGCGGAACTTTAATTATCTCTTTTATAGAGAACTCTTATATTTTCGTAGGAGCTAGAGCTAGTACGAGATTCTTTCCTATAGTACTACCGGTTATAGATATTTTAGTAATTTTCTACTTTAAATTATAGAAGATACTTAGAGTATAATAATTAGGATTTTTAATTAAGAACTTATTTATTACGACCCTCGATTAGTCCTATATATAAGAGGCTACTATTACGACCTATAATTAGTCCTACGTATAGGAGGCTACTATAGAGCCTCGGGGTCTGATTAAGTATACGGAGCGACCCGGTTAGCTCTCCGCTATAGAAGATCACGTATAAAAGGTCACGTAGATAGATAGCCGGGATAGCTTAGCTATCTACTATACGGATAGCTAGGATAGTGTCACGACCAGTAATTAGTCCTGAAGTGTAGGAGGCCACTTCATAGCCTCGGGGTCTGTTTAAGCTCACGGAGGAGGATCGGGCCGGTTAGCTAAAGATGTTAGATCACGTGACTGAGAATATAACACGTGATTAATAGTTCTGATAGACAGACTATTAGAACTAACACTAGCAGTGATAGTCTCTATAAAGGAGCTATTAGTTATATTCTATTACCTATATAGTCTAGGCTTATACCTATTTACCTTAAGCTTCGTGCTTAACTACCTATAGTAATTTATACTTATTAATTACTAGTAACGACCTTACCTCCGAGTAAAAGTGTTATAATCACGGGATAAGATCACGTGCAGTTCCAAGACCATAGGCTTAAGAGATAATTATCTCCAGGAGACCTTGGACTGTTATAGTAAAGAGACTAATTACAGGCTAGTAAGCGGTCCAGGGATTTCTTAGTATTTTAGTCATATAATAATAGACGGTCAGAGGTAGTTAGTCTAACTACCTCTAAGCGGTCAGAGTAGGTCAGTATAACCAGCTCTGACTATAGACTAAGACACAGGTATATAGTCTAGGTCTTTACCTATTAGATAGGAGCTTCGTGCTTAATTAAATATAGTAACTAAATCTTATTATTATATTATATAGTTATTATTACGAGTAAGACTTCTAAGCCTTATAAAAC
>LLCE01000028.1:0-332177 GCA_001414415.1 Hymenoscyphus repandus
GTAGGGTAGCAGTATATTGCAGCGCGGTGGAGGGAAGGACATTGGCCGGATTGAAGTCATAGGCTGGTGCTGCAGGATAATTTACAACCAGTTCCGAGGAGGGAGAAGGTTGTTCTACGCTCGCCTTCTCAAGCGAGGGTTGAAAGGGGGGTTTCGTCTCCTCCCCTTTCGTCATTGGACCAACCTCCATAACCCTAAATCTCTCTACGCGAAAAGGCCTCCGTTTCCCCATCTTACTACCACCCTCCTTTTCCGCATTCCTCTTCCGAAAAGCCCGCTGGTTCAGCCGGTTCTGACGTTTCTTCCTCTCCTCTTTCTCGTCCACCTCGGCCCAATCATCGGCCTGTCTCCAGATTTCTTGACTGGGTTTTGGGGTCGAGGAGATCTTGGATTGGCTCATTGTTAAAGTGAGGTTTGCATGAGGAGATTATGGGAATGTCCTCATCGAGACTGGAGGCTCTTGTAAGAGAGTGGGTGGCGGGATGGGTCTGGGGAGAGGTGGTGGTGAGGCGTTGATTACCAAGAGAGGGATTATGATTATTTCCTCTTTGGGAGGGATGACTTTAGGGGATGTCAGCGTGTTTTGTTAGACCTACACCATAAAGGTCATGTGACATATATTCTTAAATGTCTGCCAGCGACTACTGGGGTGCATTTATCTGCCCTGCTGACTTGACAACTACCTCGGGAAGTAAATGTCATCCAGTGAGTGGAACTTGGTTGTCTTAAAGATCCGTCGAGAACCATTTCAAGGTTGCTAAAGCGATCGACATCTGCGGCGAGGCTCTGCACTTAAATCAAGTCGTCCTTGAACGACCATTGTAGACTCGGAGTCGGACCAACATTAACATATCGAGGTCAATCCGTAGGACTAAAACACCCATGGTAGAAGATATAAAGAGTCGCCATGTCTTGTTACTTCTTGCAAATTCAACGCTTCTTCATGCAAAGTAATCCCCGGTAGTCACTTCAAAATGTGGTCATTGGCAACACTTCCCTCTCAAGAGGGCAAGACCTTCATCGTCACGGGAGGGAATACTGGAATTGGATATGCGACTTGTCTGAATCTCGTAGCCAAAGGCGCGAAAGTTTATATGTGCGCTCGCTCATTGAAAAAAGCGGAGGCAGCGAAAGTGCAAATCGAGGGAAAATATCCCAACGCGAACATCCATATTCTCATCCTAGACCACAACGACCTTTCAAGTGTCGTCTCGGCAGCCCAAAAGTTCATTTCAAAGGAGCAATTTCTCAATGGCTTGATCCTCAACGCTGGGATCATGGCTGTGCCATACTCCCTTACAAAAGACGGCTTCGAGATTCAGATGCAGGTCAACCACTTGGCGCACTATGTCCTCACCCAACACCTTCTCCCTGTCCTTTTTTCTACCTCGCTCGCACAAGGCCCAGGATCAGCGAGAGTGGTCTGTGTCTCCAGTGACGGACACCAAAAATCCTCCTTTGGCAATGACAGAATCATCTATGATTCAGACGAGCTGCAAAAGCACGGCGACTACTACCGCTACGGACATACCAAGCTCGCTAATGTCCTCCATTCGGTGTCCCTCAACAACTCGTATGGACCTGAAAGTCCCAACGCCAAAGCAGGGAAAGGGGAGATTTGGGTAGCGGGTTTGCATCCTGGATTCATCGATTCGCAACTGAACGAGAAGAATAGAGACAGCGCACCGTGGTATTTGAGTTGGATCCATTATGTGCTGAGGCTTCTAGGAATCATTCGACCGTGGGATGAGGGTTGTATAAGCAGTATCTATGTTGGAGCGAGCGAGGAGTTTGATGCGAGTATGAGTGGGAAGTATTTCAGCCATCTTGCGGCGATAAAGGAAGCTAATCCAGCGAGCAAGGATAAAGCTGAGGTGGAGAAATTGGAGGTTTGGAGTAGGGAAAGTATGATGAAGGGTGGCTTTATCTGATGGAAGTGTATTTCTAGATGTTGATTGAGAGAAAAGCTAGCGATGAAGAAAATCTTTGATCTGATTACAACAGGCTGTTATATGGAGTGTGTGAGAACGTGCACACCAGCTAACAAATATACTGTCCATACGAAGACCTTAGGTCAAAACTCTGCATACACCACTCCTCAATTTTCCTGGTGTTTTAAGACAATCCACTAGATTGTCTAGAATGCTCAAGGAAAATTAGCTTAAACATCCTTGATAGGATACGATAATGATCTAATTTCTCTTTTCCTTAATAAGATACTAGGTCAAAGCCCTCGGGCTGTTGCCTAGGTATATCTAGAGTTTTGACACACGCTTTACGCAGAAGACCTCTTTAAAAGACGATAATATTTCGAGAATAGCGGCTAGAACAATGGCAAACAGAAGCACAATTAAAATTAAGAATGAATCATTTGGCACTAGCCTGGCCTTTGAAGCGACGCCACAAATGTGGTAAGTTTCTTTTGTCTGCGTGCAAGGGCGACTTTAGGCCGGGTGACATATGGCAGTAGGAAAGAACATACGACATTCGTTCACCTACGTTAACTCATATTTGAGCTTGTAAGATTGCCCCTGCAGTTGCTTGAGACCACATCCTTGGAAGTCTCCAATTAAAAAATGGTGTCTCAAGAAGCAACTTGCAGCCAACTTCTGTACTTCAAAGAGTCCGAATAGTAGTCTTTGAAGCCCACCAATTTCTGCTCTCCAAATATGCCAACAAACCTAGTCTCAGTCCTACTCCTATCCCTCCAGAACGATGAGTTCCCATGGGTGGAAGACATGTACGCAGATCTCCTCACCCGCTTCCATTCCAAAGGTGTGGTTGTGAAATCGACGAGCCAATATTGGCCACAGAATACCTCGACAACCTGTCCATTCCCTCCAGTCTCAAAGCCATCATTGTCACGACGCCGGTCTCGCAAAGCTCTTCCCAAGAGCTCACTGAGTCCAAGACTGGTACAATATGTTAAAAGCGACGGAAGTCTGATCTACGGATGTCTGTTTTGTATCATGATTGCGTTCCCGGAGATGGAGAAGTAGATGAGTTCGGTCTGGGATCTACCTTGGAAAGTTGGGAGTTTTACCCATGACGAATGCTCGAGGAGGAAGAGCCATCCAGCTCAGCTTAGTAGGAGATTTTCCAAGTCGAAACAGTATTATTGCAAGGTTTTGTTCCTTGCAAATGTGCTGCGATAGATAGGCTGTATGTCGGAGAGGATATGACTGCGGATCAAGCTATGGAGCCTTTGGGCATGTTGGCCATTGTTTCTTGGCTATGTAGGGGATGCGAACCAGAGAAACAAAGTGTCCTTGGTTATTCTCGCCATGTGTGGCTTGTTGAAGATGGCGATACACAGAGAAACGTAGCCTGGACGATTTTGTTATTGCAATGGGATGAGACGAGATGCGACGTGACTTTGCATGGTAACCTAATCGAGAATTGTTTTGAAGGCAGAGCGACAGCGTCGTTCGGTTTACAGCAATTAGAAGAATGGGACATCGGCCCATTCAATGCATCATAATATCATGTGAACCTTTAAAAAATAGGCAGAAACCTGAAAATGTATTCATCTCATCAAGATCTATGTCATCAAAAAACCCTCTTATACCAACAGTGCTGACTCGATGAGCCCCAATTTTTAAACCTCAAGTTCAAGGCAACAACAAAATTTCCCGAGCTCCGCATCCAAAGCTCATCATAACCTCACCACCACAGCTATACATCCCCTAAGACCAACACAATGGCAAAAAAAGGTATGCCACCACCTCAAATTCCCCTTTCCCTTTCCCCGAACCCTCAAACCCTCAGACGTATATGCTAAACCCATCAAAATAGCCAAATCCCGCACCATCGCCGTGCGTCTCGTCTCCATGGCCCTGACCGGATACTACAAAACCCTCATCCGTCCACGAACGAGCAGACCGCTAAGCATGCTGAAATACGACCCTGTTGGTACGTGTGAAATTCCATTGAAGTAAATCAACATGAAGGGGCACCTGTCAGAACAAAACATGGAGGGAGAGAACTTGCAATGTAACGGAATGCATTCTACTGCGACAAGAAGTGTTGTTACAGTGGCAGATGTTATTGAACTTTCTCATTTTGTTCTGTAATGGTTATATATAAATCAGGACATGCTGCTAACTAGCGATAAACAGTACGGAAGAAGGTTCTCTTTCTCGAAGCGAAACGTGGTGGCAGATAAAAAGACCTCCGAACCCTCAAGTTCACCTCCTTACGATCGATGCAGCGACCTGGACTTGGGCTTGGTGAATCCCTGCATCTAGCGCTGATCCGGAATGCTCAATCATATGTATAAGAGACGCATTGCATAAGTGGCGTTCGGGTGTATGATTATTGTACAATACTAGTGCAATGTGAAGTCGTACTTTTATTGAATGGCTCAGAAAGCATGAAATGAGTGTTCATGGTGGAAATTCCACGAGCTAGTAACGCAACATAACCGTTATACGCAAATCAGATTCTTCTCTCCATTTTCCAGCAACTGTCCCAGCAACCGTTCCATACTCTATTCCATCTCTGTTAACCTAGCCACTTGTAGCAAAACTATCTTTCCTGCAACAAAGACAGACGGCAGATCAGTATAGTGTTCTCGCGATTATTTATTTTCGCAATCCGTGTCCAGGAGCAAACGACATCCGTGGAGCTTTGGCTGGCTTGGACGGTTCAGCTGCTGTCTCCGCAGTGCGCTTGTTATTGCTTCCAAATCCCTTCCAGCTGTTGCTTCGGCGGAGGGCGCCACCGTTGTGTACCGGAGAATTTTCCGATGGAGGTTTGATAGTATCGTGAGTTTTGTCACCTACAGCCTCATCTCTAGCTTGCAAAGATCCAGCCACTCTATTGTATGGAGGTTGGCGTCTGGTGGTAACCATTTGGCTTTTGTTTGCGCCTCGTGCGGTCGATTTTTCCTGAAGAGGCATGTTTCTCCGCGATGCCTGAGCTGGGATTATAGCATTTTTATGACTATTTGTTCTCTCCGTGTGAGCTGTCGTGAAGGTGGGTTTCATGGCACTCTTTAAATCTGCTTGTGGTTGACGATGGCCTGGTTCTCTTCTCTGCTTTGTGGTGAATATTGCTGTCACATCAGCGTGTTGAGAGACGAGACTTTCGGAAGAGCAAAGAACGGTTGCAACAAGTGGTCTCTGCCGCTGCGAAACTACTGACTGCGCTGGTTTTGTAAGAGCTTCATGCTTTTCGCGTCTTCTCTTCTCATGTTCCAGATCGACTTGTCTGCCATCCATAGTATCCCAAGGCATACTAAGGTCGGTGAAGCTACTCGTACTTGACCGCCCAGAGCTCGCACTTGAGGGAGGATGAGCAGTAGAATGACTGCTTCTAGCTTGCCTTGCTGACTTGGATTGGACAGAATAAGCTTGGATTGGGCGGTTTTCTCGTTGTGCCTTGGCACCGTCTCGGAACATCATATTTAAATCCTTGACTTGGCCCTTCTTGGGATTTTTCTGGATAGGTGCCTTGCAACTAGAATTGAAGTAGGTGGATGCATCGTCTTCTGCTATTCCATGCCCTGGCTTGCGAGTCTGCTGTGATACGCTATCCAATGATTCTTCTCGAGTCTTTGGAATCTCAGAATATTCTCCGAGGGAGCTTCTTCTGCTCGTAGTGTTCTTTGTAAGTGTTTCCTCCGGGGTGCCTAGGACTGATTGTGTGACAGTAACCTCTTTGTCAAATATCGATAGTGACTGCATTGCAAAAGCGGCTGGCGATGAACGCAGACGGCTTTTGCCATGTAACTTTAGAAGCCTGGAATTCTCAGCCTTCAGCTCAGCAATTTCCTTCCTCAATAAGCCGTTGTCCATTTCATTTTTCTTGAGTTTACTGTCGAATACAGCCTGAGATGCAGCAAGCACTCCGATCTTAGCAGCATCTTCCCGTGCCGATTCGAGTTTTGAAGTCGTTTCTTTTAGACGCTCCTCAACGCGATTGATCGCGCTGCCTTCTGCGCCTGTGCGTGTATCAAGGTCGAAGCTCTTCCGCAATTCCATTAGGTCAATGAATGCCTCGCGCTGTTCGTGACCAGTGTGGCTCTTCAAAAGCTGGACTTCCTCTATGGCTTGATTTAATTCATCGTTTGCTTTCTCCAAGTCTGCCTCCTTGGCCGCGAAAGCGTTTCTCAGATTGCTGAGTTGGTGTTCTTTCTTAGCATCATTCTCCGTCTTGTTCTTCTCAGCTAGTGCTGCAGTCTTTTGTGTCTCTTCCTCGTGACGGACTACGAGCTTTGCCTGGTTCTGCTCCAAACTGTTGATCTTTGTTTCAGCCGTGGTTATGGCCTCTTTAAGGGATGTGTTCTCTTGCTCTAGTGTCACCACCTTTGTGCCTGAAGTCTCTAATTGCCTGCATACTTCTGACCTCGAACTTTCTAGCTCCGATATCCTTGCAAGTAGTCGATGATCTTCCTTTGGGACGGCTAAAGCTGCAGCTAATTCTTCAGATTTCGACTCTAGTTGCTTTCGACAATCGCTGAGATTTCGCTCAGCCGTTTGTATCCGAGTTTCTAGATCCTTTTTCTTATTTTCTTCATCTTTAATGTTCAGTTCCAAATCCCTGTTTGAAACCTGAAGCTCGGAAATTTGGTTCTCGAGGTCGACGTCGGTCTGGGATTTCAACGAGAATTGATTGAACCAAGTTTTCAAGTTATCGAAAAGCTTGGAGATGAATTGTTCCCTTGGAGCATCCGTATCTTTCTGCGATTGTGGCTCAGGAATCCTGTAGAAACCGTTTAGCGAGCGTTAGAGTATGAATGAAGAGACCACAGTGCTTACCGATCTGACAAGTTCTTGATTAACTCAATTAGTGTGGCTGTTGGTTTTACTTCAAGATTCTGTAGCTCCTCGATGAAGCTAGAAATTTCCTCAAGTCTTTCGGATATCAGTGCATACTCAAAATTATGGAGACAAGGATTTTGCTCTAAGACTTACTTTGCTTGTGTGACAACATTAGCGCCCAGAATTCTTGCCAGCACACCCTCATCATCAACGAACTTCTTTAATATTTCATTTGGGATGTTTTCGATAAGCTTCACCATTGCTTTTTCGGATGCTATTTTTGCATTCAGCTGAGCTTGGAGCTTTTCAGCAGTATTCTTGTCGATTTGCATTTCTATTAAGTAACTCTCAATAGTTTTGTCGAGGCTCTCATTGGTTTGTTTGACTGGGAATAATTAGCATGATAGAGATTGCCGAAGCTAATCTTCTCCGATACTTACGGTCATCAAACTGAATTTGAAGCTCTGCTCTTGCGTTTGACACTATCAAAGTTAGCCAGTATTAAATTCTAATCCATGGTGAACTCGCCCTCTGTAAGCTGTTCAACTGTGGCTTGATTTTCTTTTGTGGATCGCTCGATCTGACTTCGAAGAGCTGAAACTAGGGTCCGCTCTTTTCGCTCTTCTGTCACTGCTTTATCGGCCTCGATTCGCATCGTTTTGATTTCTTGCAACGCACAACTGATCCCTGATGCGGCGCTCGACACTTCTGAGGCAACCAATTTGCTGGCATTACACAATTCAATTGCTTCCGATGAGTCGTTACGCAACAGAATCGCTGCTTGTTTCAACTCATTCTGTGCGATGACTACCCTGTTCATGTGTTTCGTATACTGATTGCTAAGTTCGCTAAATTTCTTGAGATCTTGACTCAAAACGGACTTCTCATTCTCGAGATCTTGGATTCTCTTCTGTAACCCTGCCTTGGAGATCCTGAGCTTCTCCAGTTCCTCGTGCTGTGCTTCTACTTCGCCAGATGCTGAGATATAACGAGTATGTGCCTCTGCGAGTCTTTCAAAAAGCTCGCCAAACACCGTGGAGTTGGCTTCTACGGTCACTGCTGTCCCATCCTCATCTTCTTGCTCCGGGTGCCCAGATTTTGCGGCCGATTCCGCTGAGAGTAGCGGATCGGTAGTTTGCAACGTATGAGATAGTGGTGCTGGGGGTGTTCTGGGACAAGTGCTTGTCGTCAAGTTAAGCTTCGGGACTCCTGTACACTGATGTGAGCTGAATGCGGGTGAGATTCCATCTGTTTCTTTACGCTGGATCGGCGGATTTGATGATCTGTTCATCCGGGCTGCCATATTGCTGCGTGATGGTGGTCGAGATCGAACCGCTGTGTGGGCCGTGGCGGGACATTGGGATCCAGCTCTGGAAGAGCTTTCTGTTGCTGCTTGTTGAGGAGAAACGCCGGAACCAAAAGGAGCAAGAGGTGTGTCTGTGCGAGGCTCTGAAATATCAAAGCTATTTTGAATGTCAGAATCAAAATTTTCTGTTAGCCCCTTTGGGGTTTTGACGTCAAGATTGGGTTTGAGATGATATTCAAGGAAATCGGGTTGAATGTGAGTATCGTTGATCTCTCTTGTCGTGTAAATATCATCTGTATTATGATGTGCTACTTGAGCAGGATTGCCAACGTAGACATCAGGGAAAGGGTGCTTTGTCGAAAGCCTAACTGCTGTCTTCGGTGTACGAGGTGAGATGCGGCCTGGGAAGCCACAGGGCTTGACTCGCCCAGAACCTCTTCTTCTTGGGGTTTTGCTTCCTGAAGGTACGGAACCGCTTAGGCCAAAACTTAAGGGCGTGAGACCCGACGGTCTGGGAATCTGCCGCGCGAGTGATGTTGGTCGACCTTCGTTGGAAGATGGAATACCCCTCAAGGTGCTAGGAATGGAGACCAAGCAAATTTGAGATGCCGCATCCTCACCTACTATATAAGGACTAGTCCGAGCATCTTGGTCAGTACTGACTTTGTTAGATGGAAGTAAATCTATCTTGTGACTAGGAGCCGGAGGTTGATCAACGTGCTGGAGCGGTGGAATAGATCGACTAGTATGGATATTTGCTGCGTCCGGAACTGCTTGGTCTGTTCGACGAGAAGACGAGAGCAGTTCTTCAGAAGGAGAATTGACTCCAAGATCTTGCTGGCAAGCGTGGAAGGACGAATTATTATTGCTGTCTTCAGCTGCTGTTTTCTTTTGCTGATAAAGATTAGTCGTCAGCGATGTTGTGGAACTGGACGAGATGTCATGCGGTGATTGTGGTGACCGGCGAGGATCGGTTCTTTCGCCAGCAATGGATATGCTATTACTTTGTTTTGATACCACCGGGGTTCTCGACGTAGAATAGCTAGGCTGGTCAAGAGCTTGTAGCCGAACCGATTGATCAAAAGCTGCATTCAAGGTTCGACTCGAGCTTGAAGATGACTTTCCTGTCATGGTGGTTCCAAGATTCGGTGATGAGCAATGACCAGAAGGCAAGCTTGCAGCAGGTATTCTGTTATCTTCTCGAGGACCTTTCTTCTTATGGCGGATCTTAGCGTTAAATTGACCCGCAAAAGGTCTATTTGCTTTACCAAACTTGAATATTGTGGAGATATCGTTGGTATCATCGATAACAGGTCGTACAATAGTGGCGAAGGAGGCATTATTAGCGACCCGTGGATGAGGCATGGAGGGCTTATGCAGGAGAGGAATGTCTATTGTAGTAGCAAAGGTGGTGTGGTCTGGAGCCTGAGAATCTAGCTCCAGGTGTGCATATTGTGGCTCGTTTACGCGAGACCTGAGTCTCTCTGGTACCTGAGTATCAGGCTCAATATTCTCAAATTGAGTCTCATCTACACGGGATTTTATACTCTCTTGGTCAAGATTTAAGCCACTGGTTATCTTTGTGCCATCGTGGGACTCGGCACGAAATGTCGTAGGGCTGGTTGTCCCTTGGCTTGAAGCTGAACTCACAAACTCGACGCTATATTGCTGGACTTGGCTCTCCTTCTCGTCAGGGTCGAGCATGGTGACGCTAAAAATTCGAATTGTTAGTTTGGTGTCATTCTCAGGTCAAAGATGTTGTATGAAGATGACATACTCTTGCAACCGCAGCACTGAAGCCGCGCTCCAGCGAAGTTGCTAGATGGCGATGATGTTAAGATGAAGATGGAGATAGAAATGGGAATGAAGGGGAAATTTCTGTCTTGGCAGGCCCTCATAGTTCTATTAAGGAAGGAACGAGATGTCGTCGCTTCCCGTTCGGGAACTGATAGGATGTAAAGCACTGCCAATCACGTGGTCGCAATCGAAACCTAACCTGAAGTGCTTCAGACAGTGCATCACCAAAGAAGGTTCTGAGACTTCTATCTTAATTATATATGGGCCTGTGTGGCTGAATATGTTAATGTACAGTACCATGTTGTTAGTTGTCGATTGTGTGGTAGTAGACAAAGGCTATTCATGTCGCTTAGCGCCGGGCAACCTGGCACGGCTATATTTGGAAAGCTGTCGATGCCTTCCAACATTATTCAAGAACCTTCGTTTGTACGGGTTGTAAGTGTCATATGAGTGAAAGAATGATATTCAAATACCTATTCTTCAGCTTAGAGGAGATCTGAGATGTGCTTGCTTTTGACCATCGATCGTTGCTCAATCGCAAGCTCTAGAACAGCACGAAAGTCTTCAACCCAAATTGTAACTTCTGAAGCAAACTTTCTTATAGATACATGAGGTCTACCTAGGACTATCTTCATACCTTATAGCTGTGTGAGGCTTTGAGGATAAAACCAGACGTGAATTTTTGCTTCTACTTATTGAAGTGCGTGGCCGGATTCGAAGAACGGTGAACTCAATTCTCCTCACAGTTTTCCTCGGCTTTCTAGTGAGAACTTGGAGGTTGTATCGGGCATATGAGGCATTTCGATAGAGCGACAAGAAATGAGATGAGACATTAAGCAAATTTCAAATCAAGCGATTATCCGGTGCTTGCAGGGGCACGTTGACACTTTGGGAACCTTCACTGTGCTTAGCTATTTTTACATCCGCTCTTCAAATAAAGGAGACCAGAGAGCTTGCAAAATTTATAAGAGAACAGGACTTGATCTATAAGCGCCTCAAGATATTATAATAACTCTCTCCCAAGTCACAGGACAATTCAGCCGCTAATGCTTGAATAGACCAGTCTCCCACTCTTACAAGAATTTTCCTACCTTTGC
Source organism: Hymenoscyphus repandus (assembly GCA_001414415.1). Lineage (NCBI taxonomy): Eukaryota > Fungi > Ascomycota > Leotiomycetes > Helotiales > Helotiaceae > Hymenoscyphus > Hymenoscyphus repandus. The sequence continues at coordinate 10,965 of LLCE01000028.1, forward strand.
TACATGAACCGATAATTGTTGTCTCAAAGTCCTCTACGTTCTATTGATAGTTAATCATTTAAAATGTTTATATAATTCCCTGTATTGCCGCAACCCAACTCCAAAAGAAGCTATCAAACATAATTTGCTTCAAAAATGCAAAAACTCTCCCATTCTCCCATGTATATACCAACATTTCTCGTTTCTTCACACAAATATTCTCGCAACTCCTGTATTCAGCCCTCGGGGTTTCAAGATGTCAAGAACCTCCAGCCTTGCAGAAAGCTATCAAGATTTGTCGAGCTAATTTGGGATCTCGAAGTTAGGCTCTAGTTCACTACCGCTTGCACTAGGAAGGGAGATACTAGTGCCTGCTGGTCAAGTAAAAGTTGCTTGTCGTTTTCGAGAGCCCGAATTCGCACAAAGCATGCCGCCTAGTATTTGCAAACCTCGGACTTAGTCTCCTGTTCATAGTGCAGAACTTGTCGTACTTCCATCAGATCCCGCTGAAATTTATTAAATTCTTGTGTTTTGACTCTCGATTACACTTTCAATGAATCTACTTCATCTTGCATTAAAGCCATGTCGTTGTTCTGAGCAAATTTTAATTGCGCTTTGAAATTGCCAATCATAAATTTAAATTTGATTTCCTAGTTCTTTTCTCTATGCTTAGATCAGTAAGCTCTTTGCGGACTACAACCAATTGTCTATTCTCTTCCCGGGTACTCGAATGCTAGTCGAAGGCTTGGTAGACCCCCTTCCCACCACTGTTGCTGTATATTGACGCCCCGATTCTGATAGACTAGCAGGTTCGTCAAGTTTTCGCGTAGGCTCGCTGCTAATTCAATCTGATTACCGAGCTGAACTCTTAGACTCTCGGCTTCAGCCCGAGTTGTCTGGTGCCTATCTACGAGGTCCGCGTCCATGCAACCAGTCATCAATATGATGACATGTACCATAGTCGACGGCAGATTTAGTAACACGTGTTGCAATAGATGCCAGTGTTTTGGTGTGCGGCAAAAAAGAGAGCAACAGGGGCATGTTCCTCAGGAGAGGATTAAAGAAGACGCTTAGGTCATCTAGCACCCGCGAGCGACCTTTAGTATGGATACTTAGGGCCCTAATGAACTAGTCAATCCCCAAAGATACTCGACTGTGTCTGCAATGTAGATCCCATCAACATCGAAGTACATCATTTTAGACACTATCACTTACAGTACTACTATAGGGGTTTGTCCCTGCCTCCCGAAGCCATGTTCATCACCGGGAAATCCTTGTAATTTTATTCAATCTTCAGAACCAAGAAGTCTCCATGGATTTTCCACGGTCTTCACACCGTCGCATACACCTGAAATGCCATCATCTCTTGGAACTGCTTTTATGTATTCGACCTTGCAAGTGTAAGTGCCCAGTATCCATCACCAAAAGAAAACTCTCGTGACTAAAAACAAGACCGCGAGGATAGTCCAAAATCTTCCTGAGAATTTTCTTCCTCATTAGTTGACTCGTTGGTGTTAATGAGCTCGGTGTCGTCATTGTATTCGCCAAGTGTCGGCATTGCGGTGTCAATTGAAGTCATCGTTCCTTATTGATGTGGCGCACTTGTCGCAAAACATCAAACTATGCCGGTGTTGTAACAATACCAAAGAACTTGTCCCAAGAATATAACTGCTTCTCGGATAATCAATCAAATTCATACAACATTCTCGTTAGTATTAAATATTACAAAGGAGGAAGCCCTGAACAAAGAACAAATTTCATCTCGTCACTTGACAGAAGAAAATTAATACCCAAAACTAGGACAGTGGGGTCAATCCTCCCAGAACGGCAGTAGAATCATCACAAAGACAATGAAGAAGCTGAGAGGAACGATTATTATATCTTTCGGCACGAGTGAATAAATCCTTGTAACGTGTAATGCCAGGCCCCAAGCGGTACTTGAATCGAAACTAATCTGCACCTTCGTCATCACTCAAATCGAACTCCCTAACATTTCGGCCAGTTTCCTCGTCGTCCTTGATCTTTCCAAAGCCTTCATTGAACACAGCCTCTCGAGACTGATATGGCTCGTGGCATCTTGGCGATCGAAGCCGAGGAAAATAACGACGGTAGGTAAAATAAGTTATACTAAATCCGAGGATTGACCCACAGGTGACATCGTAAACATCGTGGCTGTATATGAAGTTAGAGATAAGCACTGATTTGACATGCTAAGAGTTTTAAAAAGGCTTACCGATAGTCTTCGCAACGACTTATAGCGATCAAAGCCGCACCTAGTAAAGGAGATATAGCAAGCAATGCCCTCCCAAGGTCTGTACGAGGGCGCAAGATATGCATCTGACCGAAGAAGTAAAGTGAAAGATAACCTAAACCAGCAAAAGCAAAAGATGAGTGGCCGGAAGGAAAACTTCGCCAGCCATCATGTAATACATGGTGATTCGTTTCGGTACAGACACTTATATCCACAAGCACATCTTTTGGTGTTCCAGCTTCCGGTTTGCAGCGTGAAATCAGATCTGGTCGAGGTCTTCCGACTGCGTTCTTGATTACATCTGTTATGAACGATGTAAGAGTCAAACTATAAGCTATTAGTCTGGAGCACCAATTTTATTCTTATTTCTTCCCAAACCTGATGAATAGCCCAAGGATTGTGACATGACTTTTATGTGCGCCGGCTTTAATGGCAATCGAAGTGACGACTAAAACCAAGAGTGGCACTACTCCAGCGTAAAATATATTCCAGGTAGGCGTTACTCTCTCCACTTCCGCGTGTGGATATTGAATATTTATGTTGTTGGTGAAGAACAACCGGTGGAAGGGTTCCATCAAGAATTCAATCTGCCGCCAAACATATCAGCAAGTTGTTTCCCCTGGAAGAACGGCTCAATCTTACGAGCATGTAAGCAGTCAAGAGGAGGATGAACCCGACGTAGTCCGGTGCATAGGTTTTCTAGCCATTAAATTAGCTCTGGTCACATATAGGAAGGTTCTTGGTATTTAATTACCGCCCAGAACCTTGCTAGAGCCCCAATCCATCCAGACTGTGATGCCAATCCTTCGGACGGGGAGCGAGTGTTTCGAGCCATTTTCCGGAATATCGTCTTTATTCTTCTCTCATGCCTGAAGCATGGTAGCAAGCTAAGAGGAGACACTATGGAAGCTCATTAAATGTAGGTGCGAGAGCGTAGGAGTCGTTTGAGGTTGTCTGTTTCTAGAGTCTGGAATAGGATTCTGGCGTCGTGGACAGTTCTTGTGCCACAGCAGCATTTGTCCAGGCAGGGGAATCTCAGCCTTGCTGACATAATGCGCATACCGAGACCTATTTCCACAACCTTCACCATAACTTTGACACCGCAATCAAACAGTCTAATTCTCTTTTGACGTATTAAATGATCACATGGGAGGTCGCACGTTTCTAGGCGGCAAGGGTAGTCTCTTGTGAGCTTGTTCTCTATCATTCCACCTTTTGCGCCATGGAGGAACAACCAGAACTCAACCGCCTTGCAGCATCCTTCCCAGCACCACCACCATTCTGGAAAGAGTTTACTGAGGAGAATGTCGATCGCATATCCAAACTACGCCTCGCACACCCACATAACAATTCAAAGGACTTCAATCCTGCGGCCACATTGCCTTCAAAGCTATTGGAGCTTCCACCAGAATTGCGGTATCTACAACCTCCTGATCCCCCAGCAGACGGCAAATACAAGTGCTTTGGGGATCAATATGATGTGAGTAGTATAGCAAAAGGTGAGATTGTGATGATTCGAACTTCTCTGACACTAAAGTCTAGTTGAACAACCCTCTGCCTTCTTTAGACGAGCAAGGCATAGTGTCTCTTTATACACCGCCCTCAACACCAAGAGGCGATGGAAAGCATGGTGATCGTGCATTTATATTGAAGAGACTGGCTAAGTCTTTGCTCCTAAATTTCCTAGAATTGGTCGGAATATTGAGTGTAAATCCTGAGCAGGTTGGTCACGATTGCCCAAGGATATTGTATTTTGCTAACTATGCTGGAAGGCCGCCGAGAAAATCCAAGATCTTCGAACCCTTTTTATCAATTTCCACCATCTCCTAAACGAATATCGACCGCATCAAGCTAGAGAGAGTCTTATTTTGATGATGCAAGACCAATTAGAGAAATCTAGGGCAGAGACCAAGGGCATAATGGACATGAAGGAAAAGGTTGAGAGCATACTAGAAGGCTTAAATCAGAAGCAATCGACTGAATCTGACAAGACCAAGGAAAATATTACAGATGAGCCATTAGTCGATGATGGTAGTGACGTCTGGGATGAACTCGAAAAGGAATTCGGTTGAGGACTGTGAAGTGAGAGGGGGCAAAAGTATATTTTTCGGAAGTGTGAACGGGGTTGAGTGGGACGCCTTCCCTAAACCTTTTGATCATCACAAGTGGCTGTGTCAAGTGAGAGAAAAGATAAATGTTAAGAAATCATGATTCAGGACGGCGTGCCCTTAAAATACGACCAATATCAACGCCAGCCATTGTGTATCACGTCCCGCAATCCGCCACCAAACACAACTAACGCAATCCTTTGCCTCCACCATCTCACATCACTGTGCAAGGAATCGGAATGCAACAACACTCAACTCCGTCGCATTCGAGGCATTTCGTCTTGCCCGCAGCACTGCCTTCTGGCTTGACGATAGAGCTAATGGTTGAGACAGCCGCAGAACCAGGTCCATTGCGATTTACGAGCCCATTACTGCTGGAGGTGCACATTTTGGATGGAGATCGTCTATCGCAATGTCAGTATACTTGGCGAATCTAGCAACCAATAGGAAAATAATCATACAAGAAGCTCCGAATTTGCAGGCGTGAATTAAAAGTTGAAGTTATTCGTCGACAAGGCTGTGTTGTGATGTCAGTATTTGGTACTTAGTGCAGAGGCTGAAGAGACATTGATTAGTATCCGAGTATGAGGGCTTGTGTAACTTGTACTTGAAGTGAAGAACGAATCTGGGCTTACTGCTGAGTGATCGAGTGTTTGTTTGATGAAAGAAAGCTTGATATGAAGAGGTGAGGGGAGTTCTATTTTAATGGCTGTTTCTAGTTGACAGTAAATCTTGGAACTGGGGGACACCTGCCGTGATTGGCTGTCACACCGCCGCGCACGCGCAAGCCTGTTGTGGCGTAGATGTGGGGAACCTTCACTTCTTTGCCCACCACCACATCGCTCTCAAGATGAATGATGGATCTTGTCATACATGGAAAGCAATGAGGTCTACCACCGTGGTGAATTAATCATATGGCCTCTAAGATGTATTAAGATAATACGCCAGAGGTCGTCCAATTATAGTTCTTACCTCGGGAGTTACAGAATCGGTACCTTTTGCGAACTCAGGTCTTATTCTTCCTTCATGAAGCCATTCCACAATCGAAAGTTATTTGAGAAAAGATGTGTTGTGATATTGGTTGATTTGAGTCCTATATTTTAAGTCTCAAGCCTTATGCAGAACAGTTATCCATCATTTTTGACGAACGCATGGATTTAACAAGGAAGATACTCTACTGACAGCTTCTAGCGCAAATTTATTTTATAGAAGCCCTTTTCATTTCAGATAGATAGCTCTAAGACGTACTAGAGCATTAAATGGCAATAGCGGCTAAATTGGCCGCATGATTATACACCTTTTACCTACCTACAGATGCTTGATTTCAAAGCATCCTGTGGTAACACAAGCCATCAGATTAAGCGAAATGTATAAAACACAGTGTTTGGTCCATATAATTTTGGCAAGACGCGATCTTGAAGCTATCATCAACTTCTGCTTTGTCATTTACAGCCACGGAAAAATACAATGGCTCCAGTTAGAGTTGGTTTAATTGGACTGTCTGGAGCGCCCCTGGATGAATATGAGGGCGTATCTTGGACACCAAATGCTCATTTGCCGTATCTCAAAGCATCACCCAATCACGAGATTGTGGCCTTGCTCAACAGTTCAGTAGAGTCAGGTAGACAAGCGGTATTAAGATACAACTTACCACCTAACACCAGAACTTACGCAAAGCCAGAAGGTAATTTTTCCTCGTGGAATAATACTCAAAAGCTAACCTGGACAAGACCTTGCAGCAGACCCAGGCGTAGATCTCGTGGTCTGCAGTGTGCGTGTTGACAGGCACATACTCACAGTGAGGCCAAGTATCATAGCTGGCAAAGCGGTCTATGTTGAGTGGCCTCTTGAGAAGAACTTGGAGATCGCCAAAGAGATGGCTAACTTGGCAAGAAAACACAATGTCAAAACGATTGTAGGCATTCAAGGGGCATTTGCCCCAATCGTTCAAAAGCTGAAAGCAGCAATTGAGAGTGGCAGGATTGGAAATGTGCTGTCTAGCACAATCACTGCCTCGAGCGGCTCTGGTACCGACACAGAGGCGAGGGGCGTGAGGTATTTCATCGACCGAAAAATTGGTGGAAATCCTGTCAGCATTCATATAGGTCATGCTTTGGAGTGGATTGCTGCCGGTATGTTAAGCAAAAGCAATATCTGGAATGGTTGACACATATTGATGGATTTTAGCTATTGGCGAATTCAAATCGCTGGACAGCCTGCTCTCTAACCGCCATCCAACCAAGAATATTATTGACCCCGCTAAGGACAACCAGATCATTTACAATGATGTTCCTAATAACGTCCCAGACCAAATTATGCTTCAAGGTCTGGTATCGCCACTCAACGTACCTGTATCGATTCATTATCGTGGTGGCCAACCATTTCCTGGTACCCCACAGCTAGATTGGCGAGTTCAAGGTGATCTGGGGGAACTGAGAATTACCATGTCGACGTTCTTCCTCATGATTGGCTCACCAGATGAGAAACTGGAGTACTACAACAAACAGACTGGAGACATCGAGATCTTGAAGCCAAAAGAGGACGAATGGGATGAGTTACCAGCCCCAGCTCGTAACATTGCGAGATTGTACGAGGCATTTCGAAAGGACGAGTGGTATCCCGATTTCGATTGGGCTGTGAAGAGACATGAAATGCTTGATGACGTCTGGCGCAAGTATGATAGAGATTTGCGAGAGTGTTGATTCTGACGTAGGTCTAACCCTACCTTTACAAAGAATGGGTGTCTTCAAAACAGTAAAATTAATCGAAGATATTGCAATAAGAGTCTATCTAAATTCGATTGAATATGCCAAGGCAATCCGTAACCTGGAGAGACGTGACGCCATTAAACAGCACCAAATTCTCGAACGCAACCTTGTTTTGACATCCTGCTGCGTACGCAAGTGTTGCGCTAGATTGTATCTCCTATTTTGAGATCAAGAGAGACTTGTTTTAACAAGAAGCATTTGTCTACCCTGCAATTGTTATCGTTCCATCACAAGCCACGAGCCTTGATCGCTGCCTTCAATTTCTTCTGGAAAGATACAACATGTTCAGGGCTAATCATAGTGTAATGAGCTCCATCGACCTGATGATACTCAGGTTCTGATCGCGAGAACTTGGCCCACTTACTCAATTGGTCCTTCCACTCATCTAGACTCTCAGCTGCATCCTTCAATGGCACTGCATGAAAGACATCAATACTCTCAGCCATACCAGTAGGCTCATAATCAATAGCCGAGTTCTGGAGGGAGAAAGAGAGATCTGCCCAGGTTATCAATTTCTCCTTATCGATACCAAGTTCGGTCTTGATCGATTCTGGGCACTTTTCGAAAACCAGTTCTAGAGCCTCCTCGCGTGGTAAGTACTTTAGAGTCTTATGCCAGGAATGTGCAAAATCCTCGTCGAAAAACTTCATGAAGTAGGCCAAGTGGAGGAGGCAGAAGGTCCAATCTAGCTCACGCATACGCTTCTTGATGTTTGGTGGCAGATTCAGAACGCCGAGGAACTTGACTTGGTCGCCTTCATGGCCCAAGCGCTTAGCCAGCTCGTAAGCAATCATTGAGCCATATGAGTAACCTGCTATGGCATATGGGCCTTCTGGCTGCGTAGTCTTGATCTCTTTGTGGTATGTGCTGACAATCTCTTCGATAGTGGTAAAGTATCCCTGGTCGTGTTTCTCGAATCCTCGGGCTCGTAGACCATACACTGGACGATCCATTCTTGACGCCAGTGGCCAAAAAATTAGAATTTCACCCAAGCCTAGATCCGTCAGAATTGTCATGGTGTAGTGTGAAAGAAACCTACCTGGATGGACAAGCCAGAGGGGAGTCTTAACAGAACCGTCGCCTTTTTGAAGTACGACCATTGGCTTGTAACCGCAAGATTCCTCGTTGCTAGCTAGCGCATGTGCTAGGGATCGAACAGTCGAGTGAGTCATGATTAGAATCGTTGGAATATGTTCAATACCAAGTTTCACCTCCAATTTCTGCCGGAAGCGAATTAGTTCGATCGAACTAACACCGAGTTTGAACAAATCACTGTCCAAACCCAAGTCAATCTCTTCAACATGGGCCAAAACTTCCATAATTACGTTGGCAATATTTTTCTCGAGATCCGTTGAGGGAGGCTCGTAGCTCAGCAAGCGATTGTTCTCCATGAGATTGTCATTGAACTGCTGAAAAATCTGGTAATCACCTTTTTCGAACGAGGTACGAATCTTGGTGCGAGAGATCTTGCCTAAAGTTGACAACTGAAATTCCCATAGATGAAGCGGAAGTACATATGGCTTGACTCCGTCTGTTTGGAAGACCGCCGTCTCAATGGCCTTGTTTGCCGTAGCGTGGGCCACAACGTCACCGCGAGGAAATGTAGGACAATAACAGACGCACATCTTTTCCGTATCAAAGCCTGGCAGACGATATCCAAAGACGACTGCGACATGTGGCTTTACCCCTGGAATACTTTGCAACTCAGCCTCAATCTCGTGTGGATAGTGGTTGACTCCGTTGATGATAATAGTTTCCTTCGAGCGGCCGGTCAAATTCAGATCCCCGTACTCATCAATATAGCCACTATCGCCAGTCACATACCAGCCATTCTTGAATGAGTCAGCCGTTGCTTGTGCATTATTGAAGTATGATTGAAAGACAACTTTTCCTCGGACCTCGACATTGCCTACCGCACCATTCAACTCATTGCCAAAGTCATCTGTAATCCGAAGGTACATTCCAGGGATGCAGGCTCCAACGTTAGCAAATTCGTTGTTGCGCTCCATGTCACGTTGGGGACAGTTCTTGCTGAAAATTGCTCCTCCGCAAGTCTCGGTAAGGCCATATGCCTGCAAAACGACCTCATATTAGATTATTTTGACAACAGCGGCTACCTTAATATGGGAGACTTACTGGAATCAATACATTTTCAGATGCTCCATGTTCATGCAACAATTTTGTGAACTGTACACAGGTCTTTACCACGTTTGCCTCGCCGCCAGTTCGAATAGTCTTCAGACATGACAGGTCCAAGCCATCCTTAAATTTGGACATCTCTCGGCCATGCTTGGCAAACTCACGATTAATATCGGCTAAAAAGAAGTTCGGGGCGAAAGAATGAGCAATGCGGTGCTTGTTAATGAGAGACAAGAATAACAACGGCTCTGACACCAGATCGCGAGCTTCGACATGAACCTGATCAGTTCCGAAAGTCATTCCATGGAGGTGGGTTTCCGTAAGACAAGCAACATGATCAGCTCCGATCCAATTCAGAAATGACCCATTGTATGCTGAATTGGTAGCTACACATTTGCCCAAAGCGGCTGCGATGATCTGCTCATGTGTCAAACAAACTGCCTTTGTGTGGCCTGTACTTCCAGATGTCAACATCAAGGCCGCAAGTGCATTACCCAGCATGAAGCGTCCGAGTTCTATGTGGCTATAAGGGTTCTGGTTTTCAGGGTATTCGATCGCAGGCAAATTTTCGACAGTTCGGATTGACACGCTATAAGGACCATCGAACTCGGCACAAAGTTTTTGAGTTGTCAGGAAAAGCGGATTATTCAAAGTCTTGTCGAGGTGTCTGATATGGTTCACACGTGGTTCATCCTTGCTTGGGAATGGTGTTGACATAGCCGGAACATGCCCTGAGCAGATAATCGACCAGAACCACTAGGAAATACGGTCTTTAGCTTTTACCCCTTTCTGAAAGTCTCGGGATAAGGGTGAAGATGAGTCACTGAATTAGGGAGATATCAGGAGTGGTTTTGGGTGGTAGTGTAAAGTGTAAGACAAGGTGAAAGGGGGAAGTGCAAAGGCAAACGCCCATTAACTCACAACAAAATTATCCTCATGATTGTCAAAGTGAAGAACAATGATTTTTTCTGAGGTAAGACCAAGATGGCAGATCTTATCAGCATTTTGTCGAGCATGTCGAAGCAAATCTGGGTACTTGATCGATCTTGGTTCCCCAGTTGTTTTACCGGGAGGATAGATCAAGAGGCCATTGTTGGGGTGTTTCTCTGCAGTTGAAATGAGCAGTTGCCAGAGATTGCTAACTGTGGTAGTCACCGGAGCCGTATCCATGACAAAGGTGATTATCGTCCAAAGTGTTCAGGAATTTCTTTGATGTTGTTGAAATTGAAAAAATATTCTGAATACCTCTTGCTAACTTTCTTGCTCTAGCGTAGAAGCAGAAACAACAGAACCAATTAACGCTTGTTGAATCGCAGCATCCACTATTATCCTTAATTGATTTATCTGACGTGATGCTTTTATGTTATTTGATGCATAGCTTAAAGCTTTAGAGCTCCTAAGCAAGCTGATCTAAGAGGTTATGAACCTGAACACATTCATGACAAAGGAGGACAGATGTTCATTGGCTATCTATTGTCTTCTGATCAGAACACAATGCGTGAATATTATGCCAGGAATAAGTGATTTGTCTTGAACAACTCCTCTTCTGAGCTTAGGTTAATTGCTCAGGAATTGCTGCTTTAGAGTTCTTGGAGCTCCTGATCACGAGTATCCAGTTGCACAAAAGCAGCGGCGGTACTTTAGTGAATCGAAATCCATCTTCTTTACGCCCTGCCATTCTTGGAGCTTGTGTTATTCGGTTCACCACGCATTGAAAACAATTGAATTCGCATAGTTGTGGTTATGGAATCCAGTCACTTTTCTTAGCTGAACATGTGAGTAAATTTGCATACTCTAACGGCTTACACAGTAGTAGTATGGTGAATTTTATTGATGTACAAGGCAATTGTGGAACCTCTCCGAATGTTTTCAATCTGACTATATGCATTTACTTATAAAGTATGCCTTTTTAGCAATCAAAACTAGTTCCTTTTTGTTGACATTTTGCTGTAAATTTTCTTGTTAGTTAAGAAATCGATTATTCGCTCAAATTCACCATAGATTACATGGTACTTCTGGTATAAGTTTCATCTTAGCGGATTTTTGGAACCCATTACCTGCTTTGTTTGCCTTAGTATAAGATCCAAGTCTTATCCCGGCCTCCATATCTAGGTCTAGTCAATGATGCATTTTAGCCTAAACTGTCTGAGATTTGCACTAAGAATTTATATAGCAGGACATCAATATGTTTGAACTCTGACAAAGATTGCTATTTGTTCTGCGACTACCTCATCATACTCTATGTTTCCTAGCACCTGCTCCTTTATCAATTCTGCCTGTAACCCTGCCTGTTCATAATCACTTAAACCTCACTCTTTTTCACAGCCCTCTCAGCAGGCGGAGTACTTTGATCATTTAGAGTATATTGAGACTCTTCTATTCTAATATTGAAATTGAATAAGTTTATGGTTGAGATGAAAAAGTTGTAGTTGGGTCAAGCAACCTGTGGTTCGCAAATCTCCAAGGTGCCTGGCTTGCCGTTTACAGCGATCAAGAATCATTGGATGCTCTCGCATGTGGACCTTCTGACTTCGAAAGGGCTATTATTTGACTATGACCTTCTCTCACGGTGTGGGCCTTTCATTAAAATCCTGATCTCTCAATCAGCTCCATGTAGAAGCTATTATTTGTCGGGACACCTCTTAATATTCTTGAAACAAATAGCCAAGATCCTCACCATATCAAATAGCTTATTGCATAAGTGCTTCATGACCAAACACTACCTATAGTTGATCAAGCTACGAAACAGATGTGTTACCGCAAATAGAAGTTGGACGATCAATAGCTGGCTACTTCTAAACGGCTCCACACCACCATGTAAGACTAATTGACCAACGACTCGGGTATGGCTTCCTATCCACTCAAGAAGTTCAAGGGCCCCCGCCTATAGATCATCATACCTATAAACCCTGAATTCCCACGTTCTGCCGAAAGGAACAGGTATGGTGGCAAAATTGAGAGTGAGAAAATCTATATTAAATGCCCCGAGAATGGCTGGAATCTGCTGAAGGAGCTAGCGGCTGTTCAATGTCAACGGCTTTTTGAGGATGAAGGATGCTATTCCTGGCTTCCCACGCGGTCATTTCACCGCCACCTTGTCACTCCTAGATCTTTGGTAACGCCATCAACTTGAGACATGTTGTTGGTGTTTGAGGTTGCTGAGGAATATATGAAATGATTGTTTCACTTATAACTCAATTGGTGCTGTTGTGCCTGAGAAAAACAATATGTGCCTTGAATACAACCTAAACGCCCCTTTGGAACTCTTCAGATTATATTAAAATTGCACATCAGGCTTGACTTGCTCTGCATCATCGCAAATTGCTCTTCGGAGAAATATGAGATGTGGTGGGGTAATAGACTTTCGGGGGTTCCTACGAATTCATCATGTTCTCCGGGACCGACGTCTTGACCACCAATCCACCTCCCTTTTCTGCAACTTTCCTTCGGGCAAAGATCTCTTCATGACCATCGCTCTGCGTCGATCGCCAGGTTGAGATCCTAATTCATTTCTGGCACGCCATTTGAACCCCCGTTGTCCACGGCATCTCCACGTGCCCCGTTTCCCCCGAAATATCTTTGATCCTCATTTGCATCTGCGCAGACTTTTAATTTTGCTCCCGTTCTAACTCACGCTTTTTACTTGTTCTTGCTTCGAGTGGTTGCTACTTCTCTCAAGCTTCTGCTCAATCTATTTATTCACTTATCGCGGCATTCTTTCAAACCCCTCACCTGCTTTGGATGGGGGTAAGATGAGCGGTTAAATTCAAGTTTTCTATCTCTTGGAACGCGTCTGCGCGGCACAGCGCGTGATAATCGCGATGTCGCCGACGGCATCCTGGGCAGCATGAGCAGAGGGGGCCGGTGGCGCTCAGAATCGCGAAGCGAAGAAATGCCTGTGCTGAATATGGCTGGGCTTGAGCGAACTGTCCAATTGTTAAGCTCTATGCCTCCCTCATGCGGCCAATATTGCTTCCGAAGTCGTCATATTGGTTGCCGTGTACAGGCCTAGTTTGACGTGAGATACAGGCCCAGCTCGGGGGAGCTGGTTCATAAACCTCACCTTACCCAGTCCCGAATTTTGCTCACCTTCTGCGCTGTTACTTTCGCGCAAGTCGAGTCGCAAACACTCGAATATGACATCGACACGGCCAGCTGAAGTCAACAATGGAGTTACGACAAGCTGGATACCGTTTACAACGCCTGGCGTATCCGCGCCAGCCGCGTGCTCGTCGGAAATTTACAGGGTTCCTGGAGGACAAGACATAATGGCTTTTGATCCGTTCTACGCAAAGAATGTTCCGGGTGCAATGCAGTGCTTACCAGCGGAAGTTACACGATCGTGGGCCCAGTCAACTAAGTCGGGAACAGTTACCAGCCTTGGAGGATTTTTATGTCCGTCTCTCTATACAAAAGCTGGAGTCGCTAGTGTGAATTCAATACGCACAATCGTACAGTGTTGCCCATCGTGAGTAGTGCACTAATTGACTTTGGACCAAGCTGATAAGTGAAGATACTACAATTACGTGAGCGCTTCCCTCTGCATATCAACGGTACCTTCTGGGCAAGCGCTCGTCATCAAGAGCTTATCTGGCGCCGGTACAACGACTGGTGTGTCCAAGAGAGCAGATGGGGGTGTCACCGTGACTGGGTTTATGGTCACAGGAGTTAGTTTTGCGGACGACATACTGCCCATTACTACAACTGTAGAATTGTCAATAGCTTCTGCGGCTCCGACAGGAACCAATTCAAATCCTTCACTATCGTCATTTTTGCCTGGAGGTATACCAGTATCACCACTTCCTTCATCAACGGGGATACCAATCAGCACCGCTCCCCTCCCTACCCCAACATCCGAAACTCTGACTGTCAGCTCTAAATCTGGTGGTCTCAACGTTGGCGCAAAAGTTGGAATCACAATTGCCGCTGTGGTCGCAGTAATAGCTTTAGCTATGCTTGTAGGATGTCTCCACAAGCGAAGGCGACGGAGACCCAAACATTACGGCGGTAGTGGCAGCGAGGCAGGTTCAGGAGTATTAGAAATATCACGAGAACCACGACAGATCAAAAATAATTTACGAACAGATTACCCAGACATGGACGGTCTCCAAGCCGTCCCACCTCTACCCACAGTAGCAGTATCGAAACCAGCGAGAGAGACGGTCCACGGACATCCAGGGACGAAAATACATATTAATGAAAGTAATGGCCCGCACGAGATGGAAGTTAAGTCTACGCAGAAGTACGAGATGGACGCAGCAAGCGTGAAGAAAGCGAAGAAAAACAGCAAAGAGACAACAAGGAAGGAGGTCCCAAAGTCTGTAGCGGGGGAACTCGAAGGAAGACACTCTCATACCCTTACCCGAGCACGAGCCGGCTCAGATACAGCAACATTGAGAAATGACTACGCAGCATCCCAGCTATCCCCTGTCTCTCGGAACAACACACCAGATTTGACAGGCCGAGGAAGGAATCGGAATAATAGCATCACGCCCGTTAGTCGGGAAACATCTCTTGGCCGCAACACGCCTGATCTTACACGTCCGAGACACGCGAGCGTGAGTCGGAATACTTCTAATGGAGATCTGAGAGGTGGAAATGCGAATGGAAGAACGACACCGGGGACGCCGGATATCCTCAGTGGGAATCGAGATGCGAGGTTGGATGTTCCTGGAGGGACGATCAGTCCGATGAGTACGACTGAAAGGAGTTTCCTCGATCTAAGCGATTTAGAAGATTAAATACCCTAATATTATAATGTTAAATTTCCAATTGTTGCTTGCTCAGGGGATGTGATCCAGACTGCTGTTAGCTCCAGAGAGGTCCGCTCATAGCTTTCAGCGTTGATGAACGAGTGTTCTTGAAAGTTGGATGTGACGCAGTAGGTTCCAAGTAGCCTCGGCCTAGTTGCCATTAGTTCGCCGGATCGGGCCTAAGCAGTTGCTGCATCCCTCTCTCCTATTCATACAAGCGAAGTTTGATAAAGGAATTTTCATATGATTGGATTTAGGTTGCAAACATACCTTTAGTATTCAAATTCCTCCACGATACAAATATCAATTATCTACTAACTCAAACTAGTCATCCTATTGTGAAACAAATGTTTTTGATGTACGATTTGGAAGAAGGCTACGATCACACACAACCTCTACAATATCGAAATTCGCCTTCCTAGGCGTAAAAACACTTTTCTTAATCATGACAGATGGCTTCGATGTGCAATCGTGGCGAAGGTTGTTAGAAGAGAATCTTAATATTACTAGGTAGTCGTTGGCTAGAAAGGAGAGGTCAGCTAAATTCAGGAACCCATAATTATATCAGAAGAACGAATGGCCCCTCTTTGATACAGTAAGCCATATTCCATGTCAAACTCCTTGATACAATATTTGTTCTTCCCGTCGAATGAGCCGGAAAATTTGGGCAAGAGACAATTGTCTTTCGAAGCTCTGGGTTTTTTCCCAGAGCGGTCTCACTACGCCCCTTAAGTGCCATAAGTTCTAGTAGAGGCGATCTAAACCACTTAGCTTCGGCGCTTATATTCCGCTGTCATATACAAATCACTACACTTTTGAGTGCCTTACTTTGACCTTACAATGCAGTATGATATGTGGACCTCTTACATTCCTTTCCTCTTTCCTCATAAAACCAAATATTACACACTATCCGAAGCGTAGCAAGAGAGTTCAAATGTATATGTAGTCTAGGTCTCTTATGATAGCATACCATCTATTTCTAGCAGCCTAAATTGCAGTAGTCTTAGAAATGACGTTCGACACATCTGACGATAAGCCCTTAAAGGCAGTTCCTCGGATAAAAGACGGCAGGTCGTCGCTGCTTTCACGACCCACAAGAAACCCGACCGAGTATGAAACGGGATTCACTATACTCCACCCCTAGCTCTTTGATAGGACTGAGTCTTACGAGTGTGCGCCAACTGTAGGCAAAATGTAACACAATCCTAAAATATTGAAATATTGCAGGGGGTTACGCACGTGACAGCCCTCGAGCCTGAAGCTCACTTCTTGCACTCTTACTACTTCTGATCCTTTACGCTATTTATCAAGTTATCCAGTACCACCAAAGCGCTGATTTACACACACATTAAAAATGAAATAATCCAGTCGAATAAAGAGTCCACGGTGTACCTTCTAATCTACCTTGTAGTGTGCCTTACGACTCTTCCTAGCTGTCTGCCTAGCTGTCTGCCTAGCTGTCTGCCAAAAGCATGAGATAAAAGATATCACCGTACCTATCAAAATCAGTCAACTCTGTATGACTAGCGTGACCATATACATGCAATTCATGATGTTCCAAGCTGTCACAGCTTGCTACATGCTGTTGCTATACCTTTTATTGGCTGTGTTGGTTTCCTTAGTACAGATTTACGTGAAAATTTGTAGAACACTGACTTTGGGGATGCCAGCATGGCGCTTAAGGACTGCACTATTTTACGCGGCCTTCTAAGGGCCATACTTTTGTATGAGATATGCTTATGCGAATATGCTTATGCTAGTTCTGTTCGAGACCCTGATTTCAATGACTTCGATGCTCTCGTTGGTGGGTCTCCCGGACAGTCATAAATGCCCAATCACGAAGAGTCTACATACCAGACTGTGGCTCGAAAATATATCAGAGCAATTGGGCATTGTACTACAAAGGAATGTTTGACTTCGTTTGCTGTTTGGGCATTTAGAGATTTGGCTTTTAAATTTTGTGGTTTGCAGACAAAAATTAGTTTCGAGTAAGTGGTTTCCCTTGTGTGTTCAAATAGCTTAGGAGCAAGACTTGGATTAAGGTCTCTGCCCTGCAACGACTGAAGATCTTCCCAAGCAAAGTGAAAAGCTAGAAGAGGCAGTACAGAAGGCGACGTGATTACGCCAAGGTATATTCTTCAAACTTGACCCCATCACCCCATCACACACAACGTAAAGTTTCGTATTCAATTCATCGGTCAATTAAGTAGACTGTACAATCTTTATCCTGCCCTCAAACTCTTTTCTCTATTGCACTTGGTCTCTGACTCCTCCTTCCATACGTAACGAGTACTGTCTAGCCAAGGTTCCATCTCACAGAAAGGTTTCTGCGTTCCTCGAAAGTCTATCTCTCCATTTATGTCCACTCCAGTTGTGTGTGGCTCTTCTGGGCATTTTCATGTTGCTCGCTTATGATCTAAGAGAATTTCCAGCTAAAAGATATCCCTGCCCGTTCTCTTCCACATAAGGTCTTTCGGGTCGACTTTTCGTTTTTTCTGTCAATAGCGCCAGGTAATCTATTATAGTATCATGTTTCAGGAACCAGGCAGCGGCGTCGAATAAGAGTTTGAACATAAGTTACCAAATGCCGAATGATAAGCGAAGGAGATCCTGAATTGCGTTGGCCACAATCCCTTCCTCGCCATGGTGAATCAGATGTTTGTTAGCATCGAACATATCTGCATTGGCAAATATTCGGCTGCTAAGCTTGCTGCAATTAGATAGGCTTCAAAATGTGTTGCATGATGTTGACTTTCGTTCTCATAAACATCGTTTTTAAGCCAGTCGAGAAAGAGCCGGAAAGTGGATTAGAGAGAATCCAGGCAAGCACCTGGTGAGCTGTACGTGAATACTTGAATATTTCTGCTCATTGAGTTTAAGAGTATTAGCCTTAAAAGCAATCATACGCAGGCAAAGACTTACATTTCTCTAAACTTCTTGTTCTCTTCTTTGGATACTACGTCTTCCATATAGATAGCCGGTATGCTAAGTGTAAGTCAACATGTGAGAATAAATAAACTACTGGAAACTTACTGGCATACACCGTTTTTGTCTTTCGTGATTCCATTACAACAGTTAGGAAACCCCTTGGTACTGAGGCTCATATGAAAATGTTCTAGCAGATACTCCAAGTTGGGATTGGTGGCAGTAGATCGAAATGTGTTGACAAAAGGACCTCTTCCCAGAGAGTTGTATCCAACTTTACGTATTGTCGCAGCAGGCGCACATGGTGTTCGGTTCATTGCCATGATTCTTGGGAAGCTTGAAGTTGGGAAAGATTGCTTGCATCCGGAACCTGTAGTTGGCACGCAGAACCTCAATACGGAAAATTCGATCTTCTTTGAGGAGTTGATGTTCTTGAGTCACTATAGCAGAACCTTTGAGATTGAACTGCATACTCTCTGTTGTTGATTGATGTTGATATATGTAATTTTCAGAGATGATTGTAAAATATCTTCTAGTTCGAGATTATATGGTTTATATTAGAAAATACCTCGGTCGTGCTTTCCCTACCATGCGCCGATGACCACGAGCTCGCTTGATCAAAAAGTAGATTGGCGTTAACCTATTTGTCTGTTTTCAAAGCACACAGTAATCTCCATCTCCATGAAAGTTTTGCTCCCAGCAAGGTATTTAAGTGTTTTGGGATAAATGGAAAGCCTGTCAATGAGTTTTAATGAATCATGAGAAAATGACTTTTTCTTCTTTGAGAACAGGGTTTGATTCTTCTTCAAGACTATGAACAAAGGTCTGAGCATTCTGCCTTGATGTTAAAGATAAGTCAAAGTACTTTAATCATGTAGGGTTTACCCGTAACCTAAATCCGAAAACATTGCATTCTAAATTCAAAGCAAGAGCTAATTTAGCAATAGAGCTGCGCACATTCACTATGCGCTTCCGAGAATGGTAGCATTCGCAATAATCTCAGTAGAGCAACGACAAGGGAGAAGAGATACTCGGATGCTTAAAGTTCGCAATGGCTTGCTAGAGCCAATACATCATCACGTTATGGAAGGCCTGGTTTTGATGAAGGCAAGCCTGATATGGAGACAGTCCGGTCAACTCCTCATTGAGATTATACACAATGATTTTCTCAATTAGATTGATCGATGCGTTTGTGATGAAATTAGGAAGCAGCACATAGCTTCACTCTGACGAAACGAAGAAAATATAGATAGGAAGTAGGGCAAGTACTTCGTCGAGATAATGAAGACCGCTAAGCCTTTGGCGAAAATTTTAGTATAGTATATTCTCTGGTGTATATTGCCTTCACAACCGACAATGAAGTTTACTTTGCGGTATAGCCACCATCAACAACGAGGCTGTGGCCCGTGACCCACGAAGCATCATCGCTGGCGAGGAACACAGCGGCTTTGGCGATGTCTTCAGGCTGTCCCAAAGCGCCCCAAGGATGCGCAGCTGTTATTGCCGCGGTACTTGCCAGGGCAAGTTGGTTTGTTTCGTCCTTGGTGATGGGGGCAATCATGGCTGTCTCAATAACTCGTGTGCGTTAGTCGAAATTCCAAGAGGAAAAAGCACAAGAATTCTTGAGACGAGTTCTCATTGCGGATAGAGTAGACACAAGCAAAGAAATTCAATCATGTCGAACGGTCTTTGGATGTATCCGAGGTGGCGTAAAAAGGGAATAGGGCCTGACTTACAACCAGGGCATATTGCATTGCAGTGAATCTTGTCTCTCGCATATTCAACAGCAATTTGCTTCGTCAATCCAACGACAGCATGTTTACTCGCGGTATAGCTAGGAGAACCACTCAGAGCCACCAGACCTCCAATGCTGGCAATGTTGATAATCCAGCCGCTCGACCGGTCCCCACGTTCATTCGCAGGAAGCGGTTCTTGCTTCAAGAATTGAGTGATGGCAGACTTGCACCCAAGAAACACACCTCGAGCATTAATATTCATGACCATGTCAAATATTCGAGTTGGTGTTTCGTGGACCCTTAAGCCTCCAAGTTGACGCTTAGTTGCTGCTACCTCTGCCGATATGCCCGCATTGTTCACCATGCTATATATAAAAGTCAACCCTGTACATTCCGTTCTGTTCAAAAATAACACGAGAGAGTAGGCCTACATGTCCAATCTCCCCAATTCCTTGGCTGTCTCAGCAACAAGGGCATCGATTTGATCCTCGTACCTGACATCCGCCTTAAAGAACCGAGCTTTGCCACCTTGTTCGACGATGAGTTCGTGAGTCGTGACAGGGAACTCGTTCTTGGTGTCTCCACGTGCTTGTGGTTGAAGATCGGAGCACATCACTGAGGCACCTTCGGCAGCGAAGGCGAGTGCGATAGCCCTTCCAATTCCCGAGCTAGATCCTGTAATGCATGCTACGCGGTCTTGAAGACGTAGTGCCATAGTCACAACTAGATGACCTTAGGTTAAACTACGTTTTCGAACTCATGTAGGCTCAAGCATTCTAAAACCTTGAGAAGTCGACGAGGCATCAGGTTCGCAGCAGGGATAAATCCGCGAATCATGAGTGCAGGTAATTTGTACCATACTAAGCAACCAGATTTGCCTGCCCAGGAGGATATTTCATTAAAGGCATCTATCTTGACATTCTGCAGCTTCTGTGTCTGCTGTCACCTTACAAATTCGAGAATATAAAAGCTGGAGCATACAAGTAAAGATTATTGAAAAAATTAGGTTGAGATGCTTGATTGATCGATTGGGACCATCCAATCACGACTCTCCTGCAAAATGAGGGCATTCGCACGTGATCTCACTTCCAAACCCTTCCAGCTAATCGGTGCTTCGTGGAAGGCATCGAGTTTGCTAGTTACTGTAAAATCTATACTGTCTATTGGGGCGTGCGAGCCACTCTATGAAGTTAAGTGGAGGTCATGGTACAGATCAAATGATCTTATAATCACCTTCGTAATCGCCTCAAACGGAAGTCCACCACTGGGAATTGTCAATGAATCAATGCAAGAGGACATCTACTTGAAAGACAGCAGCAACAACTCCAATTTTGGCCTGATCCTACAAGCTTTCCTCAAAAATCTCATTGCAGACTTCCCCATGATCTTCGGCTTCCAATCAATCACTTCTCACCACATACATAGATCGCCATGTTGAATGAAGATCTACACCCAAGAATGCCAGCGCTCGGAGACTAATCTTCCATCCCCGAGTCCAGGGAATGATGCAGCCACCCGAAGGAGTCTCACTTCCTGGCGCATTTATCTGCTGTCTCCAAGCCCATAAGTCAGTATAATAGAAGGCAGAGTTCGCAAATTCTCGATGGCTGATCTGTTGTCTCCAGGCCCGGATTAACCACGAGCGCCAAAACGGCAAAAGCTCCTAGACCCTAAATCAGAGAAGCCCAATTCGATTTTTTTTAATGAAAAACCACATCAGAATCCTGGCGAAGGCTCAGAGCAAAGCCTGATGTTACTATCGCCAGACTCAAACTTTGAATCCATTGAGTACACACCACGACTACCAAGAACATAGGAGGACAGAAATTGCCGATTATTCACCGCTAGCCAATCCCTAGGCTATCACTAACTTCGAAGCGCTAATTCGACGACGACCATGAAACTCGGGCTTTGACAATCCAAAAGAATGCAACGACATCACCATTTTTACTGCGTACCTCTCAAAGAAGCGCGAATGGCACCAGACAAAGCTAAAAATCCTAATACGAATAATGATGAGTGGAAAGTACGTAGAAAAACTGGCTGATCTTGAAGAGCACGAACTAAAAGATCGTAGCTTAAGAAAGCATACAAGGAACCATGCGACGGATATAGCATGGAGGGTTACAAATTTGAGTATAAGAGGCGAAAAAGATAAGAGTTCAAGGAGAGACGACGAAAGAAACTAAAATGTACCCTACCAGACTTCGTTGTTCGTCGAGAAGGGTTCTTGAAGTACTTAGACGAGTAAGCCCTGTCATGATTCTGACAATTTAGCAGAGTAAATGATGCAGCTCTTCATTAGCCTGCCAGAAGTCAACCCGTCAATCTAACTTCATGTAGTGTTGATAAAGTATGTACTTGTAAATGATTGACACTGTAAATTAATAATATGCTATATATGATGTCGTTGCTCGGAGAACTTTCAGCGAGCACACAATGGGTGGATATGTCAAGCATCCAGAAGATCAAAATCAAGTCCCATGACGACATAAGCAAGCGCAGATCTCAAGAAACCCAGAGCGGGAAAGCTGGGTTTTGGAGAAAGACACCTGCACGATTTCAGCGGCGTAAAATCTGTTGTGTATGTAGACAACTTAGCTGGATCTCGTTCATGTATGAGGGGTATCAAATATATTTGGACAGCGTTCCACTTCCCTCGTCGAGTTACGCATCTTTGTCCTCCACTTCCTCCATCTGCACAGTCCGATTGCTTGTTTCTGGTGTCTCCTTTGTGACTCCAGTACCAAGATAACCAGCCTTCTCGAGTTTGTCTGCTTCCTCGGGCTCCATCAATCCTCCTATACCTTTGCTCTTGTCCATCTTCATCCTGACTGTGGACGGCACAAAAGCGACTGCTTCTTTCCGCAGATCTCTAAGCGCAGGTTTTGCCTCGTAAACTGTTTTGACTTCCTCCACCGGCCTATGAGAAGCACTTCCTTCACCTCTATTCCCGCTTCTATCCGGAAACTTCCTCGCATTATCTCCGAGCGGCATAGCATTTGCACTCGTCCCGGCCTGTCTATCGTTACTTTGGCGTTCTGGGTTATTCGCTTGCCATCGTTCTCTCCGCTTCTGGTACCATTTATCGAGTACCTCCTTCGGGAATGGTGGCGGCGTATCGCGAGGCATAGGTATTCGCTTCGTCTCCTCATCAACCTCACTCTCATCACTACTCTCCTCTTCCTCTCTCCTCCTCTTCCCAAGTACTCCACCACCACGTCCACCACCCCGTCTGCCCTGCTCTCCTTCAAAACCACGTAGGCCAGGGCCAGAACCAGAACCGAATTTGGGCGCTTTATCACCTAATGTTTCTCGCGCTTTGCGGACAGCTTTCAATTCCTTCTCTAAACCCTCGAGAACCGACTTCTCGTGCGATGTGAGCTTTCCTCCGGAGGATTCGATAGCTTTGAGATCGTCGAGCTGTTTCTGTACACGATCGGGATTACGTTTTGCTAGTCGTTCTGTTCGAGAAGCTTGTACTGCTGCTTTGCCTACAAGATCGAAGCATTAATTCTCATAGAAGCACAAATAATATACGCACCTTGATAGGGGAGAGGGGTAGAGACAATATACCTTTCTTGATTGCTTTAGCTTTCTCAGCTTTGCGCTGCGCTTGCGCGGGGTTTACGGACTTCTCTTTTGGCATCGTGAGATCACCTGGCTTGTACAACAACCTCAAGAGCTTATTTTGACAGTGAAAGGATTATAAACTAAGGGAGTGCTGGGTTTGAATTATATCTTTTTCGTGGTGTCAACTTTAGTTCGAGTTGCGGAGATTCTGCCACCTACCGATGAAGGCGGTGGGACCTATTTCCTTGGCATATCAACCGTCCGCCTAAATCGAGTTCTGGGTTTCTACAGGTAATTCATTTAGTGTCCACTCTTGAAGATCATCTCTCAATTCGATGCTAAGTTTGAGCAAGACGATTTTCCAGAGCAGATTGCTTACCCTAACTTTATGATTCCCTTGCCATGTCCCTCGATATCACACAATCTTCAATTCTTACTTAGAAAGATTGACCATTTCTTCTGACGATCAACTGGATCTCTGTCCGCGATCTATAAGTGGCTCAAGCATGGCTCCGTTCGTGTAAAAGACTGTGGACTTACCTGATAACGAGATCTCAAAGATACAGATCCCCCCCAGTAAAGATGCTGTTGAGTTCTGACCCTTGTTCTCACTAAATCTAACTACGATCTGTAACTTAGATATACAAGAGGAATTTAATGTAGATTGATTGAAGTAGCGTTCTAGTATGACATTCTGAGTATGCTCCGCTTGCTCCCATAACGCCCTGTGCCCCTTAGTGCTCACCTCACTTCAGACAACAACTTCCCCAACGCTCACCACGGCAGTCAGGTTACTCTTCTCGCTAGTGGGCTTTTCAATGACTTTCTCCGCAGGCTTCTCGCCACAGTTTTGCCAGATTCTCAATATCTCATCTGCAATGTTTTTTGTCTCATCATCCGCGGTTGGTAATCGATGTCCAATTGGAAATTCGAATTTGTTCGAGGTGCTGTTGTCGAAAAATTGACCGTACAGCTTTCGGCTCGACTCCCTCCATGTATCTTCTTGGCCGACCACATGTAGAGTAGGGGTGGTGATCCGTAATGACTTATCTTCCTCTCGTACTTCACACATCGGTGGCGCAATACCATTGCACATGACTCCGAACTTGAAGTTCCACTTGCTCTCGCTGCCCTGCACCATTTGCTCCCAAAGTAGTCCAGCACCAAGTTTTGCACCCTGACTAAACCCGAGGAACCCGACTACCTCTCCCATCTCGCCAGCTTCTCTCTCCTCATCGAGATATTCCAAAGCACGTACAACCTGTTGTTGTGTCTTTGGTGGCATGACATTGACGTCTTTTCCGGCGCGGAACCATCGGAAGAACGGGTCACATCCTTCAAAATAGGGCATTACACCTGCTCCTGCTGAAGTAACCGAAGGTCCATCAAGGAAGACGAATTGGAATGTATCGTTGAGAAGACGCTGTAGGCGCATTGCTTGGATGTTAAAGACTGCGACTAGATTAATCATGAATTCAGACACTCTTCAAATGAACATACTCGTGGCATTTGTTCCGCCGCCATGAAGACAGAGTATGACCGGCAGAGGATCTGTTGAATTTGTCGAACCAAGCCCGGGTTTGAGATATGATGGAAAGGACGACATGCTGGGTCTTTCAGCTATTACAATCCAGCTCGGTGAACGACCTCGATATCTCTATTTGATTGTCGGAGGGTTGGGAACGGAAGACGGCCGTGAAGACAATGAATGCAGATATGGGGCGTAGAAGCGGAGATGCTAGACGGCCTTCACAAGAGATGAGATATGAAAGAGAACCTGGAAGAAGGAAGTGGAAATGTAGATAGGAGAAGTCCGCGACAAATTTCAAAAGCCTCCGGTGGATGGCTTTCAGCTTATGTACAGCTCGCTATATTTAGCTCGCCTTTAAGGCCTTAACAGAGATGATCTTACATTTCGATTCATTATCACATACGTACGAGAAGTCTGTCGAAATGACGTTTATATAATACACTATATGCTTTTCTCTGCAGAGAGACAGAAATAGACCGAAAATAACGGACGATTTCCGGGGGTGTTGCCAAGTTATAGTCTTTTGGCGAGTCAGGTGAAAATCCGCATTAACTCGAACATGAATCATGAGGCCGATGCAGCCGGATAAAGTTATCCTTGAAAACCTCAAGTAAGCTTCCATATCTTCCCCACTATCTCCTTCGACAATCGTGGGGAAGCAATTCCTCCACACGCACCCCTCGCTATATATCTCACTGAGCTTTACTAAGCATGCTATTGGTCACTTTAGAGCTGCGTATCCTCGGAATGCAACTGCCACACCAAGCCAGGCGTACTACCCCACAGATGGCGTCTACAATCCACTCCTTGGCGGAAGACTACCCCAGTTTCACACATTGAAAAAGCTTCTTATGTAAGGAAAAGCAACTCTGTGTCCGGTCGAGTGGCAGATCTAGGCCTCCTAGCACTCCTTCTCGTTCTCGTCTTCAGCCCTTTACCTCGCGTTACGGCTGGACACGGCTTCTTGTCGTCAGTCGTGTGACGCTCTCTATAAGTGTCAAATGCCGCAAAATGGTATTGTCTTTATGCTGCGACCTTTTCTTCTCGGTCTAACTAGTCCCATTCTCTTATTTCTGATTCTTATATAGTGCTGTCGTGACTTCTGACTTTGCACACCCGATACCACAAACAAGCTAGTATACCACTGCGATAGTCTACACAATGCCATCTTCTACCAATGGCCATCTGCCCGAAACACAAAAGGCTGCCCAATACTCTTCCAAGACAAACTCGATCAGTGTGAACCAGATACCCGTTCCGAAGCCTGATAGCGATCATCTCCTCATCAAGGTTATCTCTGCATCATTATGTCACAGCGATATTATGCTCCTGGAGCCAAACGACGCTGGGATCGTTCTTGGTGATGGCAGGCCTGTAACGATAGGCCACGAAGCCACGGGTATCGTTTTGAGCGTTCCCGAGAATTGTACGAGTTCTTCGTTGAAGGTTGGGTCGAGAGTTGGTTTTCTGTGCCCAGAAAACGTCTGCTACGATTGCGATGGTTGCCAAATTCACAATGCTTGGTGTAAAGATGGGAAGGCTATTATGTCGGGTTTTGGACGAGATGGCTTCTTTCAGGAATACGTTGTTTCGCATTGGAGAAATGCTATGGTGTTGCCAGACAACCTAGATATACATGATGCTGCTCCTCTATTCTGTGCGGGTGTTACAAGTTGGCAAGGTGTCACAAATGCTGGTCTCAATCCAGGAGAATGGATGGCGATTGTAGGGTGCGGTGGATTAGGACATCTTGGTTGGTCTCCCCCCACATTATGTCAAGAAAGAAGCACTGACAATCACAGGAATTCAGTATGCTAAGGCATATGGTTATAAAGTCATTGCCATCGACCTGGTTGATGCTCAGCTCGAGGAAGCCAAGAATTCCGGCTCAGACTATACCTTCAATCCCAAGAATGACAAAAATTACCTCTCAAAAATCAAGGAGATTACAGGGGGTGGTTGTCACGCAGCAGTAAACTACACCAATTCCGTGGCAGCGTATGATTCCACTCCCGCTCTCCTTCGTATTGGAGGTACAATGATGGTTGTGGGCATTCCTCAGAAGGGCGTCAATATCAATGCTCTGGACTTTGCTCTCGGAAAATACAAGATCAAGGGGGCTAGCAACTCTACCCCTCAGAATATGGTGCCTTGTATCGACTTCTCGGCCAAGCACAATATCAAGCCGCATGTCACATTTCACAAGATTGAGCAGATCAATGAGATGATCGATACGATGCATGCTGGGAAGGCAAGGGGAAGATTGGCTGTTAGATTTGATTAAGCGAGTAAATATGTAAACCACATTCGACATTTAAACTCACCTCATGGACAGCATGTAATCCGACCTACCTATTCATGTGTTAAAAAAATTCATTAACGAACTAGAGTTTCGTTTTGTCTTTGCTATTTCCTACATAATATTACCTTTGAAAACAGCAGCATGCAAAATTCTAAGCTTAGTCTAGCATTGAACGTAGCTTTTACGAGATTCTTAGTAGACCCTACGCTTTACCTGCGCTGCTTGTGCCAGGCTTAGACATTCATTTGATTTGCTCGCCTGTCCCGGTTGTCAAGATTTCTAATTCCCTGCCTGGCATACTAATTACTGGTGAATTTATAGATTGGTCCAGAGAACATGGTACGAAGGACATTTCAAACTACAGTTACTATCAAGGTACCAGTAGCTTCGGGATTGATATCAACAACTTTCCGCGAGAATAAAAGTGCGTATGGACGTATATCAAGAGTAATAAGGGGGAAAGGGTTTCAAGATTGGTTATCGACAACTGCGGGAAAATCGACAACAAAGCGCCAGTCTACACATGTATCAACAATTTTGAGTGAAGCGCCTCCTTCGGTATGCTTGTGAAGTTCAGCCCTTCCTTTTTCGGAATTCAGCAAATATTAAGTTCGAGTGCCGGTGGACATCGATTGATAGTAGTGACTGACAAGGCTGTATATGCTTGTGAGTATGCTTGGGCGAGATCTGATATCTTCAGCGGCTTCTCGTGACTGTCAAGCCACTAGTCTTCTCCTATATTCACTGTGAGAATTTGTCATTCTTTGTATCTATGATTCTTGCAAACCCCAGCTTGAAGGCTCATCTTTTTAGATTTGACAGATATCCATCAGATTTCAATTCCTTGAAGCAGAATCCTTACGATGGCACGACTAATTGGCACTCGATCATAGCTTAAGTATCTAGTATTTTCAACGTTGGTTCTTGTTGGCGTGAGGCACGTAAGAATATCATAAATAGTGCCACAAGAGCAGGAAAAAGAGGCTTGAACTTCTTGTATAGTTTCAGAGGCTCAGAGCCTCTCTACATACGATATATCTATGCCATTTTGGCTATACGGAATTACCATCGGTGCTCCTGCCGGGGTTTTCGAACTGTATTTAAATGGCTTTTCTAATACGGATATCACCGTACCTATGAACAGTTATCAATTTCATTGAACGAGTGAGTGGTTCAATTGATGACGATGTGGATGACGAGTACCTTGACTCAGATACGAAGTCAAAGAAGGAGGAGCACGAAACGGACGAGGAAGACAGGCTACAGGACTACGGGAACACCGGAGAGGAGGAGTTTCTTGTTCCAAATACTACGAGGTATTGGTTGGGTCGCAATTCAGTTCACTTGACTGACGATTTTCTCGGGATTTGTTGTCCATATAATATTTGAGAGGCTAGAGCAAATCAAAACAATTTGTTTGGATGTATAAGGCGCCTCAGAGCGAACAAATATTGGGCTGCTCTCTTTGTCCATCTCTATATTGACTAGTAATCGACATAGCAGGAGCAGCGACAGAATGGTGGAGCTGTGCTATTGTATCCGTCTTAGTATGGTATTCATCTTTACCTTCAGTTGTATTTACCTCCCAAACGAATACCATGATCAGATTAATTCGCTTAACTTTACCGGAGAAAATGCGCTGTATAGTCAGAACATGGTCTCTTCAGAGATTGTAGACCATGTCCAGTGGACTTCTGGATGCTTGATGGCGTTCCATTAAGTTTTTATATGCTCTTAGTACTTTGAAACTTTGGAGTGGCTGAAGCGATTGGACTTGACTGAGTGAAAGCCCAAAGGTTGGTTTGTCAAATTCACTGGGATTCGAGTTGGCATGATTGGGCTTCAGCTTCATCTTCACTTCTAATTCAGGATCTCGTGGGAACTGAATCCAAAATTGAATGTATTGGCACGTCTGCATCTCTGACTGTACATTGGCAACCTGTATCTTAAAACCAAGATTTTTAATAAACTCGGGGCTCTGTTGTGACATAGATGCTACTCTTGGCATCAAACCAGGTTTCCAATAAAACCTAAATTGCTCAACTTTCAAATCCACCATGCATTGGAATTAGATGTGAGAGTTCAGAAAAACTACTCGACTGCAAGATGAAAGCTATGAGGACCATCCACCTCCTTCCCCTACTCACCCATCACCGCACATGGTGGAATCTTAGATGAATGTCTTTCCGAAGGCGGATTTGTCGAAAATTAAAACCTGTTTTGTTGATGTTATGACACATGGCTTCTCATAGGACAAAGTGGCAGATTCGAAGACTGATTTTTTTGCATCTTAAAACGCGTGGGATCAAAATAAACACCCACCTCAACAAACTGTTCATATGCCCATGGTAGATATTCCGCGATAGTTCTACTATTTTTGGAGTTCAATATCACTACACTAGTCTTAGTAGCAACACATTTATTTGGTCACACGACCTCATATTCTAGTTTTATGGTTGTCCAGGGTAATTGTGTGAGAATAATGACCGAATATTACGGCTTTAAATAGGAAGGCTGTTTGGCTTGGATTGGTGTTCAAAGCTTGCTCCTGTGCGGAGAGAACTTTTATGCATGAAGGGAATCAGAAGTACACAAGATAGGCTAGTCAATATTATGTTAATCGTAGGTCAATGGCAAGGAACAAATTTTCTTTAATGTAACGATTTTATACCTTGATACGCCGATGTTGTATCTACCAAAAACCAATACACAAGATATAACTCAGTCCTATCCCAAAGATATTAGATTACATTTATGACACTAAAGATGCTAACCCGGATTTACATTATAACAAGAAACAATAATTCTAACCTATACACTTTACACCGAGGCTGACTAAAGCTGTAAGATCTAAGAAATCAAACCGGTGAATACAGTTGTAGTCACCTTCAAACTTCCCACAAACATTATGCTTTTCATCTTCCTCCTTCTGGTGCTGTCCCTCTTGGCCCTGATCAGCCCCGTTGGTTGGTTCCCTAACGTGTGGCTCTTCGACTTTTGGTCCCCGTCCTTTTGCCTCTGGTTCTTTGGCTTTTAGTTTCCTTGCCACTGGTTATTGCTTTTTTGGCTCCTCCTAGTTGGTCTTTGGTTGCTCGGCATTTGACTCATCCTTCTTAAACTTCTTCTTCTTAGGCTCTTCCTTCTTGGGATCCTCATTGCTTGGCTCCTCAAACTCAAGTTTTTCCGACTTCAGCTTCTCGTTCAACTTGTCTTCCAACTTCCCCATCTTCGCAACCCTCATCGCCTCCTTAACTCTCTCCCCTAATTTCCTCAACCCCTCCTTCTTCATATCCCCAAACATCTCCTCCAGCAAATTATTATACTCCTCCACATAGACCTTCCATCCCACCTTCCTCAGCTTCTCCTTTTCAATCTTGTCGCAGTACTCGATGTTCATGCCACTAACTGCACACTGATTCATCTTTTTGAACTCCGTCAATTTATTGAGGTTTTGGGCGGCTTCCATGTCCTGTATGACGCGGGGCTTTTCGGAGAATTCGTTAAACTCATGGATGGCGGAGCGGTAGAGCTGTTTAACTCCCTCGTCGGAGGTAGGGAGGAGGGGGGACGGAACAGGCGGTTCTTTAGGGAGGACAGGAGTGGTTACGTCGTGGAGATTTGCGGCGGCCTTTTCGAGGATGATTTTGGCGGTAGCTTTAGGTTTAGGTGGTGGTTTAGTGCCACCTATACCGGGGTCCATCTTGTCTGGGTTGCGGCGTGGCTCGAGGGCGATTGAAGGTGAGGTATTTCTGGTCGGGGTGCCCAAAATAGCTGCGTTGGCGACAGTACAAGACAGCGAGATGATCACAGCTTTGGAGAAATGCATCTTGACCTGTTCTTTGTTACTCATGCCGCGTGGAAAGGGGGACCTTGGAAATAGGACTTCGTCTAGAAACATAGATCCAAGTCTTGCCTGAGGAATGTATCTTAACTGAGTGAGTATAGATGTTCCCATCGAAGTTTTGCCTGCTATGAGAGAACGCAATGATGAAAATATTGGACAAAATAAATGTGACTGGAATTCTCTATCGCAAATCGGATGAACATAGTAAGAAACATTGATAAAATTTGGAGGTGAAATAAGGTAATAATCGTGGGCAAAATACAAGCGAGACCTAGTTCACTAGTACCCAAAGTCTTGGCCATGAAACTTTCCACAAGTGTTTAAGAATGACATACCCGAAGGAACAGATATGTGTCGAGTCCAGATAAGTCAAACGACAGGGTCTAGATCCATGTGGAGATCGTGGAGACAAGCTTTTCTGACAAGCGGCAGTAATCTTCCACATGGTCTTGCTGCAAATCGCAAACTTTATACTACCTGTCCTAACATCATTCCCGCAAAACTATGATAGAAATAATTTTGAAAGCGATATCCACCGAACAATTTGTCGTTTGCGCTTGCTTCCCTAGAAAGCATAGTTGCAGGAAAGTCTGCTTCATTATCGGGCGGTATCCAATCCGAAGCTGTCATACTCAGATTTAAGGGGAGAAGGTAGAAATGATACCAATTGAGACAACAGACGAGATAAAAAAAGTTTTATGTGCTTTGAGTTGTACTGCATTGAATGCAGCATATTTTAAACCACATTTGACCGACAGGACCTACGTTCAACGTCAAGTAATATGTACAATGCAAGAATGTCAACATTACCGCTCATTAATATCCCCCTTGAAAGGAAGTTCTTAAGTCCCGTCACTCATTACTTGGAGATTGTACATACATAGAGTACGTAGCTATCCTGTTGAAGAGGCTTGTGACGCTTGCTTGAGACTGGCTAGCCGGTAGAACTGCTGAATACAAATTTGAGATGAAGCACGACTTCAAAATATCAGCCACCCAGCCACGACGAGATCGAATCGCGATCCTCATCACGATCATCAAGCCACTCCGAGATTTGAGGTTGAGACTGACGTGAAGATGAAGCGAGAAAGAAGCTTCAGTTTCATCCTTACGAAGTTAAGGATCGTACCCTGGTAAGTGGGTCAAACTAAAAGTCCCACATACCTAATTGCACGCTCTGATACGCTGAAGACGGGCCAGCAATGACATCAGTGGCATCTTCCACGCGAAATAAGCACCGACCAGGGAGCTGTTGTGCCTTGGAAGCAACCGCGGGAGGCGTCGATGGAAGGAAAACAAGCAACAGCTTGCACGCAACGAATTGCAAGCTTCTGCTAGCTTGCGAGGTAAATTCCAAGTATAAGGCCATTTCCTACATGTTTATCCTTTTCTGTTGTGCTTACTTTCGATATTTCGTCCTTACATTAGTTGTATTGCATCGTTAGATTTCGAGATTTCGGGAGGTATCTCTCGAACTCGGTCTATTCACGGACAACCGCTATCATGCTTCAGTATTGTCTCTTCGCACTCTTGCAATCTGCTCTTGCGGCACCAGCAGCAGTGCCAGGACCAGATCCAGTTGCTCTTGCACATCCTATGATTACCCCGCCCGCGACTTTGACTGATAGAACACCCACGCGAGTTGAGGAGCGAGATATCATTGACTCGATTACAGGACTTGGAAGCTATCTCGGAAGCGTATTGGGCACATTTCCATCATATGTGGCCAGTGGTGTACCTCAATTCTTCCAGGACTTACCTACAGGAACTGCAGTTCAAAGTAGTCTGGGGATCAGTAGCAGTGATTTATCTGCCACTCCTACTCAAGTCCTAAATATTCCGTGAGTAGACAACTTTCATACACCCGGAGAAATTCGTATTGACGAGCAGGCAGATCTTACGCCAATTGGACTGAGCGAGGGTGGAACCTACGATTTCGCGGCAATGTCTACAAACAGCCCAATATCTCAACGCAGAAACTCAATGATCTAGCAAATATCTTTCTAATCGGCACGGACATCGAATCACTCCCCCCGGACCAACAAAACCAAGCACGAAATTTGACCTCTTCGATTTTCGTCATTCAACAAGATGATGAGACTGTTACCATGAACATCGAGCCTGCTTCAAACCAAGGAACCGATGGTACACAGAGCGGTAGTAATGCAATTACACCAGGCGGAGGATCTCAAAATATAACCTTGGTTGGAACCACTACTGAGCAGGGAGACTTCGATCAATTCTTGCCATTAGCAAATGTCTCTGGACCAGGTGGATATCTGCAGCAAGGGAACAGCACGCTTCGACCACAGAGACTCAATGTCTACGCAAACGGAACGAATACCGGGAATGCAACATCATATCTCGTTCCAGAAAAGGGAATAACGATCATCTCTGATATCGACGATATCCTACGAGTTACAAGAATCTATCAGCCAGCAGATGGACTCTTGAACTCTTTTGCCAAAGCGTTCACGCCTTGGATGAACATGCCTGAGATCTACGCCAATTGGAGCCAGAGTATACCCGATTTCCACTTCCATTACCTTACCACCACACCCGAACAAGTGACGAGGAATTACATGGACTTCATCTACAAGACCTACCCAGGCGGTTCATTTGGTACACTGTCATTCCCGGGTTTTCCCCTTGCGTTTGCATACTAACTAAAACCTAGACACCCGCCCCTTAAACTTCTCCGACATATCCGCCACCCTCTCAATCCGCAAATTTCTCCTCACAAAAATCTTCCAAACCTACCCACAGCGAAAATTCATCCTGGTTGCCGACACATCCAATAGCGACGTTATGAAAGACTACCCCCTAATGGCAACCGACTTTCCGGGCCAAGTGCAGTGCATATTCCTACGCAACACATCGGCCACGGACGACGGTGATAAATTCCCCTACGACACGAGCGGCTTTAAAGGGTTGAATAATAACACATATATGTTCTTCAAAGTGCCGGATGATTTGAGGGGGTTGGATGTGGTGAATGGACAGTGTGTTAATACGACGATTAAGCAGAATCTTACGTTTAGTACGCAGGGATTGCCGTTTGGTTTGAGTAAAAAGAGTGCTGGCGGGAGGAGGTTTGAGGTTTGGGGGGTGATGGGTTGGGTCGCACTAGGTGCTATGGTGTTCATGGTGCTCTGATGTACCAGCGGGAGTTGCTGCAACTTTTCCAGCGTTCGAGGCAAGGGCATTTTACAAAAGGGAACTCGTCTTGATGTATAGTTGGATGAATTACCATACGTCTCACAAGAAAAAATAGTCTAGTGTTAAGCAGTGAATTGCAGAGATCAGCAGAAACGGTCGATAAGTCTAATGTTAGGGGGCGGGGTGGTCCTACCTAAGTTTTATTGACGTCGCACCGCCTTCTCTGACCCTCTTTTCCCGTACTCCTGCATGAAGTTCTAGCGAGAATTTCCTGTGCCAAGTATCCTGAGACCTTCTAATTCAATGACAGTAGTCCGGAGGAGAGACTTAGATTTTGTTGCACATCGCAGTCGCAGGTTCTTTTATCCGATTCACCTTGTACTTAGATCCTGAGAGAATTCATTTCATTAGGTATCTTAATACATTTAAAACCATTATCAAGAGTCCAGAGAGAGTGGCGAATTTTGTTGCATATCGTAGCTTCATCTGTGGCTCTCTTGTCTGATATTCTAGTAATTGTGACACTATAGAATATATTTCACTAGTTTTGTTAGGACAATTTAGATAAATGGCCTGAATTCGGACGAGAGAGTTTCCGTTTTGTTGCATATAGTACAGTTCTGGCAATAGAGGCTTGAGAAATGAAATTATGTTGGCATGAAAGGAGAATCTGAATAGACTCTAAGCTATTGATAAAAGTCCGGAAGATTGTGATAGGGTTGGACAACCGACAACCGCTATAAATCACAAGGTGCTTTTGCGTAATTGCAATTGGTATGTCAATATGTACAGAGATTAGACAAAGATATCAACTTTACTTTGCATATAACAAGCGCGTCTGTTGGACGTTGTCAAGTATTCAGGTATTATCATGAGCATGGCTCGAAAGATTTGCAGTTGAGTAAAATGAATGTATTGAATGCTGACTGCGCTTCTCCAATGTAACCTTCATCCTCCTTATTTTGATACTGGCTTGTCGTTGGCCGTGGGTCGTTGGTCACCAACTGCGAAACATTAGTAGCTATCCGTCCCAAAAAGCCAAAAACATGAGGGGAAAACTTATCCCCAAAAATTCGGAGGGGTTGCCTCGTACGAGACAACCCAGACTACCCAACCACAAGGCCTGTCATTTTCGGACCCCAAAGACTCAACTTCCCCAGCCACAGCTAACGCAGCAACCGAGCACCACAACCAAGTCAACAAGCAGACAGTTTGACGCTACCCAAAGCAGACAAGCACTAAGCTTTGACTCCAACACGAGATGGGTCCCGTCTGGACGCCTTACTGACTCTCGCGGATATGGCGGTAGGTACCCGAGAGTATGTTAGCAGTGTGAAGCACACTGTGAGTCTTACCACTGCATTCCATCATCCGCATCCTCAGACCTTATAAACCAAATTCGAGGCCGGATCATGCCGAAATCATCGAGACCAGCAGAGATGTTGATTCCAAACCTCGCAGCGGACCTGACACGGGACAGGACCAGGCCATATCACACAGATGACTCCACGCAGACGTATAGACTTCTCTCTGTTTGACAAGCAGTACCCTCTGAGATTAGTTTTATGTTTCCTCTGTATCAGAATACAGGGCGATTTGGCGGACAAAATACATCAACAAAAACCGCCGATTTCTCTCGACTACTCCCACCTGTGGCCAAGGCAGAAGTGCGAGGGAGGGCTGTCAATTCACCACGAGGATGCGTAGACTAGGTGTCGGCGTCTTCCATCACCCCTGGACCGAGCCCGGGGGA
Organism: Hymenoscyphus repandus; assembly: GCA_001414415.1. NCBI lineage: Eukaryota > Fungi > Ascomycota > Leotiomycetes > Helotiales > Helotiaceae > Hymenoscyphus > Hymenoscyphus repandus. The sequence goes on from LLCE01000028.1 coordinate 46,786, forward strand.
GAAAGTTGATGCGGCTGGTTGGGATCTCGCTGATGCGGTACTGCCGTTGGCTGGTGCCGTGGCAGAAGTCTTGTGAGCTGACTGCGATTCGAAGGACGAGCCGAGTTTCTGAGGTGGAAATGTTGGATACAATGACCTTCTTAAAGTCTCGAAGACTACTGGGCAGGATAAGGAGGGTGCTTGATACACCAGCTAGATTGAAATTGAGAGAACTCATCTCTGTAAACTTCACAGAAAGGGGCTCTCTGATGAGTGTGGAAGACCCCGGAGCATGCGTCATGTCAAATTTTCGCAGTGCTAGAGCACCTTGAAGGACCATTCCCACCTAGTGCTTCTGTTTGGAGACCATTGCTGCTCGCTGCAAATGCATATGCAAGTGGTTCCGACGAGTGCGGACAGGGTCATGCTAGAGAAGTGGAAGCACATCCAGGGGAACGGCCTGTTTGTAGACAATTGAAGTGCTCGGTCACCATAACCCAACAAATTCCTGCCTGTGTCGCCGTCCAGAGTATATAGAGAACCTAAACCAATTTCAAACAGCTTCGTGGATATCGTAAGACTACTTCTCGAAGAAGAGCCCGCACACTCCCCACATTATATCTCCTCTCCACGTCGTAGCATCGACGAAGACAATCCGTTGTAACCAGAGTATAATGCCCAGCCGAAAACCCTGACGAGCGTCCTCACATGAGGCTCTTACCAGAATGGCTCATAGGAGAGTTCAGTATTACCGTCTCTCGACATCTGGACTATCCCTCTAACTTTCGGTAACCATACCTCACCCAGGCTTCAACCTCGCGGCATCGACCCAGGCGCGACAATAGAGACCTAGTAATTTGGAAGAACAACTGTGACCACAAAGCTAGAACCGACTTTTACTTAGGGTTAAGTTCTGGTAACCATGTTTCCTTTCGGAAATCGATCGCCAGAGGACTGTGGGGAAGGCGTCGTGCTCGGTTTGCGTGCGCTCTTGATATGAGAGCGAGAGAAGTGGCTATCGTCGCGCTTGAGGAACCATCTGGCGATGTCGAATGGCGCTTTCCGTGATTGGTGCTGGGATTGAGGATTTGGACATTCTTGCTGGATGTATCTCAGTAACTTCTAGCAATGATATAGGAAGCGAATGGTGGATATAGAGCTGGAGGTTGTTGCAGACGATGTTCGAGAAGCGTTGGTGGTAAAGGAGTGAAGAAAAAAGGAGATTCGAGGGAGTCTGGAAGTCGCGTCGTTCGGTGGCCCGTGCACACTCACATCGCCTAATCACATGACATGTCTTAAGACAAATCTTCCCTCTTTCAACTCTTCATCTCCCTCTCCTCACGCACTCTAGGACATCTACCAAATCATATTGCCCGCCGCTGTAGCTGGTGAAATGCCTAAGCATTCTTAAGGTGCAGGCCGCTGAAATTTTTCATGGACCGGTGAAGGCGGAAATATCATCCGTTGTCCTGACAAACGGCGGCGGCTTTCGTCTAGACCTTGAAGTATTTCTCAACCGCGGAGCCTGAAGTCTAACGATGTCCCAAACGGTTGGCGAACCTGTGCCACCGTCCAAGGTGGCAAGTGGAGCAAAGCGAGCTAAGCCTGCTGTGGCAGACGACATTCTTCAAGCTGGAAACTTGGCTTTTGACCCTGCGTTACCAGAAGACACTAGACGAGATAATCAGTCAAAGTTCCAGGCACTGCTTGATGGGTATGGTTAGCAAAGGTAGAATCTTACCGGTAGCTGACAATCCATAGTACGAAAACTCTTGCACTTATGCCAGCATTGAATCTCCTTGTCCAGCCTAGCCGAACACAGGAATGGCTCCGGACTCCACTGATCACAGCTCTTGCTCGAATACCTCTTCGAAGACGTGGTGTTCAGGACACCATAGAATTTGTCTTTACCGTTCACCCTAGTTCGCGAGCCAGATCCGCTGAAGAGGCTGAAAAGAGAACCAACGTTTCTCACGAAGCATTAAATGCAGCGTCTCGCCTTTTGTCCTCGCCTCCTGCTGGATTGTCAGCTGAAGCATGGTTTTCTGGCATAGCACCGCAGATGATCTCACTTCTCCGCGGTGAGGGAGAACCAGAGATGGATCGAGCCGTTTCTTTCATCATTGGATTCGGAATTCTGGGTCGAAAGCAGTATGGAGCACCAGGTATGGGTTACTCGCTGAGTATGTCGACCTTCTGCTAAGTCTTGCAGGAATGCCAGGTTGGAAGGCATTTGTCGAGCCCATGCTTCAACGTATCGACCCTGCTACTGCTCCACCGTCTCAGCAAGTCTCAGCAGCAGCAGATATTGTGACCCTGGGCACCCCCAAAGTACTAGTATCATCATCAGACGTTACGACAGGTATTGAAGACCTATCAAAGCTCTTAAAATTTCATCCTAATCCAGCGCTTGCAAAGCGACTTTTGAGACCAATAGCTCTACCTCTATGGTCTTTGTCTTCTTGGCCTCTAGAGGCTGAAAACCGGCAGCAAAGCCAAGCAAAACAGCTATTGAAGGCTTTGGTGCAACTATGGCCCCTCAACAAGGATCAAATCGGCGAGCGAATTCAACTATCATCCTCACCGATACTAGACCAAATTTTACAAGATTTACTGTTCAGAGGCAGGTACGATCAGAGCAAGATATGCTGGGAGTATGCGAAGAGCAATGACGGTGGACTGCAAATCCAAGAGTTAAAGGGAAATCAGCAAGGGCAAGGTGTTTTAGGCATTGATTTCGCTGCCGAGAAGTTCATTCGCTTTGTCGCAGAGCTTGCCACGACACCCGACTTTAGCACAGAAGTCTCGTATCTATTCATGGGCTTATGTAATAAATGGCTGTCCACCTCGAATTCTCCGAAAATGCCAAATATCATTACACGTGTTGAGACGAACGAGGATGAAGATAGCGTCGAAAGCAAAATAATTGAGGCAAAAATCCTACAAAAGTTGATTTCTAGCATGCCGGATAAGCTTGTCAATGATTCGCATCAAGCTCTTGCTCTCGTTGACCGAGTGCTTGCAGGCCATACAGCCGGAGGAGATGAGGTTAGTACCGACGGAGTATCAGTAGCTCTGAGCCTGCTCAACATAGTGTTGACATCCCCAAATTTCCGACTAGCTAGTGGAAATGCTACTATAGACTCCATTCAAGCTCATCTAGATACCATAAGCAAGACTGGCCACGAAGACGTGAAGTCCACGGCACAAAACTTGCTTATGCTGTTAAAGTTCCGCAGTACTATCGACGAGCCAGAAACTCCTTCAGCGAAACCGACTGATCAGCAGCTCGAGGACCGCAAGAGCTATAGTCTAGCACTTTCATACCTCACAGAGACAGATTCGCCACCACCCGTTCGCGTTCAAGGACTCGAACTACTTTCCACCTTGATCCGAGCGAATAGTCCAATTCTTGATGTTCAAGCTTTGCTAGTCCTCTTCGCATCACTCCTTCAGGACGCAGATGAGTACATATACCTTCGTGCCATCAAGTCCTTCATCGAATTATCTCAAAAGCACCCCAAGTCTGTGATGAAAGAGCTTGTCGATAGATACGTTGACTCAAATGAAGACTCCGAGCTAGATCAGCGCTTGAGATTAGGTGAAGCATTGCTCCAAGTCATCCAGAATAACGCTATTGGCTTCGTCGGCGATGCAGCCCGCTCCTCTTGCGAAGGCCTTTTATTTATAGCAAGTCGACGAAACTATCGGCCCAAGACCGAGCAAGAGCAAGAAAAACGCAACAAGCTGAAGCGAAAGCAGAACGCGGAAGCAGAGGAAGCTTGGGGTGGTCCTGTTCCTCAGCTTGACGAAGGACTTGGGGTGCAGAAAGATGATGAGGTCTTGTCGCGGATCGTCTCAGGCTGGGAAAGTAAAAGAGGATCTGAGGATCTGAGAATTCGAGCTTCGGCATTGTCAATCTTAGGTTCGGCGTTGGAGGTGAATATTGGAGGTATGGACTCGAGCACGATTTCGAAAGCTATAGATCTCAGTATACACATCCTTACCTTGGAAACCGACTTAGAACAAGCCATCATCCGACGTTCTGCTATTCTCTTAGTTATGTCTTTTGTTAGAGCTTTAGATACAGCACGGAATGAGGGCAGAAAACTTAGCTTTGGATTCGTAGGCAAGAATTTGGAGGACGTGGAGAGGATCTTGAGATATGTGGCTCGGACGGATAACGATGGTCTGGTCCGGCAACATGCTGAAGATGTAAGTGAAGGGTTGAAGACGTGGCAGATCAACTCTCTATTGCCAACACAGACCCAAGTACAACCGGAAATTCAGAATTTGGCAGGCTGGTCAATTACACCTGTGGGAGCCGTTCCGGATCAAGAAGGTAGAACGAGGCCGAAAATTGAGGAGATTGAGTAAAGTGTATGTGATAGGAGACATATATCTCTCCAGTATCACAACACTTCCAAGGACCATAGATGAATTCATCCCACAACTCATATTCATTTTGACCTTGCCGCCGTGGTCCTCATTGCCCTCAAAACAACAGTACCACATCTAGAGCCACAAATGGTCCTCCTACATTGATCCTCCCTTCAGTTGATTATCTTGTAATTTCTAGCATCTAGAAGTTTTCCAAAATCATGGAAATATACGCAAGGGCTTTCATAGAGAGTAGTTGATATCTGCCACATTCCTCAAATCTAACAATCCACCACAATCGAACCAACCACTTATCAACCACATTAAAACCCCTTTCATTGACCGCCAGTTTGTCTGCCTAGCCGTTATCACCCTTGAAAAGGGGGGTGTCACGGCCAAGAATTTGATTGTGTGTTTTGACTTAGCTGTAGGATGTAATTAGACAAGGGAAACGCTGAATGCACACTTATGAAAGACTGAGGGTATACTAGCAGAACCCTTCTCAGATCCCTTCACCGATCCTCACCTCAACGCCGCTATTCAACATATCCTCTCAGTGTATATATACACCCAAACTCGCCATAATCCCCATGAACATCTCAGTATCGCTAACACCTCCTATTCACACTCAAGAAGGTACATTAGAACCATGAGCAAATCAGATCATTCTAACGGTATTCAAGTAAGCGAGTCGACCTGAAATCTAGCAACCATATAACCCCACCATGTAGAGCAAATTCCCATACTCTCATAACTTGAACCCCAACGACTTGTTCAATTCCTCCCTGGACTCTGCGTCCTTCACACGATAGTAATGTCATTTACTCACGACATCAAAATTCATAGGACAATAGCGTCGAAGACTCATGTTCTCAAAACACCCTACCTAGTAATCACTTCTAGATTAGGAAATTTCGTCGAAGCGGAATACTAGATTCAGAGAAATGAATAGGTGTATTTGGAGCGTGAAGCGGCAATAAAAATCTGCTTGAAATCGAGCGAGCCATCCGGCTCTTTACCTACCTTTGTTTCCACGTAGTCTGTTTCTCATAGTTCGAAAGCAACAAAAATGAAAACCCCGAACTATGTACTGTACCTCTTGGGTATTGTGACTGGTGAATATATGTGAAAACGTGACTGCCAGGCAAATAAAGTCGAGGCGGAAACGCGGAGAGGAAGTGAAAGACCCAAGGAAGCGTGAGAAGCAGAACAATGGGCAGAAAATTCTTGAAACCCAAAGCTCTTCCAGAAGCACGGGGTAAAATGTGGAAATGGCATCATTCTCACGAAAGCCATTGACGTCAAGCAATCAAGCGGTCGTGTCCTTGGCTTACCACCTCCCAAAGATGCGGCGGCATCTTTTCCCGCAGACAAAGCATTCCGCTTCACGAGGGAATGAATCATGGTGTCGTATCAAGCATTCCGCACTACCTCCTCGTGTCAGTTATTGAATTGCCGCAAAACGGTTTTTTGTGCTCGCAGCGGCTGGAGACTCCCTTCATGCCCTCGAAAAGCCTCCTATCCAACCACTTCCCCAAGACGTCTACGCCTCCATAGACAATTCTCCCTCATCGGAGATTTATTTCTTTTTTGGGATGTGCATGTGGCAAAACTCGAAGCCATGCCAGACATACAACACAAACTATTGTTTTAAGCATCAATCAGCCAATAGAAGCACTAGCAATGACGTCTTGTTGCAATCTAAAAGTGGCAAAGACGGCTAAATAGCAAGAACAATGGCTGAGGTTTGGTAGCGAGACTATAGATTTTAATGTAGTGCACACGGAGGTTGAATTAAGCATAGGTCCTGATGTGTGGGGAAGCGGAGATAGGGTTCGAACAAAGGGGAGATTGGATTGTGACTTCTGCCATGCTGGGTATGTAGACTGGTTTCTGAAACTGTTTAGGACGAGTTTTAGGTAATTTTGTAGACCATCTGCAAGAATATCTTGGGCAGTCTGTTCTTGATGGCATGAAATGAGTTACGCCACAAGTAACAGCGTATTTATCCTAGTCCTCACTTCATGTCAACAGCGAACGAGATTGACTTCGAGGCAGAAATAATCACAAAAGTTAACACTCCAATCAAATTCTCCTGCCTCAATACCACTTCAAACAGTCGACAATAAAATGACAGTGATGTAGCTTCTAAACGCGTATCGGAGTTTTTCCTCCGAAATCAAGGAAATCATGCATATCAAATCCCATGAAATTGGGTAGCGAGATTTGGATTTCCATTATCTGCACAATCAAATTCACCCCAGCAACACCACAAAATTCGATATTAGGTAGAGAGCGTCACGTTTACTTAGAGAGGGTCCTTATTCATCCTTACCAACCACTCGAGGGAAGATGAGGCGGCGAACATGCATGCAGAGACAAGGTTAGTAACTGGACCGGAGAGATTTGCTCCATGCTGTGAAATTCTGACGAGTAGGCATTTGCACATCTTCTCAATATGCATGAAGAAAAGAGAGGATTTTGATCTTCAGTGGTCTGGGAGGCATTGAAAAGGCCAAGGGCGCAGTTTAGGTCGCTGAGAGGACACGTTCATTTATCCATCAGCCCTGAGGCCCCAACATGTAGCAATCTCACCAGAAAACGGTCCCAGGCTGGTTGCATCAGACAATGCTTCACATAAATAGGTTGTAACTGAAACGAGAACAACATGCAAGACGATGACCGATTTTCGTGGAAGTGGCGCAACATGATGTACAGCATAAGTATTTGGCGTGTAAGGTAGCACAGCTCTACCCGATTTCTAGGCAAGAATCTATTCTAACATCTGCATGATAAATCTCCTAGTAGTAATATACATTTTTTATTTAAAATAAAAAAAAAGCAAATAGTCTAGTATTCTTGTCTTACCACCGAAATATTGATATTTTCGCACACGTGACTAACGCCGCCTCTGCTCAAGTCGATTCAGGCACGGCTCAGGTCTACTCAGGCCCACTAACCCCATTTCCGCAGTACCGCGCAGCCAACACTCAGATCTCCAAAACTCTTCAGCTTTTAAGGAGTGGCCTGAAAAGGTCCCTCCCCAGCCAAGGATCCCAAATAGATTACCACTATAAACTCACAACCATACCGCCAGATACGGAAAGCACAACATAGGAGGATATTTTCGTCTCCCTGTAATAAAATAGCCGGTCTTCACAGCTTTCCCCTCCCATCTTCTCTCTCTCATCTTCTTGATGAAGACATTTCTAAGAAATATCAGCATATCCCCATCTAGCTGATCCGCTTAAGACCAAAATTTCCCTTGCGTAAAGAACATGGGGTTTCAGAGGGGAAACAGAAGAAAGAGGAGTCTCAGCATATACTACTATTTACAACTTCTATATTCATTCTCAGGCCAAAACTACTTCCTCATACTCTTCTTCCAAAAAATTTGAGTGCGTCACTACTGGAATCGAGTGATTAGACTTGTCCAGCACGAATAGTTTACCTTTAATTCTGAGCAGTGGTTATCGGTATTCTAGCATAAGTACCTAGGGTCAGCCACTAGAGGAAGGTTAAACTCCACTTTCTTTCGTTTGACATATCTAAGTAGCATTTTCTAATACTCTTGCCTTTCATATCCGCCATACTCTATAACCCCTCCTGATATCGCTTTTCACCCCATGGAGGATGAGCGATGCTGGACAAGGCCTCTGCGGCCTCTGCTGTCCAGTTACGCTTACAAACCGTTCCTTGCCTCAATCTTGCAAATAGCTTCAAGTGCCCTTATGAAGCCCCAACAAAAGGGTCAACGCCGGCAGCATCGACTTCAGCCTCTCAGAGTCGAAATCTGGGAGACAGCTCTAGTGTTCCGAATAACTCTTGCCCCGGTACCTTGAGGTTCGATTTTAAGTTCAAATGTCATAGAGCCTTCGATGGAAGCCTATGACTAGACGGAGCGCGGCACTTCGCAGGACGCTTTCATTCATTGTCCTCTTTACCAAATACCACATCCACATGTCATAAGAGATCGTATCTCAGGCCTTTCTTCTAGAGAGCCGCGAAGTACTCACCCCGGCAAGACATTGTATCTCTTTTATAATGCCAAAGAGCGCAGACAGCCTAACTAGTCATCTATCAATCAGAATCGCATGCTACCTTAGATCGCTTCCCTATAGATTCCACACGATGTTTATATCTATGACTTGGAGCTGAGTGCAAAACAACTCACTAAAACGGGCATCCCAGATGGTGTGACACTATCTCTCGTAAAGCACGCTTCTTTTACTTCTATAATTAAAACAACAACATATGCAGTCTTGAAGCCTCTGTCTCATGAGGTGCCGTCGGCTGTCTCTGGATCGGTGAATCCCAGTTCATTACAGGGAAAGTTCAATGAGGTTTGGTATACTGGCTTTCTAGCGACAAGCTATATTGTAGTCCATGAAAGGTGCAAGGATGTTATTGTTTCAATCAGCACTCGAACTTTTCTGTACAACGGACAGCTTGAGGATCTGCCACAGGTGCCGCTGCATAAGCCGTGTCTTCATTTTGGCGAAAAAGTTCCTTTCTAGAGAAAGTGCAGCACCGGAAACATATGTCACTAAGTTTGAGATCAAGCAAGGTGTTGATATGGGTAGGAGGAGCAAGATCTACGCAAAAGGTGACACTTGTTAGATAATCAGGAGATGTACAAGATGTTGTTCTTGGAGGATCGGTTTTCGAGGTTATAGAAGGATCACTTCAAATGAAAGTTCTTTGAATGTGCTTCTGAAAAAGGATTCTAGCCAAGTATGAGACGAGAAGTTCATGTAACTACCTAGGTAGAATTCACAACAAGGAAAGCAGTGATTGCTAAACACGTGACATGGCTCGATTCAGTATTTATTTCGCTACAACCATCACTGCGCCACTGGAAGCGGTCCAATGAATCCAATCGCTACACGATACACATGCCCCAATCCTTCAAGGCGGGCTTGAAGTCAGGCCCCCCTTCCACAATCAGATCCCATTCCTTCGTAATTCCATTAACAATACTCCCCCATTCCCTTCTTCTCGCTTTGTTTCGCAGCATTAGTTCATCTCATAATTCTTGGACTCTTTGAAAATGCTTTGTAACTTCGCTCTGAAAGTATGGGCCTTCCTTCTTACCGATATATTCAATTGCTACGTCGATCGTTCAACTCCGCCCTCTGAAGGCACTATGCTTTCCACGCCTACTCCAACCACTCTGTCTATTGCCCCTACTCAAAGCACTTCGCCTATCTGTGCCGAGTGTGTTCCGAAAGACAAGATGGAAGCCCCAGGCGTAGGATTCTATCTCAGTTATACATATGCGTAAGTCGTTCACCAGATATGGGATATAGAGTGTGTTATTAATTTCTCAACAGCACGGTTTCAGTAAGATACCACAATGGAACAGCTGTAGATATTGGTCGTGTGAGCAAATCCCTTCCCTTGGTTGATCAGAATGGAACTGACTTGATAAATAAAGTACGAGTACACGAATGAACTAAAAGATGTATTCAAGAAATGGCGAACATTCGACATCACGTTAAATTCCCGAAATCGTGCTATCAGACTAGTAGGCTAACAGGTTCATTTTAGGCCAGCCTTTTGCGCCCAATTCCCCCAATCACGATGCGATTCTGTACTTGCAGAACGAGAACTCCGAAAATCCATGATGATACCATCCACAAATGACATACAGCTCCTAGCTACCTTCCTCTTCGAGACATTTAGGGATATTTCAGGATCCGCTCCCATCCTACTGACAGCAAATGTCGTCGTCGGACACCCCTACCTCTCGGCTCTCGATGCCGGTGACTTTGAGGAAGCATTAGATTGGTCCCAACTCAAGTACCTGAGAAGTTACGAGTATAGCGTCGCATTATATGGAGACAGTGCAGCTTTTGCTGGCATGGGCTACGGGCTCTGTGAGCACTGGACCGATTCTCTTGAATGTAGAAAAGAAGAAGCGTCTCTACCATCCAAAAATATCATCGCAATCGAGTTTGATTACTCCGTGGATGGAATATATTTCTACTCGTCAAAAGCCACATCTGCCCATAACATACAGCACTCTTCGATGGGAAGCGCCTCGGGTCCTAGTTATGATTATTACAATCCTCGAATCTCCCGTCTTGAATATTGGCAAGACATACGGGGTTTTTTGTATGGGCACCTTTCGCCAAACGCGGCAACCCATGAGGTGGCCGATGTAATTCTTCTTCTGGGAGAGGATGCTGAGGATCGACCATTTCTTGATGCTCTGTGGACTTCTTTGACGGAGCTAGATCTGGGACACTTATACGAGGGGATACGGAATGAGAGATTTAACGCTACTTTTGGTGCTGCGAGAGGCGCCGCGCAGCTGGCTATGAGGTGGCAGGGTGAAGCTTGGAGGTGTGTAGAGGCTGGCAGGTGCGAAAAGGAGAAGGAAGGCACTCGGTTCGATGAGAAGGGACCCTTTGCTGAGGAAACTGGGAAGGATCTTTCTGAGGAAAAGTTGGAGTTGCGTTGAGTATGCCGGGTTGGGATTATTTGAATATTTGCGGATGAAGGGTGTAGTCAGTTTACCGATTCGAACTTTCACTTCTCGATGGTTTATAACAATGGTTTTACATGGTTTTAAGCGTTTACAGTCACCACCTCGAGTATCGTATCTACTCTTTCGGTTTTCTGATGCAATACAGATTGGAATCTATGTATTTCACCAGAAGACGGTACCTAGCAAACAAATATAATAAAGTCCAAGCTACTCAATCCTAAGTATGTGGTGAGAGCGATTCTCTCTAGATCTAAGTATCGATAAAATATTCTAAAAATTTAGCACATTTAATAAGCGCTTACGCGTACGCTTCGGAGTCATTGATTGCCTATATATAGACAAAGCTCGGTCTTAATTAGCCTTAGGGGTATCTAAAAAGACCCCGAAGCGAGAGGGTTGATATCGCTTGATAATTGCCATGGATTTGAGGCAGTTGTTACCTCTCATTACACCCGAGGAAAATTACTGGATAATCAACACTTGTTAGAAGTGAACAAGTCATCATACCCCATCTCTCAAGCAGGCACCTATAATCTTCACCCGTTGCTTACTCCTAACACTTAGCTTCAGCCCGTCCACCCGAGGAAGCGGATCATGATTCTCAACCCCCTTGAATTCTGTCAGAAGCTATGTTATCACATATCCCGCCTCCACCATAACAAGCTGCTGGGCGAGGCAGAGTCATGGGCCGCCGTTGAAGGGGAAGTATTCCCATCCTGGACGAGCGGTCTCCCCTCGGTCTGGGCGGAAGGAGTCAGCTTCTGGGGCCTAGTGGTGTTTGGAGCGATGGAGGGCGCGGATGTCCTGTATATTACTTTTGGTAATTCGCATTTTGTTGAGAAGGTAGAGAGAGAATAGGCGAATGGAATTTATGCGAGGACTTACAAATGCAACTAACTGTCCTCAGGAATATAAACCGACCATCTACACATCTTCTTCACCACCAAACAGCAAGGTGCTAGCCTCAGATAAATACACGAGGCCGCAAAAAATGGCGTTTCCATACGAAGACTAAAACCAATTAGTGAAAAGGCCTTATAGTCTTATAAGTAAGGCCTATTCGCCTTCATTTAGAATATATCGCAAGTATTTACTCCCCTTGATAGAGTCATAAGTCGGCAGCCCGGACCCGAAAGCACCTCACGCCTCGGCTTCTCTCACACCTTCGGGCGTCGTGCAAGCAAGTAAAAGGTCCATACCAGGAGAACACTCGTGAAATGCGAAATTGACAGCGAATTCATTGGACGCTATTATGGTGGATATGCTGACAAGAGAAGCTTGACGACTTGAGTAAATGAAGACTCGATGCTAGTGCACTTTTGTAAGTTGTGTTCCCACAGATCCTGTTAGGCACGAGTTGCTGCAACGGTCCTTGATTTAGGAGTAGTTTTGTGGCGAAATGATGAACGTTTCATCTCTTGCGCTAATCGTCGTAGAGGATAGCATTTGTGAACTTGAACGTTCCACCTGTCGCTTAAATTTCTCTCTTTAATTCAGTATTTTCTTTTGACACGGTTTCGGACTCCGCACACCGCACTGTACCGTATAGTATTCTCATGCCCAGGTTGAGGGGTCAAGATTCAGGGGAAGCTCTGAAAATAGATCCAATAGCGTAGGTGGGCCTTTTTCGCGCACTGATGAATGATTTCATGGGCACGAATCCGTGATCAATCAGCATGTCTCCAGCTCACCAAGCACATGCCTGCCTAAAGCTTGAGATTGTTAGAATACATTGCATCAGAAAGGCAGCTGGCAATATATTTCTGCTATCAAAATTACCCCCAAAAGACGTATACGTACGTACTCAAAGTTCTGACTATGACCGTAAATATGGGTGATGATGAGCGGACGAACTGATTGACGATCGCACACCCAACTGAATGTGGTTTTGCAATGAATGTTGATCAAATAGAGATCTGTGCATCCGAAATAGTGGGGGCCCAATTCGCGTCGTCTTGAGATTTACTGGTGACAAAGTTTGTGGCTTGTGGATTGGGTAGGGATTGTAAGAACCTTGTTCAACGCGTAACAAGGAATCCTCTCTGGTCGCGTCCGTGGCATAACTGTTAACGTCATAGGCGCTGAATTCTTTTTATCCAGATTTCCACGAAGCGGTGAGCGTAGACTCCTTTTCACGGTCTTTTGAACAATTCTTTGGATGAAAGCTGTTGATGATGAGGTGGGTCCTGTTAACCAATCGCACCAATCGCTTGTCAAAGTTACATACTACTATTTTGCCCCTAGGGCTAGCACGCCTGTGTGAGAGAGATGAACTTTAAAGTTCAAAGAGCTCTCCGGGCGATCCGGTTGTGGCATTTGAGAAAGGGGCACCATTTCCACTTCCCCCAGTCGAAGCCGTTATCAGTGGGCAGATACATATGTATGACCCTTGAGCTAAAGATAAAGAAAAGTCCCGAGAAGACCCTGTGGCTGCTAAATTAGATTATCATCAAAATCACGAACACCACATTTTCGTCACTATCAACCACCTTGTCGTCGATCAACTTCAGGATCATTGCTATTGAATTTTTAAGAGTCCCAACAACTGGAAGCTGATAGTTTCTTACCTCGATTTACCCGTCCACGAGCGCCTCGGAAGGGGAATATTCTTTTCATAAGCCATGAACATAACGAATTTGGTAACCAGGCTTGATAGGTTTTGTAGAGCTCGACCCCGTCATAAATTCTGGCTTGTTAGCTTACATTAATGGACGAAAATTGCGCCGATTCTCAAAGTCGATAGGGTAAAATCGACGGAAAAGGGAGGACATAATTGACGCGTTGGGATGCACGGGTGGTGAGTCTTGCGGGAATGTGATACCCTGGCCATCGCAATCTTGCACATCTGCAAATCTTGCGAAATCTTGCACAGCCTGCTTCTATCCCTTGCAGAATTGGGTCATAATTCTCTGATCCTCACCCTCCAGCCCACTTTTAATCATGTCTTCTGGAGATGGTGATGAGCGCCTTTGATGCCCCCAGACGGCCACTCCCGTCGAACTGTGCCAACAACGTTGAGAGATTTTCGAAGTATTGCATTGGTGGTGACACGAGTGCAACAATCGATGGCATCCCAAGCTGTTGTGCTAGATGCATCAGTTTCAAAGGTGTTCGTTGGCCTAGAGCCTTGATATCTGTTCGCGCCTTACAGTAGCGGCCTGCACGGTAGAGAGCTTCTCCCTGTTCAGCTGGACGACAACGCAGCGTTAGCAGTGCCATTGTTAACGCCGAACCAGAAGTGGAATTCTAGAACATACATGAGACAATACTGAGGACATACCCGAGGCGGTGACTGCTAGATTTAGACATTCGAATTGTAAATCTGCAATAATTGCAATTGTGGTGAATCCGCAATTGGTGGTGACAGTCCAATCGGGGTTAGATACGAAGTAGACTTCGTATTACTAGCAGCTAGCTCTACATGCATCTCGAAGTGCTGAGAGGCGGCCTCACACATTGCTCTGTCCCTTGGCATGGCCTGATGATACATGTCAGCAGTGACGGCATCTAAAATGGGTGGTTCTTGCTGTGGTATGTTGCTGCAATTCTCGATGTTGGCGAGAGGTACTTGGTATGTCGAGGCACTATTATCGTCGAATGGACATAGTTTGGATTGGGGGGTGTATTTGCGGTTGTCAGAAGGATAGGACTTTCGCGCTAGTGTCTAAAAAGACGCGTGCTGTAAAGCTTAAAAGTTTCTTGATGAGTGAAGTTGTTGGTTGGGGAAAGCTCAAGTTCGATATTGGGGCAATGTAAGCCAAAATGAGGGGCTGATCTATCAAAGACTGTCAGACTTTAGCACAGCGGTAAATCACCCCTTCAATACAAGCTTTTTTACAGTGGTATGAGGTAGTCGGAGGGAAATATATATAGCTTGTTCAGACCCTCCAAGACGTTTGCAAGCCTATTGAAGTCTGAACAGAAACCAGAGCGAGACGAGCTGTTCTGATAAAGTCCTTTTGCTAGTATCAAACTCTCCCATATAAGAGATGGTAAGCCGTTGCAAGCAAGCCTCGCGTGCCTACATGCTCTATCTAGTCTCGTTTGATCGATATTCTACTCGCGTGATAAGCACCCTTGAACGCGTCGTGACTCTTGTGCCTTACTTTATGGGAATGCTACAATGAATTCAATCGTATAAATACCCAAAAACGGAGCGAGTACGAGCATGGATCCAGGTACAAAGTACTTGAAGGTACGAGCTAGCTTCCAGGTTCCTTGGTCTGGCTGAACCTTCTTAAAAGTTGGCACCAGCGACCGGGAAGTGGACTAGAAAGTCCCTGCAAAAGATCTTTGCTGGGGTTGACGTGCTGCTATCACACCGGGTGCGTCTAATATAGATTATCGCCTGAGGTTTCCACAGGCGTGCCGTCCAATTCACAACCCCATCTCCATCCAGCTGGCACCTGCACCGTTGGAGCTTTGGTTGACATGTCCCGAAAGAATACACGTATTCTCGCTGGCTAAAACTGTCTCCCTGCACACTAGAGACGCACCTTCCCCTTTTGCTGCACAGCCATAGAGAGCCAATCCAACGCGTTCTCAACCTAATCTCGCCCGCCACAGCATCCTCGCCCAAACACCGAAAGGAGGCCCAAAATTTTGTCTCTGCCTCTGCCTCTTCTCTGCCCTGCTCTCCCTCGCGAACGGTCTTTTCAATTTGCCATTCTCGCCAGCGCCCCATCGTAGAGCCCCCAGTCAACAGCAGCCAAGGCAAAGGGCAAGGCAAAAGCACGAGCAAAGCAAAAAAATCAAGCCCACTGTACCGTCCGGACTACCTGCGGACCCGGCACCCAGGACCCATCCATCACCCACACAATCTCAGCCATCATCAGCCATCAAACACTCAAACACGCTCCTTTGCAATTCTCCAACCACATCCAGCCAGCTGCCATTTCTGCCCATTCGCAGCAGCAGAAGCAGCAGCAGCCGGCCACGGTTCGGTCATCAACCTCTCCCTACACTCTCGCTGCCTCTCACGGCGTCACGCTCGTTATTCCATCCAACTTTCAATCCCGATCTGTCCTCGTGAAGATCCTCTTGTCTCTCGACCCTTGATTCATCTGTCCGATTGCATCAGCCCTCGTTTGGCCCCAAGCCGAAGAACAACCACATCTTGAAAAAAAGCCATCGTTTCGTCTATCACCTATCGACAGCTCGGGGCGACAACCGCGGAAAGGGACCGTGTGCCAGCTTCAGCACCACTTGGCTGCACATCTAAAACTTGATCAACTTCATCCACCCATTCCCACCCGTATCTGGACGACATGGCACCATCGCCTCCGCGGTTGCGGATTCTTTCAGGTTGGTTCTCCCGCCCGTCATCACATACATAATATTTGCTTCTCTCCACTCCACTTTTCCTCAATAGCGCCAGCTAAGGTCTTTCACTTAACCCTCTCGGCCTGACACTCGTTTTTTCTTTCTCAATTTGCGTGGTTGATGTATCCGTAGCTATGGGGCAGAAAATTGACGAGAGATTTCTAATAAGAGTGTGTGTAGTGGGCGGCAACGCTGTATCGGCCTTTCTCTCCTGGAGACTTCAAGCCACGAACGCCTGCGACGTGACATTGGTGTGGAAATCTGGATTTGATGCTGTCTACCAATATGGCATTTCGTTCAAGTAAGTACTAGGCTCCTGCGGATGAACCATTAAGCCCCAGGACTAACGAGGACATCTTAGATCTACATCTTTTGGGAACGAGAGATTCAAGCCTCGACACGGTATGATATCATCCGAAGCACGCGGGAAAGAGGCATGCTAATAATAATTACAGTCGTTCGAGCTCCAGAAGAAGCAGCGCAAACCAAAGGAGGAGCTTTTGATTACGTCCTACTTTGCGTCAAGGCTCTCCCAGATGTCTACGATCTCGCGGCGGTCATTGAATCAGTCGTTACACCTCAGCACACATGCATTCTAGTGAATACAACACACACATTAGGCGTCGAGGCACATCTCGAGTCCAGATTTCCGAGCAATGTCGTTTTATCCCTCGTTTCCGGCGCAGAAATAACACAATTGGGCGCTAGCGAATTTGAACACAAAGGTTCAACAGAAATATGGGTCGGCCCTGCCAACAAGAATCCGTCAATGCCCGGTACAATTCAAAATGACATGGCAGATGCATTGGCTATGACATTGAGCAGTGGGCAAGTAGATTGCCATGTTTCCAGCAACATCCGGCAGCAGCAGTATGAGCGCATGATCGGGTAAGCATGAATCCCGGTATTGTCGCCAGAGCACACGCTAATCTTTCATAGACCAATTGCTTTTCACCCGTTGAGTGTGCTGTTCGAGACTCCTTCCCACTCCGCTCTACTAGAGAAGGTCGGCGTAAAGCAACTTATCAATGATGTTTTCGACGAACTTCTCAGCATAGCAAAAGCTCAAGAATGCCAATTCCCTACCGATTTCAAACAGAAGGTCATGGAGGAGATGGTGAAACCCAACGAAGCTAACAGCATCATGTATCAAGATTTTGCTGCGAAGCGACCGATGGAAGTCGAGACGTATCTCGGGTCACCTATCAAGCTCGCACAAACAGTGGGCATCCGGGTCCCTCGGATCGAAACCTTGTACACATTGTTGCACAATCAAAATATTGTCAATCAGCAAAGGAAGGATGTAGCGCCACCAGCGGCGTCGCCAGCAATCGCCCTTCCGCCCATGAGATTGTCATCTGCACCACCGCCTCGGCCGATGATGAACGGCGCTCCTAATGGAAACGGAGCTAACAGAGGTCGAGGCAGAGCTCCATCAATGAACGGACCTCCACCTGGAATGCGACGAGGACCACCTCCCATGAATGGCGGACCGCCAAATGGATACGGACGACCACCGAATGGAGCCAATGGTTATAATCAGCCTCCTAGAAACCAGTCTCGAAGAGGCTCTTTAGATGGCGACCTTGAAGAATTCAGTCATCTTGTACTTTATGATGATATTCCAGAATCTGGGGAGTCGAACTATGGTGGTGATGGAGGAGACATTGCTCTTCGAGAGCGAGAATTGATGCTTAGACAAAGAGAATTAGCACTTAGGGAACAGGAGATGCGAATGCGACGACCTGGTCCAGGGCCTGGTCCTCGTCGAGGCCCCCCCACACCATCAGTCAGAAATGGTGGATTTGACGACGATGATGAAGATGACTATTTTGACCCAGCAGATGGCCCTCCACCCCCACAGATTGACCCAGACAATTTCGACATGATGAGCGTCACCTCGCGACGGAATCGAAAGGCTCCCAGCGCAAGCCAACTACGAAAGAACCCCGAATACGGTGATCCTCCATCTGCCCGCAGCGCGCGAGGCAACGGCTACATGCGACCTGGATTTCCTCGAAATCGCTCCAGTGCAAGAATTATCAGCAACGTTCCCGGATTACACGACAATCTGATGGATGATCCCCTGATGGGCTATTCTTCGAATCGCTACGGCACAGTAGACCGACAGCAGATTGGGATCGAATCAAGGACTAACTCTTTGACTGCGGCGAGACTAGATGAGTTGCAGTATAGCGGTGCTCCTTCACCAAACGGTGGTCAAGCAGGTCCTTATCCTAGGAGGGCAAGTCAGTCACCAGGCAATCCCTACACGCCGCAGATGGCTAGAGGTGGAAGACCTTCCCCACCAAATGGATATGGAGCACCTGTGAATGGGAGACCATCGCCTCCATCAGGAGTTGGCATGAGACAACCAGTTCCACGCCACCCACCGGGTCAAGGAAACCAAGTTGCGCCGCAACAAGTTGAGCAATATGCAGGGGTGAGCGCCCTCCATCCACCTAAAGGCCCCATGAACGTTCGCAGTCTGACGGGTAGTGCAAGCGCTAGCGCGGGGAGTGGTGATAGTGCCAACCTCGATTCCGAGCCCTCTGCACACAGCAGCCAGAGCAGTCTTGGTCCACGACCACCGATCGGCGTACGGTAATACAAAGGAGTTAATTGGGGTTGATTTCGGTCATGTTCGAAGCACAGCATCACACTATGTCTGGAGACGTTTGGGAACACCAGACCTTCAGCTCAAACCTAATATTTTCCATACGAAGGTCCTTTTACCATTCACGGCCTAATCGTTTCCAATTTCCAAAACTCTTCGAACTTCTTACTTGGCTTTTAATGGGCTTTGACCGGAGATGGAAGGAGACGACAATATCCACAAAAGTGGAATTTAATGATGAAATACCGGGAATAGATTTTGGGAGCGTCCGGGAAGTACAAAAACTTCCTTTTGGCCTCCCCAACCCGGATACGAAGTACATACGCAAAGTGCGACACAACGCACAAATTCTTGTTTCAGACTTTTCTGAGTAATATTGCATCGGGTCCGGCGTCTTATGTCCTGCATATAATTTCTACTTTTCTCACCTGGAGATTGCATTGATGGTGGAACACTTTTCAAGGTCGGTCAGACCGATGGTTGAATTGGCTGCGAGGCCGACTTCCAATATCTGGCTCGATTTGATCGATTGAAGGAGACTTCTCAGCATTGTGCAGCAAACAGATTTGGGGAGACGAAATGGCGTGCGGGGTGGAACTTGTGGGCCTGGGTTTTGAGGGGTGGTAGAAGGAATTGTATAGAGGTTGAGGATGAGGTTGGCTGTCCACGGGGGCATAGGCAAGCCGAACATTTTCAGCAACAAATATGAGGATTCAGAACGTTTTCATTTGTGATTATTGTGCCACTCTGCACTAGCGTGAATGAATCTCTTCCTTTCCTGTTGCTTCCTTTACTTGGCATTGGGAATCCAAATACTCAAGCCATCCTCTACTTTCAGGGTTTATCAAAATAGGTAATAGGAGCTATGTTGTCACGAAGCTTATTTTAAGGATAGGTCAACACGAAGTTTAGCTTAGCGAGACGTTTCAGCCCTATTTAAAACCGAGTTGCTGCCTCACGGATTCTGGGGAATGAATAAGCGAAGCTGGAAGGAACAGGCCCCTGCTCTTGGGACCTTCCTGGTTGTTGATTTGATGGCAACGTTTGGACTGTCTATTCTAGAGATTGCTTTGCAGTGGGGAGGTCGGTAGGAGGTAGGGATATGAGATAGAGGGGGTTGGTTGGTTGGTAATTTAGATGGAGTTTGATAAGGGTACCGGATCACGGCACAATGACTTGGTTGGTTGCTAGAGAGGTTGAGTAATTGAGTAGTGAGTCGTCTTCTCGGGGTTCTAAGTAAGTTTGAGAAATCGTGAGACATGTGTTGATTGACATTCATGGATGCAAAGTGAATCCGCTAACCAGAAAATAGAGTTTGTGTGTTGTGTATCGAAGACGACAACTTTGAGATAAGAAATAGCAGCAATCAGGGAGGAGAATACGACGAACACATTCCTGCATCTCTACTTTTAACGTATTAATGGGGTACATGAAGCAATCCAAGAGACTCTACAATTTCTACACTTTCTCCTTATGCTACACATCTGAACCCAAGCTGTGGCTAAGTGGTGATAATGTCAAAGCCTGGCGATTAGGATTAATACGAAGTAGTTACTGTGGCATTAAAGTAGCTCCCCCATTTCTTAAAGGTCGCCTGTCCTTGAGACGCGCAATTCCTTACTCCGTCATCTCGCCGGCCGCCTTACCGCCCTCTCTACCATCTTCATCTTCCACTAGCGCGCACATAACACCGTTTTATATGTCACGAGCGCTTTTACTATAGGAGAGAAGTCAACTTTTGTTGTGCCTCGCAAAAAGACGAATTGCACATCGTTAGACAGAAATTGACGCCGAGTATAGTGATGTTGTTCACGAGGGGTTCAAGTTGCATGTGCCTTCAATATTTGGAACGTGGCAGGTATTGTATTTGACATTGTAGATTATTCGAGAAGTGAGGAGGGGCCAATTTCGATACTTGATTGCTTCGTGTGGGGGCTATCAAGAACCCGATGATACGAGTATACAAGCACTTTTACCTCGAAGGAAGAGATATTACAAAGTCATGAGGCTTGCAACTTTTATCGAGGACTTTTTTAGGTGGGTGAGAAACTGGAATCTTGTAATGCAGAGAGCGGAACTAGCTAGTCGCTATCTTCCAGCCCTCAAACCTTTTACCAGAGATTCATCATTTTCTTCTGCTAATAGGTTGTTCGTGGTTCCTCCAGGTCCGGGACTATATTTTTAGCAAGTCGTATTGAAGACATCCTCTTCAAAAATCATTACCTCAGCATCCCATTCATTGTCGAACGTCCACACAAATTCTTTCCTTGATTTGCTTCTTCAAGGTGGCATCTTGTGGCAAATTTGGACGAAGAGAAGTCTGTCAACACAATGAACCCAGGATAGTCCACAACAACCTCTCTTGGATGGTCCGAACATCTTCAATACCACGGCATCATAACAATCGAATCAATCCATGATGTCAGTGTGTTTACTGTACAGCCGCAAGTACTCAGGATGATATGTCCCGAACCTTGCTAGACTCAGCTAGCCGAAAGATTCCCGTCATCAACTTAACCACCCGAACAAGCTTACTTGGAGGTCAGCTCGTAAGTTATCACAGGCTATCTAGACACTTCGGAACATCATGTGTTAGATTTCTGTCTATTTGTCAACAGCTATTTAGAGATGCCAGATGTCATCTAGTTGCTCTGGACATTATTATCCTATGAACACCTGTGACTAAAGCTTTCCCTTGTTTCTACTTAGATACACACCTGGCTGATTTGAAGCCTTCATATAATAAGCCTGTAGAAGGAAGATATATTGTGTTCAAGTTCATCACCTCTGGTTGAACGATTCTGTATTGATAGAGAATAGGAATTAGAGGTTATCGCCTACTTACAAGCCAAAGACTTCATGGATGGCGCAGGTGGAAACAAAGCCTGTACTATTGAATGACAATATATTTCTCAAACAAAGGATGTATTCCCTTCTTTAGTGCTTGAAGGTATACATCTCCGAATTTTTTTCAATCACTATATCCAACCATGAGCATAACATACACCTCCAGACCCGAGGTGTAAGGGGGACAGGAGAGGAATGAGGGGCAGGTAATGAAGAATTATATTGGTCGTCTAAAGGGCTTATACTGATTGAAGTAATTATGGTGCTCAAGACTCACAGCGCTGAGGTAGTTAGCCTCTTTGACTTAATCATAATCAGCATGTTAGGCAATACACGTAGAATACTCGTGCGCAATCACATCCTCCCTTCCACTCACCCACTGCTTGTCAAAAGCAATACTTTGCTCTTGTTCTTATATGGGGTTTCAATAAGTTGATGGCACTTGAATCAAATAGATATGAGACCGCAAAACAAGTACCCATATCAGCAAGAAGAAAGGAAGAATAAACGAAAGAAGCAACCTAAGACCGTTGGTCAAACTCTAGATGCACCAGGCACTATCCGAGGAACATAGCCTAGTATCTTCTCTAAGGAAAGACAATATAAATCCAAGGACATTCTAGCTGATTGTCCTATGGTATCTAGGGACATCAAGGACTAGTATACGTAGAGTTTGACCGGAGGTCTTGCAACCAGGAGCTAAAATATTCCCCTTAATCCCAAAAGGCGCTTACTTCCTCACTAAATGCTTCGCCATCAGCGTAATCGCTGCTTTACTCTACCCACTCACCACCATGCGAACAAACGCCCCGATACTCCCATCGCCACACCCAGATCACTCCAAACCACATTCCCCTCGTTCAGCAGCCTCAAATATGCCCAATCATATATCCACGCCGCTGCCGTCTTGCCCTAAACGCATCCAAGAGCATAGATATATGCTTGACATACGGCTATCCTTATAATCGATAGTATAAATAGCGAGTGATGGCCTACAAAAAGGCGAGGGAGGCTATAGTCTCTTCTCTGTTCTCTAGTCGTTACCTAAAATTGTGCTTCACGTACAATAAACATCTATTGGGTTTATATAGATCTACGAGGAATGTTATAGGGCTAGTTGTATCAATTTGGCGGAAGTCTATCTCTGACTACCGAGAGTACAGATGTCCGTGTTCAAGAAGGATAGAAGCTGGATGATTCGAGAATTGCTGAACGGTATGTCGGGGCAAGTCACGTGTTGGTGTGGATTTACGCCCACCCCACCTCGGCTGCACCAAGGGCTTTCCGAGTTCACAAGTAGATAAACAGCGGTTGTGATTTCAATATTTTCCACCACCATTCAAAGTCCCTATGATGGCCGAATTCTTCTTATTTACATAGCTTGTACATTGTGATACAGATAGTGGACAGCTATCCTGTTGGAAGGTGAGCTTAATTTGATGTATGGAACGTGAGCAAGTAAATGCTTGATGCAGCTAATGAAGCACAGGATCAACAACTTCACTTCTTGACCCAAATCAGCTACAAGGCTAGGATGTTTACTCATGATCACAGATTACTTGTAGATGAAGTCGACTGCCGGTTACTAGAATTTCACTCCACTTGTTGTCGAACACTAAGACACTCGGCGATAGTTCTCTTGAGCCGAATTTGTAGCTGTCTGAGACCTGATATTGTTAAGCCGTGGATTTATGTCCATCATGCAATCTAAAATCGAACTGTTACTTAATTGAGCAGATTCTCCATCATAGTCTTTCGTGCACAATACACCAAGTCCTTGGGCACTATCCAGCCATATAACATTAGATGAACTCAACAGCTTTTGTATAGTGCAAGCAAGTAAGCACAGATCAAAACTCTACGCGAAGTCTGGAGAAGTTGGAGAAGCTGGGGAAATGCCGAGATACTTGGCTAGCAAGCGAGGTTCTCTGAAGCTGAAAACTAGGAGTGGCAAATGACAAGGGACATGTTGTACATATGTGATGTTGTCAATCATCTGTATCAGCAAGGAGAATACAGTACTCGAAAAGATCTGGGGGCATTGGCGCAGTATAACTCATATTGTTTGCCACATTTGGACACGTTGTACACTTGCAACACCATCACCAAAATAGGTCGAGAATACTTGGAGTATCAGTAACACTTGCCACACTGATTCTTTTTGATGCGTTAATCAAAGTTTTGTATAGATCACCGGATCTTGTTGGGGATCGACAGTGTAAACATGATATTGGTGCTGCATAACGAAAGAAAATTCTCACGATGCAGTGTTTGCAGAGGTTCAATTCCTCTATGAGTTACGGCCCTTTAATCAAAGATCTTGGATCTCTTAAAAAAGCACTCTAAGATCTCATCTGCATGCCGATCCTTTTGACCATATCATATCACAATGATGGGTTTTTCAAGGTGGCCAATGGGATTATATGGGAGTGAGAGTGGGTGAATGCATATTTTTAATTTGACAAGGGAATGAAGAGTGCACTGGCGCAGGCACCAAGAGGTACTGGCATCAAAACACTAATCTAAATTTTCATTAATTACTCTGCCGAGTTTGTATGCTTGAGACTTCTGTGCCCACTGGTAGTGAACGCTATCTTCGAACTCGAGAAAAACAGCTAAAAGTCACTGACAAGCTCTCCTAATAGTTTGGAGCGGCGACTGCGGCTATCAGCCTCAAGTCACTTGACATTCCAGGGTCTCCTAAACTATATGGAGCCTCAGTGTCGTATTGCTTGTCGGCAAATATGAAATATTATTATTTCCCATGCAGATCCGGGAAGTCTGCCACAACATGCTTCCGATGGTAGATAGGATGAAAGGGTGCAACCCGAGCCGCATGATTTCTGTTCAGCCTTCGGAATTTTTAGACCGAAGCATGTCTGATGAAAGGCATAATCGTCATTGTGGCTGTGTGCTATCGAAGTATTCATGAGCCTAGTAATCCTGAGTTCGTGTTCGTCCTCTGAGAAGTACTCTACTTCAGAAGATGAAAGGATGTGACGGAAAGAAATTCTCAATGCTGCCTATATGCCTTCAATAAAACATTATAGGCCATAGTCAGACTTGTATGGTGCCCAAGCTCGTGTAAACTCTTGAGGGAAGATCGATATTGACATTCCTGGGACGTGACGCTTCATTTATCACTTGAGATTGCAAGCACTATTTTTGACTTGGCTAGGAGAAGGATCAACAAAACCTGAATCTCGAAGTAGCCAGTAAGATCAAACGCACAGCTGACTAGAGCCCATACTTACAAGCAACAGACATAGAAGTTTTCTTCCACTGGAAGGAACAGAAAAATTTGGATGACGGCTGGCAAAGTGTTGTCGAAACGCGCAGTACCGCCAGAGACAAGACGGCAAACAATAAAGATCAGCAAGTTGAGGTACTCACGATGACCCCACTTGCTCGTCAGTCCCAGAGAAGAAAAGGCTCTCGCTCATCCAAACCCTATAACGGCCCACAAGTTCGGGAAAACATGCTGGACATCTGCAGTCTTTGGTACTCGCGAGCAGATCAATTTAGATCTGGATATTTCTCCCGGGGTTTGCCGAGGCAAAATGTAGATTCGCTGACTTCATCCTGGGTGTTGGTGCTGAAACTTGATCAGCTGCTCTACACAAAGTCTATTAGGCATGGGGACCCGAGAGTCTCGCCGAAATCTTTGCGCTTCTGTAATAAATAGATGAGTTCGTGAGGAGTTCCTAGCGCGATATCAATCGTTTTTCCGCTTCCGAAACATGCAGTCTAAGATCTTCTCAACTGCAAAACTAGGGCGGAAAGTCGGGAATGTGACCGTGATGATATGTACTGGACAAGAGAACTTATTAGATCAGCTGTCTAGAAAACTCGTGCCGCCACGGAGATTCCTTTGTTTACAGGAATGGATTTTCAATGCAATCTAGAGGCCTGCTCAATCGTTCAAATTGCCCAGGACCTCAAGGTGGTCGCAGTTAGAAACGCGACGGCGATAAGATACATACAAGGCCGGTAGTATGACCTGGAGCCAATTCTACAGCCAATCATACAACAGCTGTAGACATGCTAGTCTGATTTAGGATATTTTGCCTTTAGCCGAATATCAGGGGTCGTCGATGTTGAAAAAGGAACATCAACCGCCGCACGGTATTTGGAGTAAGGTTTCCCCGCGCCAAGCTAGAGTTCCTTGTATCTGCAAGCCATTGTGGCGGTGGCTTTCGATTCTCGAAGCCTCTTGAGCGCGCTTATCGATATTAGTGTTTTGATGTTGTTTTCAGGTAGCAGGCATTCAGGACAAACGCTCTAACTAATCAGCTTGCTTGCCACAAAGTGACTGATTGAATGACTTTTGCTGCCTAGAACCGCCTTTAAATAGCTTCATTCTTTTATGTGGCCGTGTTCAAAGACCTCAGATGACTTGGTTCTGGCACATTTGTCAAAGTACAACGAGTCGTTCATTTCCACTCGATGACCCTCATAGCCTGATATCCTTAAATTCGCGCTTGGTCGGCGTGGGATGAGCTCCCAAGAAACTTGACTGTAGAATACCAAGAAAATATTGACGAGAAAGTCATGGTTGGCCGCAATCTGATATTCGGTTGTGGTTGATCCACATGTTCCCCCGTCTCTCGGCTGCATATCCTCCGCATCCGACCTCCACAAAATCTTTCTTCGTAGATGTCTGGAGGCGGCATATGAGATCTGGAGTATGGGGTAGACACCGAAAATGTGCCTCAATCCAGCTAGAAGACTGTGGGGCGCATATCATTCCGGTTGGCATCATTCCGCCGGTTGTCTCCCCGCAATGCCATACTCCAAAAGCCAATGGTTTGGACATTTCAAAGCTCGACAGACCACGAGACATGAAGCTCGTCTATTCAGAGACCATATAAGATAAGAGTCGATTCCCTCAAATTTCTCAACAATCAAGCCTAGGATTCTAAGTCTTTCATCATGCTTACTGCCGCCTTTGCCTTTTCTGCTCTTTTGGTCTCGGCCCGCGCCCAATTGGCCGGTACCTTGAAGACCGAAACTCATCCTGCTCTTACTGTCAGTACATGTACTGCCAGTGGTTGCAAGACTCAAGCTGCTTCTGTTGTTATCGATGCCAACTGGAGATGGCTCCACAACAAGGTCGGATACACCAATTGCTACACCGGTAATGCATTCAACACCACTGTTTGCCCCGATGGCAAGGCCTGTGCTCAGAACTGTATGTTGGAGGGAGCTGATTATTCCGGCGTATATGGTATCACCACATCTGGAAACTCCCTTAAACTCAACTTCGTCACCAAGGGAGAGAACACCAACGTCGGCTCCCGAACATATCTGATGGCAGCCGGAAGTCAGACCAAGTATCAGATGTTGAAGTTGATGAACCAAGAGTTCACCTTCGACGTCGATGTTTCGAAACTTCCTTGCGGTTTGAACGGAGCGTTGTACTTCAGCGAGATGGCTGAGGATGGTGGACTATCGAAGTTTGCCACAAACAAAGCTGGAGCCAAATTTGGAACTGGATATTGTGATGCCCAGTGTCCCCGTGATATCAAGTTCATTAACGGAGAGGTAAGTTTTAGGCCATGTACAGCATAAGAAGTGTGCTAATTTTAGCTTGAAGGCAAACTCTGTCGGATGGGAGCCGTCTTCCAATGATAAGAACGCCGGCGGTGGAAAGTACGGAGCATGCTGCAACGAGATGGATATCTGGGAAGCAAACTCCATCTCAACCGCATACACCCCGTAAGCAATCTGGCATCAGAGAACCCGTCATCTCTTACTAACAAGCGACCAGTCATCCTTGCTCCGGCTCCGGCCTGCTCAAGTGCGAAGGAACTGATTGCGGTGTTGGAGCTAGATATTCCTCGCTCTGCGACGCTGATGGATGTGATTTCAATTCATACCGTATGGGAGACACCGAATTTTACGGTCCAGGCAAGACTCTCGACACCAACAAGAAGATGACAGTCGTGACTCAATTCATCTCCACTGATGGAACAGCCAATGGTGACTTGAAGGAGATCAAGCGATTTTATGTCCAAGATGGAAAGACCTACGCCAACTCTCAATCCAAGGTCGATGGCGTAACCGGAAACTCTATCACTGATGACTTCTGCACTAAGCAAAAGTCGGCCTTCGGAGACATGACAGCATTCACAGACAAGGGCGGTTTGAAGACAATGGGTAAGGCCATCAAGAACGGCATGGTTCTCGTCATGTCTATCTGGGATGACCACACCGCAAACATGCTCTGGCTCAACTCCCCTTACCCACCAGACAAGGACCCCAGTGCTCCAGGTGTCTCTCGTGGATCATGCTCAGCTGATTCCGGCAAGCCAGAAGTGGTTGAAGTTGAGAGTGCTTCCGCCTCTGTCCAATTCTCCAACATCAAGTGGGGCCCAATTGGCTCGACCTTCAAGGCTCTTGCAGCTGGTAGCACTGGCAAGTTCAGAAAGATGTAAACAGCTTCTACTGTAGCGACCAATAGCGACCCTGCCAGGGAAGAATATCCTCGATAGATTGTTAGATCCGAGAGACATTGTAAATACGCGGCTTTTCTGTACATAGAGTTAATGGCGTCTTTTATTTTTGTATCTAGTCATGGTGGGGATAGGACGGAGAGGTGTGAGGGGCTAAAAGTACATACCTAGGACACAAATATCATGATACTTGATAACCCATATTTGCTTCCTTGGACTTTTGCTAGGCGATAATTAAAAGTCTTAGCTTGTGTAATCCGAAGTAAGATCTGACATGCTTTGCAGTTTGGCGTCTGTTCCGTAGCATTCGCGATGGCGGGAGACTAGAATCTATTGGCCTACCGGTACCTCATGTTTTGATTATGGAAGACCCACCTCTTTGATATGGCTTCCTCTGTTGACACGAATAATGAGGCCTTTCGAATTTTCGTAGTCGTCCTATGGAATCTGGCAACTGAACTCTTCACCATCCATAGTTGCCCAAGAATCGATCACAACCGCCAGATCCCCGTTTTTCCATTGCCATAATCGCCAATCCCATCATCAATACTAATACTGACATCAAGCTTGTATATACCCATAACCCAGAAGCTGTCCGCTGAGCAAAGCTAGGTTCACGTGAGTTGTGTTGTTGCTGGAGAAGGTTGCATGCGGAAATTTAATTTAGCTACCACGGCAGAACGCCATGCTCCAATTGGTCAAGACAAAAAGAACTCTAGATAGGACACCGCCCCCCCCCCCCCCCCCCCCAAGACATATGGAGGTAGACGACTACTTTTGGCATGTTCAATGCAGGAAAATGGTTGCTAGTCCATAACTTGAGGAGTACTTGACCTGCAGTCAACATGAGAAAAAACGATACAAGGTGTGTAATTATAGTTGTTGTTACCCGGTAGCTGAATAGCAAAGTGAAAAAGGTGATGAATCACGTGAAGAGACACCGAAATATATGCAATATATCATTGTGCTAGGACATATTGTAATGCTGCATCCATCATGTCATACATTGTGGAGTAATAAGTCTACCTTATCACCACCGCATGATCCCAATTGCAAAAGCAATTGCAAAAGCCATGCCGGACCCCATGCGCCAACGCTAAGATAGAATTGAGTGGAAAGAAACCTCGCATTATTCGATGCTCATCTTCATCAGGCCATCATTAGTATCAACCATACCCTGGAAGCCAACTCGCTTCGGGGGTAATCCGTTAGCGCTCTTTGGGATCTCCCCATTGCTTGGTGGTCGTGCTCCCCACGGCTCTCTTTGCATTGGGCTTTGCATGATTGGGCTGTTGTGCGCACTCATGCCTGGACTGACTGCTCGTCGCTTGAAGCTTGTGGGGTCAAAGTCGTCGTCTCGGCGTCTTTTCTTGTTCATTTTCTGAGTCATCTCAGCATGTGTGGGTTGAGGAGTGGAGGATCGCGATGGTGAAGAATGTCGTTCAAGGCCTGGCATTGGTGGTGTAGGAGAATCTGCTAGGATATCTTCACTAATTCCTGAAGAAGAACCGCGAGGGAGAAAGTGTGGTGGTGGAGTTCGGTGCTTTTCATCCTTGAAATTGTCCCAGAAGTCCTTCCCCTTTGAATTACGCATGGCCTGCTGCTTAAAGCTGCTTGACAGACCCGACGAGATGTCCGCCATAATATCATCCTCCGGTATGCCTTCCAATGATTCTTGTGTTTGCGGTCCGAGACTGGGAGAAGAGTTGGTAGTCGTATTTGTAGATATGGCGGGAGGTCGTGCAATTTCTAGGTCCATGTCGCTTTCTCGAGTTTGGCGCACGACTTCAGCCTCGCGACGAAACTCGGTCTCGACAGGTGCACCCTCCTCAGCAAGAGCAGCTCGTATGCGGGCGAAACCCTTTGGTTTAGGCTGCTACAGGTTAGAAGAATTTGGGCAGACAATATTGTGCGGCTTACCAGCATATTACCCCTCCTAGTGACGACCCTGCGAATAACCCCACGTTGTCCATCACGACCAGGAGTGCCAGGCGTGCCGTCAATATTCTCTAATGTAGACTTCAAAGTACCATCGTCGCTCTCACTACCAGAGATGTGTAACTGATTTGCTGCCCAACTTATGCTTTCCCGCCTCGAGCTCATACCGTCTGCTGCAATTTCTCGACCAAGAAGATTGTTGCTCATATTCTCGATGCTGCGTATAGTAGGTGGTGACTTTGAATATGGACTGGTTAAAGAAGCTACACTTCCGCTGCTCGAGCTCTTCCTGCTCTTACCGTGCCGAAGTCGTGCGCGTTGAAAATTCATAAGACTGCTGACCGCTGGCGACTGCCCCACCCATCCACTACCAGGGCTCGATTGAGGGAGTGTACCAAAGGGGGTGCTCATTTTGCCGACTTGTGGGGTTGTAAGAATCGAGTCGTCAATATCGTCGGCATCCATAAGGTCCTCATCGTCAGAACTGTCGCTGGAAGAGTCCATACACATCATGTTAACACTCCCCAATGAACTTGACACCCCGACCCGATCAGAATTCGCCATAGTCGACCATAAAGAGTTTGAATTATTATTTACAGAACTCGAATCGTGTGGGAAATGTAGGCCATTCTTCCTGTTAGGTATGTTCATTGCCCGGCCGGATATGGTTGGCGATGAGTCGGGCGACGACTGCTCCGCGAGAGTCGAATGATGAAGGTTGGTAGCGGCCCGCGAAAAGTCTAAACCCCGAGACCTTCTGGGAAGGACGCTTGTTGGAGAGCCATATGTCTGCGAATGGTCCAGCTTTGGCGACAACGGGACTCGATTAATAAATGCAGATGTATTTGGGGACATCAAATCGCGTGCGGGCATCTGCAATGATAGGCCGCGCACAGGGAACGCAGGCCGTCGGGGGGTAACTGGACTGTCGTCGATTGCGCTGTCATCTTTGGATTTTCTCTTCTCTGGTTCTCGAAACTTTGGTGAGGGTGAGAGCTGGGGAGGACCTCCCTCGGATAGCGAGAGAGATCGGCCTTTCGAGGGAGATCGCGAGTTCGTCCTACGTTCTGCAATTCCCAGTCCTTCACCCGCACCTGTATGCCCCCCTGGTTGAAGCAATGACTGGGGGTTCGTGCTTTCGTTCAATTGATTTCGTAACATGATGTCTAATTGGAATTATTGCTAGGAATAAATGGTCGTCAATGTAAATCAGGTTTACACAAAGATGATCGTTGTTGGCGTAGAGGCATTATTCGGGAAGTGAGGAAAGGTGGGGTAGAGGGCAAAGATATGGTGAACCTAGATCGTTCTTGGGCCTTAAATGCTTTATGATTGTGTGATATATAGAGACAGCAGATATATTGAAATTGAAATTGAAAGGTGAAGAGTGTGGTTGAACCAAAGGCGGCCCTCGATTGTCCAGCAAGGCTCCAGTTCGGCTGTATGACGGCTGGTGGGTCTTTACATCGAATGCCCTATCAAACCGTTTTATTTGTTTACAAGCGCCACGGCGGGTGTGATTCGATCAAGGGCAAGTCCGTAAGAACATTACTCGGCTGTTCCGCCTATCAAGAGAACGTATTTAGACAGTTGGCACTTGTATCTCTAACTTTTTTTCGGGGGTCACGAATTGTGTGTTATATTTATAGTCAAAGAAGAGTAGAAGGCTCTAGTGGTATGTGAGCTTAATAGAGAAAATACCGGCTGACATCAATATCTACAATCCACTAGAAACATAGCAAAGAACGGCACCTGAAAATATTCGCATACGCTCTTCTTTTTGTCAGGGTCCAGGATTAAAGTCACCAAATTATGATTGAATTAGCACCTTGGCACTTGACAACTAATGTCATATCTTTGCCGAAGTGAATATTAAGAACGCATCCATCCATTTTAATAGCCCTAGGTCTGTAGCGAATAACTCGTGAGCCTTTGAACTTAGCGAAGGGCCTCTGATATTAAGTGAAAGTCAAATTCTAATAAAGCGCTTGACTGCCTCCTTGACCTATCCTTACACATGCATTTTCCTAGACTCTGTGGTATGCATCTTGTCCGACATTGTGCCTTAGCGAGTCTCTAGGGTTTTATTTCGTCAATTCGTTTACAATCTGGTCTGCTAGATTTTCTTGGCCTTCTTCCCGTCAGTAGACATTACACACTGAATGGGGTTTCATACAGTTGCAAAGACAGCCCTGCCATTTCAGCGAGCGGACAAAATATCCTGGCTTCCATAATCGCTTCTAAGGCTCTTGCTTCATTCTCTATTCAGGCGTCATGCTTCAACATTCGTGATCTTCATCCTTTCCGGGCCAAAGAATCTGCTTTTTGAGGACTGCACGGACATGCATAACACCTACAAAAAGCCAGGTTATGACTAACAATATAGTCATGCCAGTTGTCACCCAAAGAGTCCCCTCGCTATTCAAAGCTGATCCGATGCTAATGGTACATAATGTGAAACCCACATTCGGGAAGACAAAGGCCCACCAGACCATATGAAAGCTCATTCCCTCTGTATGTATGCCATGAATGGTGCTGACAAGCGAGATGGCGAAGAACCAGAGGGCAGTGGCCCATAGGAATACAGCTGTGCTGAGTGCTACAATCTGGAAGATGTCTGTGATGATTTCCTGGTGATGGATGCCCTTGATGCTGTAATGTGCTGGGTAGATTTCGGCCAAAGCGGCGGATATTCCCATCAATGCTAAGCCAGTGAATGATGGTGGTCCAACTGCGATGAACATACCGGGTCGCATGTTAGATCGAGGTAGTCCTGCGGTCATGAGACGACCCATGTATATACTAATCATGTACGTGGCCATGAGAATCCCAAGCCCCTGGAAAGTAATGCCCGCAATCAGGATAGGAAGAGCGTATTGAGGAGGCTGGCTGGGCCCTATCACCGAAGCTAATGTTCCAGAAAGCATTATGGGGAAAACAGGCAGGATCCACGCTGGCATCGCGGATTGTGGAGTAAGAGGTTTGCCAGAGAAGAGGAAGAAGTATTGTCCAACTGCCACGATGAAGGCGAATGCTGTGTAGAGCCAGAACATAACTCGCAGTAAAACGAGTAACCAGTATCCGCATTTTGGCACGCCGTAAGCCTGCGTATTTGACAGAATATTGACGATCGATATCCAAAATGTTGGAAAGAATAGTGACTCAGTAGGGTGAGATAGAGAGTTTTTGAGGGTATGTCGGAAGACCATGAAGCGAGTGGTAATAATGGAGGTGAAAATTAGGAAACAAACGGTGTCAAAAATGAAAATGATATGACCTATAGTCGTGAGTCCCTGAAATTTATGTGGTGTCTTTGATAACATGAGGCTAATTCCACCGGTGCTCTGGGGTGAGTTTTAGTAATCTGAATCTCATTTGATAGTAAAAACCTCAGGAAGCATTTACTCGGACGTACCATAGTCATAGCGAACCAAGCCCACTAAACAAAAATTTCAGCGAAGCAATTCAGAAATAGGCATCTGCTTCCAGGTTACTTACTGTGAAATGATGTATACGGTTTCGAATGCTCACATCACCATGTAATGATTCCTTGGTAGTGCGCAGCGTCCCTCTTTGACCCTCCAACGAGTTCGACGAGTATCTGCGACTCCTCCGCGAGCGAGATCGCTCAACAGCAGACAGAGCCATGGCAGCGTAGGCGTTGTTGTCTTGTCTGGCAATTGGGAAACTAGGGTGAGCTCGAGTCTCCACCGCCGTTCGACCTGAAGTATCGTCTTTTCACTCCGAGAAACGCAGATTGTTTTGAAACGATTGTGATGAGTAATTTCATGCTATAGTGAGGACCTTTAATAAGTGATTCTTTTACTTAAAACTGATAGAGCTGCTGTCGTGCGGTTGCAGGATTTGGCGCCCTGTAAATTACTTAGGTTCGGATCAACTGGAAGCTGCAGGTAAGGTTAACCTTGAGGGTAGGTCTGGCCATTCTACCTCAGGAGCAAGAAAGTCTTTCGAAAGGTGAGCCAAACTGCTGCGCATATACTATTATCAAGATATTATTTGAAAACAGGAGATCAATATATGGTCCTATCAACCATAAAGGATGATTCTTCCTTATCGTCGAAAAAAAAAGGCGTTGCGTTTGGGCGATTCAACGCACGGGCCTCATTGTCGCTCCGTTGCTGAGGTTTTCATCACTCAACTAAGTTACCAAGAAGAAGGAAGCTTTTACATTGAACTTGAGAAAGTCATAATCATGTTTCCATTCAATCATTAGTGAGAGCTAGGGAAGTACCGTTGTTTAATGCACTGTATATCTACACAATCTCATATCGAAGCTACCGCTTTATTATTGACGGTAAAGGTTGAGTCAGGGATGTGGAAGAAAGCAATACACTTCCACCATTATCTGATAATTCGATCTAACTCCCTTAAAATGATGTTCGTAGCCCTGAAAATTTCTTTACACCACCTCGACAGGTATGGTTCCTAAATAGATCCGGCCATTATGCCTAATAGCCGGGTTATTGGGGGGTCGACTATGTCTATCATATATGCTAGTGCTGGGTTTGGCTGGTGGAACTGGCGGTAGAAACGGCAGTCAGACATTGGAGACGTGAATCTTCCCCTGTAGTCATGAATCGGTCGTCGAAAGCGAGATGGATGCGAATGATCATTCTCGTACAAGTTATAGCGCGGTAAGTGATTTGATATGGCCGAAGGGTGATTTCCAAGGTTGAGGGGAACGCTTTGCCACCCTAGAGGATGGAAGAACCCAGATGATGGTGAAATACTGATGCTCTGTGTTCTTCAATTGGAGCAAGGTATTCTTCATCTATCGGAGTCGAGTTTTCTGGTGGTTGGTTCTCTCCAGCATGGGAGGACGCCGGCCTTTTGCTGCTCCCCGAAAAACAGGTTCATCTTACACAATGAGGTTCGGGCTATTGTGAATTTTGAACTTCCTTAGTAATTCATCAAGCGTGCTTCGAGGTTAAATCCCTATTTGGGACTTCTCCGCTGGTCTCCTAGAGGATATCCGGAGTTGAGATTATACCTGTTCGAGGGGAGCATCTGCCCATGCTGTTTTCATAGCACAGGCTGTGGGATATCGGATTTTCACGAGAATGTTTTGGGATTGGGGAAATTCGACTATAGTGTGGATGGTAGTTGATTGATCGAGTCTCAAGGTTGACATGATGGGCACCCCTTTGTTCATGACTTCAGAGCCTCGTCTGCTTCCAGCTGAATGATGAGATATCGAAAAAGCCTTCCATGGCGGGACGAGCCGCTATTTGAAGAGTGCAAAGCGCTACATGACCTAGAAGAATGCATATGCCCTCGCCCTCCTGCGGTGGAATTTCAAGGCCGAGGAACACGAGCAGACACTGAACTCGAAACAGATATCATCTTCTCTAAAAGCAATACACACTTCTAAATTTTGAGGAAAATGTTCAGAGTCTGAGGATAATGTGATTTGATGTCTTCAGAGAGGCAACCTCAAGATATACCCTATTTAAAATAGACTTAAATGGCTTCTGCATGCTATCCAGGTATGGTCGTTTGCTATTTACTCCTATCAAGACACTCGTGATGACAACAAGGTGACTTCTCTAAGATCATGACTGAACACGCAAACTCAATTGCTGTTGAATCGAATGGTGCTCGACATTCTCTGCTCGACGATAGGGGTCACTGAAATTGTAATTCATTCTTACTCGAAAAGAACAGCTCATTGAGATCTGAGTGACATACCTCATCTAGACCATCGCACTCTTCTATGGCCAGCTTCCACCCAATGCTGGCCGTTGTTGGAAATGCAGGTGACCCAAAAGTCCTGCACATGCACGGTGACTTTGTGGTACAGCAAAACAACACCAACTGAAAAAGCAAATATGATTCAGTCCGGCACTGAAAACTGAATTTGAATAAAACAATGCTCAAAAATCCGAAGACATCTCACTTTCATAACATGTATAAGATGATATAAGACGCCATCATGGCCAATTCTGACGCCATTCATTTGAGTCATTCGCTTGAAGTCAAAAATTGTTAGAGAATGGCGGCGAGTTCAACCAACAACCAGTTTGTCGCCGACAACGACGATTTCTATTTTGTGCACTGGAACGGTTGTACGAGAGATCCAAGGCTATCGTCAAAAGCCACAATGTGCAACGCCTCTGCATGGACTGACACGGAGGAAGAGAAAGAGGAAGCACAAGTAAACGGGAAAGAATATGACGAAGAGGATGAAGAAGATGATTCGACCGGTAAGTGATTGAGGATCTGTTTGATGTTAGTTTCCCATGTCTTGCGCGCGCTCAATTGGTCTTGCAATTTCATCTTCTGGTGGGGAATTTGTGATGATCAAATGCGAAGGGTTAAGAAGCTGTTGTGCTGGCGGGGGCGGATCACTTCAAGCAGTGTGGGGGCGCGCGAGAGCGGCCATGGCTTGCCTTCAAGCGTGCATTTTCCAGGGTCGACCAGCAGCAGAATCCTCCGCTGCAACTCAACTTGAATGGCATCAATCGTTCCAATTCGAGCAATAGCGCACCCCCCTACCTTGCCCAACCACCTCGCTGACCGATTTACAGCTTCGATAAGTGAAGATGATGAAGTTTACGATCTTGGCGACCGTGTCGAGGGCGGCATCGAATTAGTCCAAGGGAAAGAAAGGCCGGAGCTTGCCCACCACTTGCAGAACGACAGCTCTATACTCACACTCGCAGTGGGTGAGCGTTATATATATGCAGGGACACAGGATGGGGAAATAGTAGTCTGGAGCCTCGAATCGTTCGAGCTCGTCCTTCGAATCCAAGCCCACACCCGAGCCGTCCTCTGTCTGTTCCTTTCAGCAGATGGCCAACTTCTGTTCTCGAGCGCAGGAGATGCGATTGTCAATGCCTGGTGCCCAGCCACCTTAAAGCGAATATATCACATATACAGCACGTACGATGTCGGTGACGTCTTCAGTGTGGCTTATTCTAAGCAATTCGAAACTGTCTACCTTGGGGCGCAAAATACTAGCATTCAATGGTGCAGCTTAAAGAACTCGGCAACCCGACCTCGTCCAAACCCTGATAGTCACCCAGACCGACGGAATCATAGATTTTTCGACTCTGTACAGCATGGCGGGACTTCGACACCACGTCCACAGCCTAACCGAGACGTTGTTAGTGATGGAGAGGTGCTTGAAATGGACAAGGCACACATGAGGCACTATGCTCATTATGGCTACGTCTATTGTATGCTACTTGTTAGGGGCGTTACTCGGCTGGTGGATTCGGACGAAGATGCGTTGATCTCTGGCGGCGGCGATGGTACTATAAAGATCTGGAAACTTTCTCACAATGTGGAGGAGGGCATTAGGGAAGTGGCTTGCTTGGGGAATGACGATGCTGAGTCTGTGCTCTCCATGGCAGTAGACGGCTCTTTTCTCTATAGCAGCAAGCTTGAAGGCATCGTGGAGCTATGGGACTTGGATACAAAGCAGAAATTGCGCGTTATACGAGCACACCGGGGAGATGTGATGACTCTACAGATGGGATGGGGATATCTTTGGAGTGCTGGATCTACAGGGTTTGCTAGGGTATACTTTTCTATCACGAACATTCCCTTGAATATGCTAACAATGTGCACAACAGAAATACAGCACTGTGCAGTATGGAAAGTATCAGAATTCTTCATCCTTCAGTCAGAAATACCACTGCGTAAATCGATGGAAAGCACATGAGGGTCGAATTTTGGCATCTGCAGTTACCTCATACAAGGGGCAACAACTTTACATAACCGGAGCCAACGACAATTCTGTGTCAATTTGGAATGTCACAGATTGCTCCCCCGGGTCTCATGGCCAGCCAGATATTCCTGACAGTCAGCTCATCAAATCCCTGCAGGAATTTGTATCATTCAAGACTATTTCTGCCCGCCCTGATCATGCAGAAGACTGTCGTAGGGGTGCAACATTCTTACGTACCCTATTCAAGAAGCATGGCGCGCAAACGGAAATGTTGAACACAAACGATGGTCGAAATCCAGTGGTCTACGCGAAATTCAAGGGTAATCCAGAGACATCTGGCAACAGAAAGAATATATTGTTCTATGGTCATTGTGAGTGCCTACTTCCTGCTATTACTCTACGAATGTCAATTGCTTATTACCTGTGAAGATGATGTTGTTCCTGCCGACAACAAGCAGAACATGTGGATCGTGGACCCTTTTCAGATGAAAGGCGTGAACGGCTATCTTTACGGTCGAGGTGTGTCGGATAACAAGGGCCCAATCATTGCTGCTTTATTCGGCGCTCTTGATCTTGTGCATGCGAAAGAGCTCGAGTCGGACGTAACCTTTCTGATTGAAGGAGAGGAAGAGTCTGGTTCTCGAGGATTCAAAGATGCAGTACGGCGGCACAAAGACCTTATCGGCCACATCGACTATATCATACTGGCAAACAGCTACTGGTTGGATGACGAAGTACCTTGCTTAACATATGGCTTACGAGGCATGCTTCATGCAACCGTAAAGGTTGACAGCAATCATCCAGACGTTCACAGTGGCGTGGATGGAAGCTTTATGATGGACGAACCCTTGTTTGACCTCACCTCGGTACTTGCAAAATTGAAAGGTCTCCATAATCGAATCCAGATACCGGGTTTTTACGATGATATTCTCCCTCTTACGGAGGCGGAAGAGGCACGCTACGATGATATCACGGAAGTCCTGATTCGAAGAAACCCCGAGTTAGGCCCTCCAGAAACGCTCAAGGCATCCCTCATGGCACGCTGGCGGGAACCCAACCTGACCATCCATCGCTACAAGGTATCAGGACCCGATGGATCTCTGGTTTCCTCCCACGCGAGCGCAGCGATCTCTCTCCGTCTTGTTCCAAATCAAGAAGTTGAAGATGTCATCAAGTCTCTTACTGAATACCTCCGCGGAGCGTTCGCCACACTCGACACTCATAATCACATGTCGATCGCAATTGATAATCAGGCCGACGCTTGGCTCGGAGACCCTGAGAACGAAATATTTCAAACTCTTGAAAAGGCAATCATGGACGTATGGGGACCGATAGGAGAGATCAGACGCGCCAGTGTTCCTGGACCTAAACCAATACAACAGATCCAAAAACAAGCAACCCCAACAGCAAGTCCTAGTCTAAAGCCTTCGCCTGCAACATCGATCACTTTGACCAACGGCAGTGACCATACCTCGCTAGCCGCAATGTCACTTGAGTCTCCTGCATTGGAGTCTTCGCCTCAGAATGGCAGTGGGGAGAAAAAGTGGAGAGGTCGAAGGCCACTATACATTCGGGAAGGTGGTTCTATTCCTAGCATCAGATTCTTAGAGAAGGAATTCGGCGCTCCAGCTGCTCACTTGCCTTGTGGCCAAGCGAGCGATAGTGCGCATCTTGACAATGAGCGATTGAGGGTTCGCAACCTCTACAAGAGCAGAGAAATCTTCAGACAAGTTTTCAAAGAACTACCCCGAAAGTAAGCAATGGTTCTGGCGGGAGGCCATCTACTCTATTCAGGTTGTGATCCACAATATGTATCAGTATGATGGCGTTTGCAAAATACCCTCGAAAACGGTCATAAGTTTGTATTTACTTGGTATGGGCTCTGGAGGCGTGCAAAATAAAACTTTAGCGAGCAAATCACAGTTCTCACTGTTTTTAAATTACACCTAACATTTGAAAATTCCCTTTGTTTTTGCTCTGATTCCTCGTTGTCTACCTAACAACCATTTCACTACTACATCCCCGTCTCATAGCTGCTTCAATCGCGTATGTGTTACTCTAGAATGTCAGGCTTATTTACTGTTGAAGTTTAATCACGTCATTGCGTCTTGTTGATCCTCATTGATAATCATATATTCTTTTGAACAACAAAGGGGCAATTCGCTTTGTGCCCAATTTTTGATCAACTGTTATGTTGTTGTAAAGAGTGTTATTTAGGAGGGTAATATCTATTCTATTAAACAATTAAGGGAGTAATTCGTTAATTACTAGACTCATCTAATGTTTAATTAACTATTATGTTGCTCTGAAGACTGGTGTTTAGTAGGGCAAATTTTAATAACAAGTATAAAAGAGGCTATTTTGAAAGGCTTGTTTCTCTGGACAATCTTTGTGTTATTTAGCATATATTCTGGGTATTATTATACTTCACTTCTGCTCTTTACCAGTGTATTAGCAGAAGTGGTCCCTGCTCTCGGCTACGCTGTAGCTAATTTTGAGTGTTAACTACAGCACGTTCTTGAAGTTGACCTCGAGCGCGAGAGCATTCGATAGTGTTGTTGCTTAGAAATGAAGGACAAATACCTGTCCCGCGATGTTAATTGATGTTAATTTACTAGCACCCTTTATGTCCTCATCAGAGATTGGCGCTCCTCGCTTAAGAATATGTCCTTCATGTGAATCATAAATGTTCCGGCTAGGCCGGTGACGATAATACGGGCATGTTACTGTTAGATGCTATGCCTCGTACGAATCATAGCCAGCATGGGTTTTGCCATACGAGTTATTTGAAGATGTTATCTGCGGGGAAGAATGTGTGAAAGGCATATCGCAGTTCCCACAAATGCCCATGACCAAAAGCAGATGAACGCCATGACATTCCCATTGTGAGAGATGAAAGGCTGGTTTAAAATACCTTAGTGAGCTTGTAGATTCCCGAAAATCTTCAATTTCCCACTGTTACTTCTTCCGTCTGTATTTCTGGCAAGTTCAATTCAAAAAGCCGGAAGCCTCGTTTTTCAGAGGCGATTAAAAAATGCGTCTAAAAAACGGCAAATTTACCCGTGGAAGGGTTTTAACCATCTGCAATTATCAAGCAAGCGGAACTTGTACTCGAAAAATATACATAAATAATTGGTTGGGTACACAGTGTGTAGATATCAGAGAAATTTAGAAAGCCAAAGCACAGACCACTTTCGCCTTCGGCAAAACAGCGGTCACCCGCAAATGTTTATTGTTACAATTTCTATGCCAGATCAATTCAAAACAACATTTTGAAAACTAGCAAAAGGTCACAAGCAGTGCGACGAGCCTTAATCAAGGCAAAAAGATGGAGGAGCGGGGGATCGAACCCCGGGCTTCATGCAGTTAATTTGGTGCGTTCGTAAACGCTATTGCAAAGCAGGCACTCTACCACTGAGTTACACCCCCTTCGTGTGAAAGTTGCGTTGTTAAAATAAAATATAATCTATGATTATTTGATGCTAGTAGCGACAGCACTCGCAATATCAATCATCAGACCATTGATGGAGAAAACGTAAATGTATATCAGTGTAAACGTGTTTATTCTAAATGCTTCGACCATATAAATGAACCCGGGGGCTCGATTCCCCGCCTACACTGACACACTTATTATTTCGATGTAACATGCAATATATAAGCCTTTCAAGTATACTTCGTACTCGAACGAATTTCAGCTCCATTTTCAAACTTCGTTCCAAGAATCTCTCGATCAGTCTCTAGGGATTTCAAAGCATACCAACTGCCACAAAATGGCAACTTTTAACCTCCGCTGCCACTATCAGATTACCTCTGCCATGGACAATTGCCATTAGATCCCTAGTAAGACCGTCAATACCGAAACCACATTACCTTCCACGTCAACATCCAGCCCCCTTTAACCACCAAAACCCACCGAGTTCCCTCCATATCCCCACTAAAGAACCCTTTGGTCTCCATCTCTGGTACCCACTAGCCCCTCCCCCTCCTAGAGAGGCATCATTCACATCAAATGTAGGCAAGATCGACCCTAAAAGCGGGAGCTTACCACTTCCACCACCCGCCGGCACAGCAAAACTCTCGATTCTACAAAAGCATACCAACGTATCGAGACAGGCGTGTACCAAACTTTCATAACACCACGAGTGAGGGATTTCAAAAGCTCGCATTCACATATAGGTAGACTTTCCCCTTGTGCCATCAGGTGGTTCTGATGCCTTCTTGGAGAAGTCAGTCTTTCTTTACATCACAGATCACACTCCCATACACTCCTTGAAGAAGCCGTACGATCACTTTAACACAGTAATATCCCTCTACATTTTGTGAGAAACCAAACAATCCACTCTTTAAAATCAAACCTTAGGAAACGGAGGGAGGAAGCCAACATGCCTGAACGAACCACCTCCTTCCGCCGCATCCGTCGAAGTCTCTTCTCCCCAAAAGACCGTACATCAACGACAACCACACTCGCTAAACCCCTTCCCCCAACTCCGTCATTAACTCCAACTAAAGCCACTCCTTCACCACCACCCGCCTACTCCCAAACATCTCAATCCCAGACCCCCACCATCTACGAGAAACCTCCAATCAAACCTCCTCCCGTCGAGGACCATCCCGCTTTCGCATCCCCATCGTCGAGACATTCGTCAAGCGCATCGAGGCCTTCATCACGGACATCAACTACTTCGACAGCAAGTTCGGCGTCTTCTGTATCGAGTGCGCATTCTTTTCAAGGGTTGGGTCCGGCACCCCCGAAGAAGCGGTTACCATTGTCGACCTCTCTTACTTTTACCATGGCGCCTACTCAATCTCTTTATCCCTCACCTTCACCCCTTTGCCGATCATCTGTCTCTTCGCCTACCGGGGACCTTATATCTCAACCCTTCCCTCTCGACCCTTCAATAACAGTTCACTCCGTCCCGCAATTTCTCTGGACACAAAACCAATGCCACACCTGGCTCTACCAGATCTTCACAACCTATCTGTCTAACTCCCCGTCCGCGGCCTTCGAAAA
Source organism: Hymenoscyphus repandus (assembly GCA_001414415.1). Lineage (NCBI taxonomy): Eukaryota > Fungi > Ascomycota > Leotiomycetes > Helotiales > Helotiaceae > Hymenoscyphus > Hymenoscyphus repandus. The sequence continues at coordinate 89,521 of LLCE01000028.1, forward strand.
GGCGCGGAAGTTTGAAGGTTTCGGACCAAACATCTTCTCCACGACGTACGTAGGGTGGAAAATCCTATACGGGACCTGGGAGGGAGATGGCATCTTTGGACTGGTCTTTGTTCGGAGAAACGAAGATGGGGCAATGCCAAAGTGTATGACCTACGGTCATTTTGACGGTGGTAGAAAGGAGAATGAGGAGGACAAGCAAGTCGAGACCGAGAAAGAAGACAGGGAGGATATTAACAGCATCGAAGGAAACGGTAGGGTTGATAAGAAAGTAGACAGGGATATTACAGTCAAAGAACAAGAGTACGATTCCGACGACGAAGAATGTGAATTCTTTTAGCTACATACGGGAAAATGTCCAGGCAGATACAAGACTTTATACTTGGCTTCTGGGGCGTTGATAAGTCCCACTAGAGATGAAAATAGTAGAGTTGGACGATTAAACACTTAAGCATACCTCAATGTTTCATTATTTTTTGTGATATAATGAGATTCTAGCTCGAGCTCCAAACCGAGTCAGCGTCGATATGAAGTGGACTATCATACAAGAAATATTCATATATCACCTCACCCTGCATTCTAGTCTATGAAAAGAGTTTGAGGGTCGCCGCCTAGTAACCGAATCAATTGATTCCCTACTGAGGGAGGGTGAGGTGCCTGTGTAAATTATTTCGTTGAAGAATCTTCATGTGGAATGTGACAGATATCAATCGAGCTGATAGCCTCATTTCCGAAGACCTATGAGCGACAAGATAGACTTCGGACGATGGAGTTCACAAGCCTCATCCGAAGATAGAAATGAGCAGTCGAATAACCGAAGCAGCTGGAGAGCTTTGCTGCATCGTGGCTCGCGTTGTACCACTCATGGTGGAAACGTGTTCAATCAGATCCCAACTATCGTGAACTCTTGTGTAACTCCTGAATCTGTCGAGGATGCCAATGAGAGGCTTTTATGTAACCACATGCAATGGAACGTTTGAAGTGATCACCGTATGATCTGAAGGAAACATCAGTACTACCCTGAGGAAGAAGTGAGGCGAGTTTCTAACAACCTATGAGCTGATGTTAATAGGTCCTAGCAATGAAAATTAAGTCAATGGTTGTAAAATACGAAGGGAAAATTGAAGCCGTTTGACACAGTAGATGCTAGGCGTGAAAGCAAAAAAGTACATTGTTTTGCAAGCGTTCCCAACATTATGGAGATTCAAAAATTCCTTCATGACTACTGACCAGAGGTAATTGGAAACAGACTCGGCCGGTCTATTTGCTTTTTCTCAACTTCCTCACATAGAAGGTGAGGCGGGCAAGAGCCAAACAAGAAGAAAAAACTCGGTACTTTGTGTTTACTGTTGCCGTAGGGTCGGAAAAGACGGTCCAGTGACTGACTAGGCACCCGATCCTGGGCGACTATTGGTAGCGAGATATCCACGTTCCGGGAGAAGGCTCAATGATAGCCTTGCGATGGAGGAAAGGTGAAACTGGCTCCACGATCGGGGTTTGATTCTATTCCCGACAAATGTGCGTGGAAGGGTCAACCGTTGACTTGGGGCGGAGGTCCCTCCGATCTGGTTGTACTATGCATGTGGTGGAAACACCACCAAATATCGATACACAACAACACGAGCAAACGAAGCTTCTGTCGTCCTTGTGAAGCTTTCTGCGGGCGGACCCATACCCTGTGGGAATGTTGAGTCCTGAAACTCTTGCCATTAAGGTTCCACAGATATTGTCGTGCTGAGAATGAAAGTTGAGAAGGATTCGAGGAAAAACAAGCGCGATGCTCGGACCTAGCAACGTACAGTGTAACAAGATTCTGATTGGTGAAGATGATTCGCAAACGCGAGAGTCGATCATGGGTATTTGCCCGCTAGCGTCGATGGAAGGAATTTTCCGCTCAGCCTCCAAGTCTGAGGATCGACAACTGTATGTCGTGATGACCGTCAATCTCCAATTGAGAAAGCTCTCAGGTCCAGCTGCCTAGGCAAAGTAGTCCCTATGGACATGACTAGGAGGACAACTTTGCTTGTATCAGACCAGCCCATAGTGCCGATTACGAAACGTAACACTGAATCGAAACCACGATTCGACGACGAAACCAGCGAAAATTGACAGTCGTTAGTCTACAACACTCGAGTATCGCCGGCAGTCATGCTTCATCGACCTGTCAGGCACAACCAGCTACGCGGTGCGCCCACATGCAGGATACGATATTTGGGATTGAGATCGATCGCCAGGGTTGATCCGACGCTTCTCCACCCCTGGCATGTCGAGAAAGCGCTGTCTGTATCGAGCCTTGGTCTTCCTGAGATGCATTGTGCCATGCCATACCATGCCTGACATTGCATACTTCGTATGTCGAGTAATGGGTACGGTGCCGGAGGTTTGAGCGTGACGGTCGGCTGTTTGTTGGTTCGCCACTGGGATACGGGTCGGTGTTTCTGCACAGAGGCTCGGGGATGCTTTTGATGCTAGATACCGATGCGTAGCTGCAGTACGCGGAGTAGATGCTGTGGTGAGGTTGATAAGGTGTGTAGATGTGTAGATGCGAGGTCGTGGTTGACGCGTCTGATATCGTCCATGCTGCATCCATGCCGACCCCAGAGCTCGATATGCAGCTAAGAAGCGATCTTTAACGCGAGGGGGTTTGGGAAATCTGATTGTTGTACTCAATTTCGTGTACCCATGAGTCAATTGACTTCCTGCTGGCATATGTCGGGTCAGTGATCATGTCCTGAGCGTGGGGAGGGCAAGCAAGCGGGAACAACTGCAAGACTTGCCGAGCCTGAACTTGACCGCTTTCTCTAGCTATGGCTTCGCTGCCTTTAACCTAGTTGGTCCATTCATGATCGCATTACTTTTCTGCTCGTTTATTTTCAACTTTCCTGGTCAGCGGTGGTGTGTCACTACTATAAGGCGCTTCTGTGTAAGGAACAATGTTGCATATGCCATGCCAGATGGTTGTCGAGGCGCCAAAGGTACTTGAACATGCTCGGATACAAGACGGAGACAGGTACTTAAGCTCGCTTGATGAATTCTACTCCTCGAGCTTAAGTATTGTCTTTAGTAGCGGTCGTCACTTCCCTCTCAAATTCTTTGTTCCTCCTGTTGCCCTTTCCTTGAAAGGAGCTTAACGCTACGTCACTCTTAAGGAACTGAATCTTTTAATTATTCACAACCTGCTGCAAGTTTCCCAGCAAACAGCCATATATATATTTCCCTTTGGACGTGCCTCCATTCGATCCTTCCGGCAACCATCTCCTCTACCTCCTTTGAGAACTCAGCCGCAGTACTAGCTGCGCATCTCACCCAAAGAGTCCTTCGAAATATTATTGATCCACCTTCCATGCAAAGATTCACCTCGCGCTTGAGAACCAATTCTGTGTGGTCCCCAGGAACTAGGCATTACACCATACGACATCTGGCAACCAACATGCCCAGCGCAAACGTTCTTATATACGTACTGCGGCGAGACCTTCGCGTGTCGGACAACCCAATTTTCCATTCTCTTGCGACAAGCAAAGATCATGGATTCACTCACCTCCTTCCAGTATATGTTTTCCCTGCACAGCAGATCGAGGTCAAGGGTTTCATTCCAGAGAATGAGGAAACCAAGAGTCCCTATCCGGAGGCAAGAAGTCAAGTCGCTAGCTTCTGGCGCACTGGTCCACACCGTGTCAAGTTCCTCTCAGAAAGTGTTTGGGATCTGAAGTCTGGATTAGAAAAGGTTGGCAGTGGTTTATGTTTGAGAGTCGGCATGATAGATGGGATTGTAAAGCAGCTCTCAATCAAGATCAGCGAGAATGGTGATTCAAAGGTAGGAGCTGTATGGATGACCGCTGAGGAGGGCGTAGAGGAGAAAAGAGAAGAACGATTGGTCAAAAAAGTTTGCGATGAGACAAAGGCAGACTTCAAACTCTTTGTTGATGAAAAGTATTTGAAAGACGAGTAAGTATACACCATGCGACGCTCGTGGATCTTGCTGCACTAGCTAACATGTCTCTCGCAGCCGAGATCTGCCCTTCAGCGACCCCCAGGATGCCCCAAATGTCTTTACTGATTATCGCAATAAAGTTGAACCCCTCCGTGAAGCACCAAGGGCCGTCCTACTTACGCCACACAAAGGCACTTTACCAGCTTTTCCGGAAGACATCACGCCTGCGCAAGAAGCTCCTTTCGCAATCCCTGACAATTTCGATGCCCTTTTAGATGCATTGATGAAACCTCTCAAAAGTGCACCTCTGATCAAGAATCCGCCCGAGGACCCAGGTGATGTTGAATCAGCACATCCGTTTCGTGGCGGTGAAACGCAAGCTCAAGAACGCCTCGAACATCTCATCGCGTCTGGTAGCGTTACATCGTACAAGGACACCCGCAACGGTCTGCTAGGCCCAGAATTCTCCACCAAGCTTTCTGCATACCTAGTTCTCGGATGCATCACGTCTCGTCAAATACACAAATCACTTCTTGCATTTGAAGATGGCACTGACGATGGAAAGTGGAAGGGCGTTGAAGGTCATGGTAAAGGGGAAAATCCTGGTACCAAAAGTATCCGATTTGAGCTATTGTGGAGAGACTACATGCGGCTTTGCAACAAGAAGTTTGGGCAGAAGCTTTTTCGCTTGAGTGGTTTTAGAGACGAGAACCCAGATCGCTGGGGAAGTCCTTCGCGCGCCAGCAATGGCTACTCGAAGGAAGATATCGCAGATATGGTTGATAGATTTCTTAGCGGGACTACCGGGATGGGCTTGATTGATGCTTCACAGCGAGAATTGTTCCATACAGGCTACACATCGAACCGAGCTCGCCAGAATTCGGCATCATTCTTCGCAAAGCACCTGTGGATCGATTGGCGGATAGGAGCTGAGTGGTATGAAAGTATGCTCGTGGATTACGATGTGTCAAGCAATTGGGGCAACTGGCAATATCTTGCGGGTGTTGGCAATGACCCAAGAGGCGAAGCTAGAGTCTTTAACCCGGTGAAGCAAGCTTACGATTACGATCCTCAAGCAGCATACGTTAAAGCCTGGGTCCCAGAATTGAGAGGATTGACCGACCCAGGAGAAGTATTCCAGCCATGGACGATCAGAGACCAGGAGAAGAAGAAAGAATTGGGCTTGGCTGGCTTACCGTCGGTTGAGAAGCCACTAAAGAGAATTGACTTCACTGTTGGAAAGCGAGGACGACATCTTGGAAAGAGTCGTGGAGGAAACGGTGGGAGCAGAGGCGACGGTGGAAAGAGCCTAGGTGAGCGGGGCATGGGACGAAGCAGCGGCCATAGTCGAGGGGGAATTAACGGGCGAGGATATAGCGGCGGCGGCGGTGGTGGTCGATATGGCGGTAGTTCTCGCGGTCACACAAGAGGTTACGGCGGATACGGACGAGGACGAGGAGGAGATTTCGGTGGCAGAGAGTTTCGCACTGGCATGATGGACAAAGAACGAGCTGCACATCAAGACGACTGAGAGATGGGCTTTCACGGTCTTGTCATGATCCACGAATTTTTCATGATTTGCATTATGCATTTGCTGGGAGTTTGCTGGAGATACCGAGCTGAAATTTTCACGATGGAATTTCTCTACGGGTAGTTATCATATGATACAATATCTTAAGTGTTTGAAGAAGTGGACGATGAATGATGTGGAGTAGAGGTAATAGATAGTGTATAATATGAAGGCAAGTATTTCGGGATATTTTTTGTACTGCTTAGTGACGTTGAGGTGGCTAATCGACAGTTGTGAACTAGGCCGAGCTGGAACTCGAGCTGAGAATCTCAAGACTCTAGTGATTCGGGATTCCTAAAATAGTATGTCTATCTTAAAGGCCGCAAGTCCAGGCGCGAATTCATTTCTCCTGCCAAACTAGGTAGGTACATATCCTTGGTGTTCCGAACTAGTCTATTAGGGAGGTGACTGGGTATCTCCATTTGTCATCCGACCCAGCGCCAGATTTGCTAAGCAAAATCCATTTCGCCATGACACTCTTCTTGTTGTTACAAAGCTCTTCCCTTTCATGAATCTGTGTTTAATACGTATCATGTGACAATACTTTATCATTTGCCTTTCCCAACTTTCTTCCCTCCCTTCGTCTCAAACAAACTCTTCACCCTCCTCAACCTCGCCCACCGCTCCTTATCCCGCTCATCCCTACTCTTTGTGTCATCCTCTACACTCTCCACCACACTCCCAAAATCGCTGCCATTGTCCACTACCGGCGTTGCTAACCTTCCCCCATTTGAGCTCTTCTCCTTTCCTGTTCTAAGTAGGTGATCATTCTTCAATATCCGCACTGCCATTTCCCAGCCTGGAAGCGGAGTGCTTCCTGCTTTTGATGGAGTTCGTGTCCCAGTTTGTGAGAAGGAGTTGCGCCAGGGACAGTAGTCGCGATGTTCTTGGAAGGGGTCGAGACTGGCTACTATTGGGCCGGTGAGCTCTTCGCCAGTAGGAGAGACCTCTTTGGACTTGAAGAGCCAGAGGCCGAGCACGCGGAAGCAGGCGTGGCAGGATATGGAGCCGGGTTGGGGGCCGAGGCGTTCGTGAGTGTGGCCTTGCCAGCCGAAGATGGCTAGTTCGAAGGCGACTTTGTTGATGCCGGGGTTTGAGGTGTTGGGTTGCTCGGTGGCGGCGGGGGAGAAGAAGTTTTTGGGAAGGTAGGAGATGACTTTGTCTAGATTGAAGTCTTGGGAGGTTTGTATGTTGAATATGTATGGTAGGTTGCTGGCTCGAGTGCAAAGCTCCTCATATCGTTCGCGGAGGGCTTGAAGGGTTGTAGGTGTATGGCTTAGAGGAAGCTTGAATATGGAGTCTACGAGGCCTTAGTACAATATCCAGACATCCCAAAACAATAAAAACATACCATCGCAACCTCTTTGTTTCCAGAGACAGTCTTCGTCGTGAGAAGTGACTATCATCTCAGCGTATCTATCCACGAGAGTGTCTTCTAAACCCAGTCAGTCTATCCATATTCTGTGTCCGGTAATAGATCACCTACCAATATGATCTTCCACGTAGACTGGCTTCTCCTCTCCTTCCACCTCCTTCACATTGACCTTTACGACTATTTCCACATTGCACAGACAACAACGCACTCTCTCTGATTTCTGACACACCCAACCCCTCTTTGCCCATTCTACCTCGTTGACCCTCGTAGGTTTCGGCGCCCAATTTGTAAGATTCGTGAACGAGTTTAATCTCTTTAAAAATTCTACTCGATCCCAAGGCGCATACTTGGGTGACTCTGTCGCTAAGGGGGTCGTCGCAACCGACGCTGATTTCTTGTGCGACATGGTTGCAGCAGCAGAGAGCTTCGTCGCAGTGGTTTTCGGAGGAGAGGATTTGACAGAAGCTGCAAATGTCGAGTTACTAGTCCGTCGCTTTTTGGACTGCGAGTCCGGGCTTGTGGTGGATGTCAAGTCGGTTTGGGAGGCATTGTTTATCTCTTTGGAGGAGGAGAGGGAAGTTGTTGATTTATTGCCGATCCCGTTAAGAAGGGCATTGAATTTTCGCTTGGTTGCGTGCATCGTGGCTAGTGGTCTAGCAAGGGGTCTACTAAAGGGCAGATTATCATGGGATGCAGCGTGAGGATTTTATATCCCGTTGCTCTCAAATGTCATGTTGATTTCTTGACATCGGAGAATTGCTAGAGCTCCTCCAGGTTACCTGGGCCCGTGCCATCCTTGACGCTTCCTGCATGGCAATTCGATGACACTTCTGGAGAGCTGCATCGCAACTCTAAATCCACTTTTGCGACGACCAAAAATTATAAGAAGCGACCTGATGTCCACGCTACTTGGAATCCCCACATTCGCTGACTCGTCTAATCTTATGTGATGCCAAGATTGAAGTCCAGAAAAGATCAAGAGTCTCCTTCCATAAAGACACCAACATCCCGTCCAACAGACCGCATTGCAACATCCAGCCCCATTACACATCACCAAGGTCTCGGCCCGGCCCAGTCCCAAACAGGTCACACGGATTATCAACAGCAGCAGACTGTCCAAAAAAAGAAACCAAATCGGGCAACACGTTTGACGACTCTTCTATTTCTTCCACTCATAATAGTGATAGTGGCTACCTTAATATCAAAGGTCTGGCCTCGTCTCTCCCTCCTCTCTCACCACTTTCCCACATCATCCACACCTAAACTTTTCTTCACCACAACCACCAAGATGTCTACCTACAGTAAGGAATTGGAGGTAGCTGAGCTCGCAGTGCAGAGAGCTGCCATTCTCACGAAGAAAGTCTTCAATGAGAAAGCTAAGGGCACAATCTCCAAAGATGACGCTTCTCCTGTCACCATTGGTGATTTCGGTGCTCAGGCTCTCATCATTGCAGCTATCAAGAAGAACTTTCCCGACGATGAGGTTGTAGGTGAAGAGGAGGCTAGTACTCTGAGAGAGGATACGAAGCTGAGAGATCAGATCTGGAATTTGGTTCAGGATACAAAGTTGACTGATGAGGCGGCTGAGAAAGTTATTGGGGGGCAAATTAAGAGTGTTGATGATATGTTGACAGCTATCGATGCTGGAAACAGTGCGGGTGGCGCGAAAGGGCGAATCTGGGCATTAGATCCAATTGACGGAACCAAGGGTTTCCTCAGAGGTGGCCAATATGCTGTCTGCTTGGCCTTGATGGTGGATGGAGACGTTAAAGTTGGTGTGCTTGGATGCCCAAACCTTCCAATCGACGATGCTGCTCCACTAAGTGCAGACGCTGGCTACGATCAATCTGATGCAGAAGGAAAGGGAGTTCTATTCTCAGCTATCCTAGGACAAGGTGCTGTCAGTCGCCAATTGACAGATGGTGCAGTAGCGGAAAGCAAGCCAATTGCCATGAAGCCAGTCAAGGATATCAAAGAGGCCATCTTCTGCGAAAGTGTCGAGGCTGGTCACTCATCCCATGGGGACCAAGCTGCTATTGCCGCCAAATTGGGCATCACCAAGCCAAGTGTCAGAATGGACTCCCAATCAAAGTATGGCTCCGTTGCTCGAGGTGCAGGAGACATCTATCTCAGATTACCAACAAGCAAGACCTACCAAGAGAAGATCTGGGATCACGCTGCTGGAGACTTAATTGTTCGAGAGGCAGGAGGACATGTCACTGACACCCTCGGAAGACGACTCGACTTCAGTAAAGGAAGAACCCTAGCCGAGAATAAGGGCGTTGTTGCTGCTCCAGCCGCTATTCATGGTTTCGTTCTTGATGTTGTCAAGGACGTTCTTTCACAAAAGTAAATTATCGTTTTTAGAATACCATCTTCGGAGCACTCATCATATAGACTTTCCTCCAAATCTAAGTAATGATTCCCAGTCCAATTGTACATGAATATTTCTACATTGTCATATAGTACAACTCAACCTTTCTCTAATCATCTATTTGATCTTCTTGGCCTTCAACTTGATCTTCTCTCCATTCACAAAGATTCCTTTCCCCTTGTATGGTTCGGGCCTCCTCCACTTTCTGATCTTTGCTGCAAACTGTAGGATAACCTCCTTCTCTACACCCTCAAGTAATATTCTCGTAGGCTGTGGCGTGCTTGCCTTCACCCCCTTCGGCACTGGCATTTCAATTGGATGCGAATATCCGACCTTCAGAACAACGAATTGTTGTCCTTCGAATTCTGGTTGAACTGTCGTAGCGCTATTTTCAATTGTAGCTCTGTACCCGACACCTACGAGACGGAGGATAGCTGTGTGGCCCTCTGAGACACCGAGGATATGATTTTGAAGGTAGGCGCGTGTTGTGCCTGCCGAGTAACAGTATTAGAACCAAATTACTTTCACCTGGATAGATCTGAAGCGGACATACCCCACATCTCCCTATGCTGCTTAAGCTTGTTGTTCTCCACCGTAACAAACGCCTTCCGTCCTTCCGCATCATAATCTAACTTCACAAACGGCTGGATCGGCATCTCCATTCTACCTATATTCTCAATTAGCCCTCATTCTCCCCCGATGCCTGTTTCCCTCTCCTAGACCGAAAGAAGACCTACCCAATGGCCCTTCAACCTTCACAATATTTCCTAGCGCTGACCCTATCGCTCCTCCACTCTTCTTCACCATTTGCGGCAGGATCTCAAACGTTACTCCAGGTGGTATCGAAAGCGGCGCTCGTCCTATCTGCGAGGTAAGACATGGCGAGGAGGAGAATTGGCGGATCGGGGCGACAGGGAAGGCGGGGAGGAGGAAAGATGGGAGGGAGGCTGAGGGCGTAGACGTGAGCGCCTTCTCTAGACCTCTTGAGCGCGCGGTGGAGAGCATTGTGAGTGGTATGCTGTCGTGGATTAGGGAGGCAGTGGTCATGGTGGAGCTTGGATATTTTTTGGGGATACGGAATATGTCACGTGCACATAAACCAGGATAGACAATGAACACTTTCCACCACTAAACAACGACACTCAAACGTAACTTAACATTGACTTTTACCGCTTGCACTGTCTCTTCAGATTAAAAGCACAGAAACCAGTTTATTATTTAAATGAGGGATACGGCCCTCGAAGCATTTAACTACAAATCTAACCATAGTCTGCAAACTCCTGTGGATATCCCGAACAGCCTTCACATCCATCAGTATCACAAGATATACATTCAGAAGTAGATAACGAACTACTTAGCCCCGAAACTCTCAGAATACCGAATCGGTTTAAACTAATCGAGCTCGCCTTCAAATCCATCACTCTCACCGCCTGCCATGTCCCTCGCGTTCAATCCATCTAGCTTTCCGACAAACTCCATCAATGCTCGCTCCCTGTCATTCTCGAGGATATCAATGTCACGCTTAATTTTTTTTTTTCATGAGTCTTCATGACTGCTGTGTATTCTACTTCCTTCACGCGTTAACCCGCGTGCAACCTCTTCCGCCTTTGTCTCCTCGATCCATTTTTGGAAAGCTTTAAATTGCATCGTGAGAGTGTGTCTCTTGATTCTGAAACTTCTTCTGCCAAATGTTTTCTTTGATAGGGTCGTTGCTCTCCGGCATTCATTCTTGGGTCTCTGTGCCTGCTAGCCCCTCCTTCAAGAGGGTGATTTGTTTTCCTGACGCTTCGCGTAATTTCAATTCTTTGTTGAGTCGGGATAAAATAGGTTTGAGTTGAGATCTCATCAAGCTGTTGCTTTCCACCAGCTTGTTTTCAGTGGCGAGTGCTTTGGAAAATACTTCTTGCGCCGTTGTCTTGCTCAAAACAAGCTCTCCCGCAAGAATTCTCATCTGCCCAACAAGTCCTGGGCTAAACACACCGATTTCATCATTACTCTTCATATGGCATTAACAGCTGACACATTTATCTTCTAGACTCTCCCAATGATCTAATTGTGGGTGATTTGTGATCAACTTGGTTTCTTTTGGAACACTTTCTTCGGTGAGATAGCCATCGGCTTGCACGCCTGTCACAATAGTATCAGCGTTGATATCTGGTTCATAATTTGAAATTCTAAAGTCGACCAGAGGCTTACCTAGAAGCTTTTTTGCTTCCAGTGACAATTTTCGCTCGTTGGAACAACGGGAGCCAAAGCATCAAGATCTTATTCTGAGTAGACTGTCTTGTCTTGTGAATAGCGACAGTCGCCTCGAGAAAGTTTTAGTTGTCCTTCTAGATACGGCATCATCCATGTTACGTGACTAGAATCTAGGTTTGGTTAGCTAACATTAAGAAATTCTATTGAGCGTAGCACCCGAAATGCATCCTTTTAGAGGCGTTTTCCGATTCTGAATACTAGCTCCGTAAAATCACTGTCTGTTGGTATCTCGTCCGCACTTTGCTGATTTGTTCGATCCTTACAGATCTCCGAATCTGCTAGCTCCTGTTCGGCATCTATGTTATGGTTAGAGGAGGATTGTAAGATGCCTGCGTGGGCTTACTTTGGCGTCGTGTCCCAGTCATCGTCTTTTGTTTGTGTTTCATCCTTATCAAGTCTTTGCATCCATTCCCTCGCTACTGCTCAGTCATACTTGAGTGCTTCGTCAAATTCATGCCGTGCTCTTGACTCGGCTTCATCCTTATCTTTGATTGCTTTTATTTTAGCAGCGTCTTCCCTCCTAGCTTGAATTTCCCGCTCAAGCTCCAAGCGCGTTCTGCCTGGGTCTTCATACACCACGTAGATGTCATCTTCTGTAGACATTGTGATTTGTTATGCTGAAATATATGAATGAAATATCAAAGCATCTCATGAGATTTCGTTTGCATTGGAATTAAAATGTCATGTATTTGTGTGAGGTAACTCGACTTTGGGAAATTTAGCACTGTCATTTCTATTGCTTTGTTATACTTTTGTCTGCGCTGCTGCATTTCGAGACATTTATGGCCTGAGAATCGAGATTGAGAAGTCTTTGTCTCAACCTCACCAGAAACCGACAAATATTTAGAATACCCAGTTTGTCTGTCCTCCTAAAAGAATCTCACTGCGAGTATAATAGTGTTGGCCGCTACTATACGTCAGAGAGAGGGCATAAGTGAAAATGAATAAGACTAATCTCGAGAAAACGCAGATCCCGAAAAAACGCCTTCCTGCATCTCACCCACTAGGTGTAAGATCTAGTGGTTTATATATTGGCAATTATCATAATCTCACAACTTGACAACCATCTTGGTGGAACCAAAGCTCCGCACCACGAAAGGTTAGGATAATCCGTGCCAAGCCTGAAATCGAAACTCTCAAATATTGCCATTCGACCGGTAGAATGTGCAAATATTCTACCAACGACGATTCGAATTTGTATTTTGAGGCTCATGACGTCGCCTCCACTCAATTGTCATCGAGTCAGCACGACTGGCTAAATGGGGAACCGGCTTGGATCATTTTAGCCACAATTGCTCAATTTACAATTGTCACGTACATATCCTTAGTTGCCTCACGATTACGATTTCCCATCATGTGCCGGTGAAATTGATTGCCTTGTAACACAAAAACTGGGGAAAGTGTGGGGAGCATGTCGGAATCTGGGGTCTGGCGTTGGGAGGCGCTCCCCCATTGTTCATCACTCGGCCTTGGGGTTATTGGTAATTCCTCGATGAGGAAGCCTCTAATATGGCTCTTGTCACAAGTACGAGGTTCTCTTTCAAGGGAGAAACGCCTTGCCTGCAAGAGTAATATCTTAGGCATGGGAACAGCATGGGGTTCGATCTTCTAGTATAAGATCATCGGGACGTCCCTTTCTTCTCATAATACCTCTTCTTTTACACGCACATACTCGTAGTCATGCTCTCCCTTATCCCCGTCCTCGCCCTCACGGCTTCAACCGCCTCAGCACATTACACCTTTCCTTCATTGACTGGCACCTCAGACTGGCAAGCAGTCCGTCAATGGACAGGCTACCAGAGCAACGGACCCGTTACTAATGTCGCATCTGTCGACATTCGCTGCAATGTCGGGGCTTCTTCAAAGTCTGCAGCACTCACCCAAACAGTCGCCGCGGGAGGAAAGATTACGTTCAACGCGTCGCCAAATATCTACCATCCTGGACCACTGATGGCATATATGGCGAAGGTTCCAGCAGGGCAGTCCGCCGCGACATGGGATGGCGCTGGGGATGTTTGGTTCAAGATCTTTGAGCAGGGTCCTACGTATGGGAGTGCTTTAACGTGGCCCAACAATGGTATTTCCCCCCTACCTCTAATCTTTTATAACCCAAACCTAACGCTCCCAATCAGGCTACACAACCGTCCCTTTCACTATCCCCGCTGCCACACCAGCGGGTGAATATCTGTTCCGTATCGAGCACATCGGCCTGCACTCTGCATCTTCCGCCAACGGCGCCCAGTTTTACATCTCCTGCGCTCAAGTCAAGGTCACTGGTGGTGGAAGTGGTAGCCCGGGACCTCTTGTGGCGTTTCCTGGTGCGTATAAGGCGACGGACCCGGGGTTGATGATTAATATTTATTATCCCGTGCCGACGAGTTATAAGATGCCTGGGCCTGCTGTTTGGAAGGGATAAATGGATAGGGCCAAGGGTGGGGGATGGCAAAAGGGAGGCGAGGGAGTGTATATAGTTTCGAATTTGAGGTTTAGAGATTATTGAGAAGTTTGGAGTGTAATTACTTGGACTATAGAATTTTGTTCTTTCAACCACATGATTAGAGCTTTGAATTAGTGTGATGATGATGTCCTTGGGATGTCATACTAGGACGTTAGTATTGTAGCAAAGAATTTTCGCTTAATCGCCTGATTATTTCCCTGGCATACCTCGAGTTCAAGGAAAAGGTATTGTAGAAACGTCACGTCTGAAGCGGACAAAGATAAGTAGCCGAGGTGCTTTAAAAAGTTACCTTTTCAATATTCTTCCTTACATTTATTCAGCAAAGCTAGAATTCGGGTATCTTCAACTCAACATATATCTAAGCTTTTATCATGATCTTACAGGTCATTAGTCAAATGTAACTTTCTTGCCTTCAAATTTCGCCGTCTTCTTCAGCTCCTTTGCTTTCTTGGCCGCTTGCCAACTTGGATGTAGAGGGCCCGCATCATCCTTCTTGCCTAACCCTCGCTTTCCAGCACCAACCGGCATCGAATTCTCCCCAGTCCCGAATGGATTTCCTCCGCCTCCATTTCTATTGCTAAAGGCCTCGCGCCCACCGCCTCTTCCTCTATCCCGGAGTCCGCCCCCTCGCCCTCTATTGCGGCTGTTGGTATCGTCTCGACCGACAGGATCTTGACCAGTTTTAATGTGATTTGCGCCTGTGCCGTACTTCTTCTCCCAGATGGCCCTTCGAGCTGCTTGTCCTTTCCGATTCTTTTTGACGGGGACGGACTCATCCTCAAGATCGGAGGCGGAAGATTCATCTCCTGAGAAGTATCCACCAAGGAGGGTAGGAAGGAAAGTGGTAGACTTCGTGACGGGTTGTGATTTTGATTTTGAGCTCGTTTTAGATTTAGGTTTAAAGGCTGGCGGAGGGGACGGTGAGAGGGACAGAGATATATCTCTTGTTGTCGAGCGTGTTGGGTGTGAGTGGACGTCCTCTTCTATATCTGATTCGGAATCCGAAGAGCCCAGTATGTTGTCGTATCTTGAGAACGATTCTTCGGAGTCAGAATCGGAAGCTTCGTCTGCCTCTATTCGCCTCCGCTTTCCCGCTTTCAGATTACACCTGTCGGCATCTGAATCGTGACTTCCAGTGTCCGAACCAATTCCTTCCCATCCCTCACCAGAGCCAGCTTCTGACTCTGAATCATTATCTTCCACCCCCACGACTTGCTTAGGTGCAGGTTCTGGCTTCGATGTGGCTGATCGCTCTTTCTTTGTCATATCTTCCTTCCCTTTTCCTTGTTTGTTATCTTGCATCGGGATTCCCATGACCATATACAGTCCTCGAATCTGCTCAGCAAGAACAACTTTAACTTCGTCTGTTAAAAACAATCCACTCATGACATTAAGCCTGGCTGCCCTATCTTCTACAACCTCCCCTTCTACCTCATCTTTCTTCATCCCCTTCTCTTTGACTTCTTCTGGTAAGCCTCCACTCTCCCTCATCCTCTTGACTTTACAAATCGTTTTGCAAAGATGATTATCTGCTAGCTGCTCCAATTTCAACTTATTCAACGCCACGATTTCTTTATTGATCCTTTTCATATCTTCATACCCCTTCGAACCTTCGGATTTCGCTTTTGCCATTCTTTTGGACAGTTTCTGGCGGCTTGGTCCCCTCGCATTTTTGAGCGCGCGATGGAGAAGTTTTTGGCTATTCGAAAGATGTTCGCGAACTTCATATCGGAGGCGTCCTGCAGAGTCTGAGTCTTCAGAACGTTTTCGCTTCGCCATTGCTTCTGTGGGTAATATCCTCAACGCTTCGTGAGAGAGTGACTTAAATGCTTGAGTATTGTTAAAAGTTTGAAGCTTCAGCCTTGTCGGAAATTTTACTGGGGCTTTCGCGGGGCAGTCACGTTGTGCTGACATAAGATGTCCGAGGCTCACCTGACCGTAGTCTTCCATCGATCTATTTCTTTGAAGTCTAACAGGTCCGACAAAAACCTAGACCAAAACAGCAATTCAATGGGCAAAGCTTGAAATACCCATGTGCTCTTCGAATAACAATCAAAAATGGCAATATCTGTGGAGGTTGAGGCGCGAAGCATAGAGGAAAGAAGGCCAGATATAACGAACCAAGGGATGTCTGATCACCAGGACCATGAAGCAGAAACGTCCAATTCACTACCACGAGTAGCACAGCCTCCAATCAACAGTAATGGCGCTTCTGGAATTCACTTGACAGTCCAAGAGAATGTGCAGCTTCCCTCTCCATCCCCAACGCCATCCCCTCGAAGCCCGTCTTCACCTGTCTCTCCCACCGATTTGTCTAGAGAACTCCCCAGCACATTGGTATCTCATCCTAACGGGCGTAGACGCTCGGCATCTCTTCAACAAATTTCCAACCTAACTGTGAAAGAACATGGCGCTACCATTGCTGAGTCTCTGGCAATTCCCAAGCCGTTGTCGCCCTTGGAACTTCATGATATCCCGGAAGAGAAAGTCAGGAAGCCTCGGAAGCTCTCCGTATCCACTGCGAAAGCAAATGGGGAAGTTTTGAAGCTATCAGCGGCTGACATGGAGGCTCTTACATCGGCACCTGAGTCTTTACCCATCACTTCCCCGGTGAAAAGCCCACACTCAGGACAGCCATCACTTGCTGCATCACCAATTTTTGAAGGAAGAGATGCTTTGCCCGAGCCCGTTAGATCCGACCTAGGAAATTATAAAAGAAGTGAGCTTCCTGACCCAGAAATTTCTGAGCATTTGAACACGTCTTCCTCTATAGCGGAGCGTCGACCAAGCAATGAAGCTACGCCAACCCCAGCAGGACTTAATCGGCGGCCTGGATTTTCTTCGCGCTCTATATCTGCTCTCCCTTCTGCCAGTAATCGAATGTCCTCATATAACAAGAGCACTCCAAGGCAATCATCACCGAGACGGAAAGCTACCTCATACGGCTCAAGACCCGAGCCCTTGGAACTGAATAGTCATTCGAAGTCTTCTTCACAAAACGCTTCAGTTGATCCACCTCGATCACCTATACCACAGAACATTCCACTCCCGCCTATGTCTATACCCACATATCTTCAGCTTGAGCTTTCTTCATCTCGGCCATCGCCATTGTACATATACCGTTCTGCAAACAGCGAAAACCCTTATGAATCTTCGAAGATCAAGTTTGAACGCTTATTGAACTTTTTGCTATTACCCCCTCAATTGGAGCAAGTGCTTTATTTTGGCTCATTAGCGTGTCTTGATGCATGGTTGTATACTTTTACAATCCTGCCTCTTCGCTTCATCAAAGCAGCGTATATCTTGGTTTCATGGTGGTTCGAAGTTGTTGCAAAAGAAGCTCGTTTTATTCTGGGTTTCATTTACCATGGTGCTGGGCGATTCTGGCATCGTCATCGTGAGGGGCGTGATAGTACAGACTCTGCATCTCGGTCCCGGAGTGCATCCCGAGCACGACCGCCAATTTCGACAACAGCGTCTTACCAATCCCGCTCAGGACGTTCATCAGAGACGATGAATGGCACTAGTTCTCGAGATGCTGCGAAAGCCGAATCAGAGCGTCGGCAGTCAAGACAAGGATGGGGACGCCGACATAGGCGTACCAAGTCAATCCCTTCTTCACTCTCTTCTCATCATAAAGCAGATCTTCTTCAAGGAGCAGTCATCATATTTAGTTGCTTGATTTTATTGAGATTTGACGCTAGCCGAATGTACCACAGCATTCGAGGCCAGGCAGCTATCAAGTTATATGTGATATACAATGTATTAGAGGTATGTGAAATGAAGCTGAATTAATATGTTGAGAACTAATCAACATAACATAGGTCTTTGACAAACTTTTCTCAGCCCTCGGTCAGGACATTTTCGAATGTTTGTTTTCGGATGAGACCCTGGAGCGGGATCTCGACGGCCGAAGTAAAATTCTGCGACCCCTTGGGATGTTTATTCTGGCACTTGTCTATAATGTCATTCATGCTGCAGCCTTGTTCTACCAAGTCATCACTTTAAATGTGGCGGTCAACTCATACTCGAACGCCCTGTTGACTCTTCTTATGTCGAATCAATTTGTTGAGATCAAGTCGACCGTCTTTAAAATGTTTCAAAAAGACAACATCTTTCAGATGACTTGTGCAGATATTGTTGAGCGTTTTCAATTGTGGTTAATGTTGACGATCATCGCTTTACGAAATATCGTTGAGGTCGGCGGATTGAGCATCCTGGCTGGTGAAGGTGGAGCAGCAGATGTAGTGAAAGAGGCAACCGCTCCACTAAGATCTACCTCCATCCTCCCAAACAGCTTTACAATACTCCCTAGCTGGTCTGGAGAAGTACTGTCACCGTTCTTACTGGTGCTTGGAAGCGAGATGCTGGTCGATTGGATCAAGCATGCATACATCAGCAAATTTAATCGAATACAACCAGCTGTTTATCAAAGGTATCTCGACGTACTTGCGAAAGATTATTACACTAATGTAAGTTTACTTTCTTAGGTCACAACTGAAGTCTTGACTAACCAATCAGGCGTTTGTCAACCAAAACCTTATCAAACGACTTGGCTTACCAGTAATTCCACTATCATGTCTCTTCATCAGATCATCTGTGCAGACATATCATATGTTTCTCGCAACTCACCTCCCACCACCACTGCCGTCAACAGCAACAGCTTTGTCAGTCGAGTCTGCAACCTCTTCTCCAGCCACTACTGCAGCTCTAGAGCATTTCGACAATATCATTCGCAAAGCACTTGGTCGCTCTACTTTTGGCATCCCAGATCCTACCACAACCGGACGCTGGTACCTTCCTAGCGCTGATGATGTGATTGCAGCTTTGACCATGCTCATATTCTTCCTCGGAGCATTTTTCGTTCTCCTCGCATGTAAGCTTGTCCTCGGAATGCTCTTACTGAAGTTTGCACGTAATCGATATCGAACTATGAAGAAGAGGGAACATCAGAACTATGACATGGAAGGAAAGAGACTTGGGAGCTGGGGAATGGTTGAGATGGAGGATGAAAAACGGAGACATATTTTTGAAGATGATCCTGAGACTTTGAAGAGGCTAAAGGAGAAGGAAAGGCTTGGCAAAGAAAAGGCTACTGCTGGAACAGACTTTTCAAAGGTTAGCAGGTACGAAATGTCTGCGAAGAGGATATGGTAGTTAGGTGGGAATAAACCCCCAAAAACCAACCCTAAAAGCTTATATTACAAGCTAGCTGTTGTCTCACGAACTTTCCTCGACTTGATCTGATATGTTGCATTGCAAAGAAAGGCCCAGTTCAGCTACGTAAGTCGATACCTCGAGAAAACGTGCTTTTCGATTTTCTAGCAAGTACCCTGCCTGTTTTTAATTTATTCGCTTAGCATCGCCTCAATCATCATGATCAGTCGAACTCCACAACGCCTCCGTCCCGTCCAATGTCTCTTTCAACTCACCAATAACAACCTTCCACCTCGCCGCACTATCCTTCCCCAGTGGCAATCTCAAACAGTCCATTCCCTTCCCCCTCCCCTCCCCCATCACAACCTCATAGATAATCTTCCCCGCCTTCTCCACATCACCAGGCGCCTTTCCCCCAGCATACCCCTTCAACACCATATCCATCATCTTCCCCAACTCCGTCCCCTCGTACTCCCCCGGAAAGTCCGCCTTAGGCGTAATACAACTTCCCGCAAATGGTGTCCTAAACGCCCCCAACTCAACCAGCAAGACACGGATCCCAAGTGGTTTCACTTCGTTATATACCGCCTCGCTCATGCCCTCCAGCGCGAACTTAGAGGCTGAGTAAGCTGACCGAGACGCTCTCGCTTCAATCCCCGCCGTGCTGGAAATCTGGACGATGGTCCCACTGCCACGTTCTCGCATTTGGGGAAGGACAGCACGTGTAGTTTTCAAGGGCCCGAAATAATTCGTTTCCATCTGCGCTCTTACTTCATCCTCGCCGATTGACTCAAAAGCTCCCAGGAGAGCGTAGCCTGCGCAATTTACAAGGACGTCAATGGAGCCGAATATTGCGGTTGCTGTTGCAATTGTGGACATGATGTCGGCTTCGGAGGCTGTGACATCGAGGGGTAGCCAGTGGCCGCCGAGAGTTTGGACTTGGGAGACGAGTTTTGGGACGAGATTAGGATTGCGGGAGGTCGCAATTACGTTCTGATGGTTCTTGAGGAGGACAAGGGTTAGGGACAGGCCTAGGCCGGAGGAGGAACCTGTTATGAACCAGGTTTTAGGGGCCATGGTTAGGATTCTGGAAGTTCTTTTGGTTTGTTTTATAGATGGAAGATGAGAAGAGCTTATATTTGAATGATAGTATTGTTATATTTATGTTTTCTTTAGCTTAGCTATTCGAGTTATATGTAGACGAAATTGTTGATTGTGGTGTTAAATGATCTTAACCCCGGTAAAATCCGGACTTATGATACGAATATTTCACGTAGGGGCCATACTCTGAATAAGATTCCGAACGTATCAGAGCCTTCTCATTCCTTAAGCAGATTTAGTATAAAATCATATTAGTACTACCAGCGATTAGCTTCGTAGTATGAGCAATGATAGTTAAATGTTATGAGGGGTTATCACTGTCAAGCATATAAATTCAGCACTAGATTTAAAACCATCTCACCAGACTTGGATTCGTCGAAAGCTACAATATTATTTGATCCTTGGACATTCTCCTTTCTGGTGCTATGTAGAAAGAAGGCTAGATTCAGTCTGACCGTGTTGTTTGCAGCTATTCAAATTGATAGCTTGCCATCTTCACACAGCCACTTGGGGATGAGAACGCACGTCTAGCGTGAAAAGCGAAGGACCTTCTACTTTAAAGGAGACGCAACAAGCAGTTATAATTGCATGATTTGTTGACAGACGACATGATATCAGAGTAGGAAGATATGTAATGTATATAAGTCTGCTGCATTCGAACTTCGCTACGCTATAACCCTGTTTTTGATATGATGACCCAACCATCAACACTCGATTTAGTAATTAAAGTCTTCATAAAAAGTGGGTTTCCCTTCAAGCCACACCGTGAGCGTATTCCTAAAACCTGATCCCGTGCACAAATACCACTTGGATGCTGTATCGCCCGACAGATCTTCTTTCAGCATCCTTCTCTTCCGTAATTTTACAGCGGAGACATTCAATCTCTTAGACTCAACCGAGTCCTCAACAAACCTTCCAGTGACAAACAAATGGGTGCGTTCAGCAAGTTCTGGTATCTTTTGCAAGGTATCGTTTACCAACGCTAGATCATCGCTATGTATAGTCCAATAGAGATTCAACCGCTTCAGGTCAAGATCAGAAGCTTGTGCTAACAACGGCGTAATACCGACGCCACCCGCAACGAAAGAGACTTGCTCCCCTTCATCCTGTTCGATGTAAAACTGACCGCCAAAGCCCTGAAGTCCGATATCCAAACCAGCTCGTGTGTTATGCTTGAAAAGAAAGTCAGTGACGGTCCCAACCTTTCGAACTGTGATCTCAAATTGATCATGGCTGGAAGACGCCTCTGGCCTTGAAGATATTGTGAAAGTTCGGAGGAAGTCATCGTTGAGACTCCGAGGGTCATCGTCCCGCATGTGGCTATAACCTATATCCAATTCGTCTGCAAAATTTAAGGCTGCATGCTGACCTGGTTTCCATTGGCCTGCTTTCTTTGGGTCAGCTATGTGGAAACGAAATCTTGCAATTGTTGGCGAGATTATTTGTTTGGCGATTAGCTTCACCATCAGCTGCTCTTTGTTCTCTTGTACACCCTGCTCCTTTTCTGTCGTCAGGAACCTCACGGGAGGATTGTATGGAGAATATTCCCCTATTTGGCCACGGAAAGCCAGACCGTCGGAAACAAATCGCACTGCTTCGACGTTGATTTTAACAGCCAAGTTCGTGTGTGCGATCAGACTCGAGGCATCTTTGCCTGTCAGAATCTCTGTTTTCCCGGTTACATATACCACATCGCCTGTCTCAAAATTCGGAAACGCAAGACCAGCTTTCGGGGTAGTTCGAAGATTGCCTAGGGTTTGGTAAAGCCGATTGCCGCTGTACTCTGGATATACAATACTCAGGCCATCCTTATCATTTGATAATATTCTGACAAAGCCAGGTGGCCCTCCCCTATGGTTTGTGTCCATATCTGATTCGTTATGGGAGGAAGAGATGAAGAAAAGGTCTGACTTCAAAATTACATCGACAGCCTCCTCAGGTAGAGGGAACTTAGAGGACACTAGCTTCGGTTGTGGAATGTGAGGCACAATATGCTTCTTGTTAAGATATTTTGGGCAATTGCCTAGCCAGAATTAGCTTCATTTTCTCACAAAAGAGTTGTAATTGCTTACCAAGTGACTGCTCAATCTTCACAACCAGCTGAATATCTCCAACTCCTTCTAAGGTTGATTGCAGAGACCCAGCAACCATTCTGCCATACAGCTTGACCCTCCTCCTTGTCTCAAGATCGATTGTCAACATTCCAACCATCTTTCCGGTGCCTTGAACTTGCACCACCTCCCCATCATCCTTGCCACTTAACAAAATCTCCGCAACAGGGTCATGAATACGATCAACAACTGTTCGTACACCGACTATGCTTTGAGCAATAGCTCTCGAGAACCCATTCTCCCCTCCCCAAAGTGACGTCCAGGGCCAACCTTCCGAGTCCAAGGTACCTAGAGCGAGGAGAGGCGACCGTTGGAGGACCTGCGCTGCGAAAGGCGTGAGCATTGGCGAGGTAGGATTATCATGCTCTGGCACACGAAGAAGCTTGTGCATTTCCTGCTCTCCTTCGTGCCATGCTGTTTCTGCTTCGTAGAAAGACATACCAGCGAGAGCGAAGAAGTCTTGTTGGAAGAGTCTTTGCTGGATAGATGGGGGAAGTTCGAAGATGTTAAGGGGGTATGAGATGGTGCTGTTGGCGAGACAGCTGGGTAATAAAAGGAGCCATGTTGACAAATAGATGATCATGGAAACGCATTTTGTTGTCAATCCCTCGACCGATCCGTTGATAGCGGGGGAGCCAAGGCGAATGACATAAGCAGCCCACATCTTCCCCAGATGACACCCTTTCTTGATTCCATTTAACGAAGAGGAATTGTGCCTTCTACGGCCTTTGATTTTCCCCAAAAGCTTCATTCGTCACCGATGAGATGTGATTTGCGGCATAAAGATTGCCTAGAACGTTCACTTATCAGCAAACCCTAGTATAGAGCTCAAGCAGCTTGATTACAAAACACACTAGTGCGTAGTATCATCACAGTTAATTATCCGAGGAAATGAGAAGGGTTATAAATAGTTGTAAGTATGTTCTTTGTTGGAAGTGCGCGCCAATGGTTGCTGACAAGCGTCGAGCACGAATGTGATGTGGCTGATACTCTTTGCGGGTACTGCTCCGCAATGCTGATACAGCTCCAGCATATGACGAGGGTGACGAAAGGTCCATACCACTATTCAAACGCCGTATATATCGTGAGATCGGTAATGATTACTTTCGCGTCGCACGAAGAAGATTAAATTATTAAGAATGCGGCACCCACCAGGAAGGATGTCAGGAGACAAGTGCTGCTGAGGATTGTAGTTCGGAAGCCTTTGGAGCAATTACATTGTGGCTGAGCAAATCATAAGCTTTTTTCCATTCAGGCTACTAATAAGAGTGAGTTATGGTGCTAGCCGGGTTTGGATAATTATTTGGGACTTGAGTTGAGGTGACTTCTATTCTATAGTCCATTTCTAAATATGTAGCTGAATTCTTATCTTTTTAGGTTAAATGATAAATCTAAATCTCTAGAGTAGAATAAGGGAACCACATCGAATCTGTTAGCTTAATTTCCAATTTCGGTCCTAGAATACTTACCTCCAAGTCCGCTCGGCTGTAAGTTACGGTAAAACAAGAAGCAATTTGAGTATCCACAAAACAAATTCGTATACTCATTGAAGACCTAATTCACCCACTTTCACCTGAGAAAATCCCGTGTATCGACTTCGGCAGCACAAGCCAAGGTCAGATAATTATAATTAATATATGTCAATAACAGACCTATTAATCGATCTAGTTCATCCTTAACACAATGCCTTGCAGTCTATAATTTCGTACATTAGGTGCAGGGTTTGCCTCTGATATTTCTGATATTCTCCACTTCACGGGCTGCCAAGTTTAATTCACCAATACCGTAAAGTTTAAAGAAACATTCGACTTCTGCATTTCGACTATTCTGGATAATAACTTTACTGAGGAGAGGGCACTTGGCTTGGGAGGAGTTAGTGGTATTTAGGAAGACTTCCGAGGCATTATAGATGAGCCAGGCTGGGTGGAAGATGGTTCCCAGTGAAGCACCTGGTAGGAGAAAGCTATTCGCTTTAGGGTTTACGACTGGAACAAGCTGTTTGTTGACTGCGGTGAGGCAGTAGTGGAACGTTTCAGGATAGTAGTAATCGTAGAGCGATATTCTAGTGAGTCGTTATTTTAGGTCCGGAGAAATACCATTGAAAGGGGCAAGTAAGGTTTTAGGGCCCAATTGTAGAAATATTCGGAGTCAACAGAGCCTTCGCTCCATATATTATTGTTGACATCCACCCTTTCGGCATTAAGGTAGCGAAGGTATTTATTTTGATCATAGGGAGTGTTCGAGGTTCTCTGGTGCTAGGCCAATATAGAAGCATACATTATAGCGATAGACCTCCAGTAGTGACCTGTCGTCATTGATACTAATCGAAAAGTTACCCACGACATAATCGTCGGCGGCTTCCAGGTGGTGTTCAGTGTCACGTGTTTTGGAGCTAAGATGCTTTGAGAAACAGGTTCCATTTAAGAAGGTAAAACTAAAGAAAGAGAAAGAAGGGGGAACAGAGCCACCCCTTTCGTACAACTCTTGTTTTAAGACGAGTAGCGAAGCTCTCACAGGGTCAAGGGATATAAGCGAAGGATCGGTCAGGTGACCCGTAACCGAGCCTCCAACAAAGGTAAAACCTTCACAGTCCACGACAGGGCTCTGTAAATTGTGTCAAACAAAAGGTTTTAGATATGGTGGTCTTTTAGATACACTGATAGTAAGTAGTGTATAGATCGTAGCATGTGGTGTTGCGACTTTTGTAGATTTGAAAGGGTGGTCGTCCGTTTCGTATTTGCAGGTTAGGAAACTCCATGCGTAGGCGCTAAATTTTGCCGCCCTGAAATGCTACCTTTAGCCGCGCGGTTAGAAGTATAATTTGAGGGTCATTAGCAACATGAGACCTACTGAGCGAACTTCGCTAGTGGTGTTATATGACTTAGAACCTCTTGTTACAACGTTCGAATATAAATAGCTCTGGTCTTCTCACTGTCAGATTGCTAATAAAGATTAGGTTAAATAATCTAGGAGTTCTCCTAGTCTCTATACTTGGGGAGGGAGAGGTATTCCGTACTCTCAAGCACGCTTTCGGGAGACAGTTGAGGGGGATTGTTTAGGATGACGGTCTTAAAGGCACAAGTGCTATGGTCAAAGAGCTTCCTGAGGATGGAATATTATTCGATTTTGAGAAGAACCTGGTTTTTTTGGTTGAAAATAGACCTATTTGCTCTTGTTCGTAAGAGACGCACCAAGTTGCCTATTGACACTTCTTTTCTGGTTTCGAAGAATGGTTCGCAATTAGGGCCATTTGGCACAACTGTAATTTGTTAGCCACAAACGCAGCTCCTAGTCAACTAAGTGTGGAAGGTGGACCGGCCTACAAATCAATTAAAAACATGTCCTGCTCTGAGAAGTTTATTCAAAGCGAGCACGCCTTCCTTCTACCTATAACGGCTGGGCACAGAGGCTGCCGATAAGTTAAGGCCCACAGGGAGAAGGGGGTAACGAAGAAAGAACAGTGTTCTAGAAAAGAGCGTCGACAGTAGTAAGTGGAGGGTGCAAGGAAGCGCCATTACTTATATAGCATAGACAGACTATCAAGACAGACGCAGTAACCATCTGCGATGATTAGAAGGAGGAGGGGGCCGTCTCTAGATACTGAAATTCGCAGTTGAGATGTAAAGGCCAGAGTTATTGATGTTAAAATTTCCCAGAATAGTATATTAATAAAGTAAATAGTACTTAAACTGTATTTAAGGTAACAAAAGTGCAAGCGACGCTGATTCTATAAACACGAGACTTGACATTCTAATGGTATCATATTTTAATTGGACAGTTCATAATTAGTTTGAAATGAAAGTGAATTGATTGTTATTAATACTAATAAAGTTAAAGACCCCTGTATAGATAATTCTAGGCCTAAAATGAGAGAGGCCTAAAGAGAACTTAAATAATGTACCCCCCAGGAATGAATAAGGAAATTGCGAGTGGGCTCCGGTTCATCAAACTTCAAATAATAGAAACAAGTGCCATTTCCAACACCCACTTCCCCTCCTTATACCTCTGGTTCGCATCATAAGCCTTCTCGAACCTCCACCCTAATACGTCGCCCCTACAATTCTTACATGTAAAATCACGAACAACGTATCTGCCGGTCGTCATGGTCCTTTCTGTGGACGCCGATTCGATCACATTAGCAACGATGTGGAACATGACAGCGTTGGCGTGTTTCCCACCGAAATTTTGGGAGATGAGGTGGTTAGAGGAGGCTAGGTGCGTCTTGTAGTGCTAGAGGGTGGAAGGTTAGTGCTATTCTCAGATAAATTAGAGAAGCGTACCTTGCAAGCATATGTCGTGTCGGTCATGACTGGGATGGATTTTACGGTAGAGGGGAAAGAGTTATTGTGTTTTGAGGCACGTAAAAAGACGCTAGTTGAGAAGCCGTAAGTACAATAGCACTGTTGCGGTAGGAGCTTGCAATTCAACCAGTGAGTATTTTACGAGATCGAACTGTCTTTTTCCTTTAGCTTTCGGTCTGTTTCTGTTCCTTTATTTCTCGGGGTGAGCGGATGGTGGATGGGGTTCAATTTTGTGACTGAGCCGTAATTTATGGCCATCCGACTCATCTCACGTAAAGTGTTAGCTAGTGGCCTCAGTAGTTGGTATCTCGAACGGGTACCACGGTTTTGAACCAAGGTCCCGTCAAAAATCCGAGAGAAGGGAGTATTGTAACATGTCCAGCTGCAGAATAATTTCCTCGGTGGCTCCAGCAGTCCATTCGCCCATCGCGAAATATTGCCGAGCCCACGATGCTGACTCCCCTGAATCCTGCTCACCAGGAGTCAATTATTTGAGGGTTATTGTTGGCATAGGCTTGATTTGAAGATCTCGGGACATTTGGAGATGTGGATCTAGACCGGCGTAATGCTTTCACACTTCTGCTCATCAAATGCCTCGACTTCCATGATCTCGTGGACAAAGTAATGTCAAGTATAAGGTTTTTTGACTAATTAAACTCCACAAATCTTCCAGGAATAAAGGTAGAATAGAAGAAATCTAAGGCTATTCCCAAATTCCAAGCATAATATACTCACTATAATCGAAATAATAGACATTTGAAAGCTGCTCAGTATACTAGCTCATATACCCTGCTATCGCGAAACACCAGATCCAGATGCCTCTTATCGCTAGGGCTTGATCTCTCTCTCTCTCTCTCTCGCTTTAATTCAATGCTGGGGCTCTTAAAGAGGCCCTAGGACTCTCGACTTATCCCCACCGCCACTAAAGACGCCGAAGCAATACAGCCGTCAAACTTCACGCTCTGACCGTATATGAAGAGAGCTCTCGATTCCAATACCCCTTATCGACTAGATCTGCCAGAAGTACGGCTTTAATAAGAGGCAAATGCAACTAGCTAAACACCCCCGGCTTACACTATAAATCTAAGGCGGCTTTCAAGCAAAATTCTTAACCCCCAAGCCCTAAAGTCTCGCTAATTAGCTTCAAGCCTCTTCCTCATATCATTATATCTCTTTTTGCTATATTTCCAGCCTAGAACCAGCAGAATTAGAGGTCTAGGACTATGGATAGCTTTTAGGCTTATGAGGTATAGGCGCTGAATCGCAAGGAAAAAGGGCATTTCAAATGGCCTAAAAGTCAGGTAGGAGGGCCTCATTTTCGCTGGTGGGGATAACGTGGTCTAGCAAGCGCCTTAATCGCCAGATATTTTCTGACGAGGTTTAGGCTTCTGGAGGGGCACATACCCAGTCCTGCGTAATAATACGGGAAGACTGGACAGAGCGACTAAATTCTGGTATAGAATTACAGTATGAGTGCTCGAAAATGCCCGCTTGGATGTTTCATAGAACTATAGTCATGGGAGGAAAAGGGCTTGGGAGAAGCAGTGGGGGATAATGAGTTCCGAAAATACGACACGATTATCTTAAATAATGTTAAAATGTGTGTGTAAACCAATGATTTGGTTGTACTGGATAAGTTGAGAAATAGCGTACAGGATCAGAAGGATTAAGAGTGCAAGAAGCGAGCTTAAGGCTCGAGGGCTGTCACGTGCGCAATTCCCTGCAACAATTCAACAAATAACGTCGATGCCTTTCTTCAGGTAAATCATGATCACGAATTCATATGAATGCAAGACAACGCTAGTTGCCACCGCTCCAAATTTGTACAAGAGAGTATCCGTCTTCGAGGTATCCCCTGGATTAGGTGGCCTCGTTATTCTCCTGATTTAAATCTAGTTGAGCTTTTCTGGAATTAGATAAAGAATGATTTGAAAAAGTACTATAACCACGCTTCTTAAGTATCCTTAGATAGGCTAAGGCAGATTATCTAGGAGATTTGAGCGATAGTCCTGGAGGAATACATCGAAACACTATATCTCTCATGGTGGAATAGATGTCAAGCTGTGCTAGATGCTCAGGGAGGACTAATGAGGCCAGCGGTGAGAATGTATTCTAGAAATAACTATGAAAATGATTGGCAAAAACTCCCTGATTTATAGTCTACGTAGTGCCACCTAGTAACATTTGAGCCGTGCGAGGGAGGATAATAATAATAGTGGCGATTTCCAAAGATCCAGAATAAACACATTCCATTAAATTCACCATAATTAAATATACCAGATTCCGCGGCCCTGTTGTTATCCCCGCTTGCAGCACAAACCTCCTTCAATTCCAATCCTATCTATTACGGTGCCCACACCGTAGTATGGACCCCCATCCATCCCCTCACTCCACCCATCTTCCTCTCCTCCTCGCCTGTGCCCCTACTATAACATAACCTCTCATCCTCCAACCCCATAGGTTGCCCTCTAAGTACCTCCTCCCCACTCGTCTCGCTCCCGCTCCCGCTCGTCCTCCGCTTCTCCAACTCCACACTCCGCCTCTCAACCTCAATCCTGACTTCCCTCTTCATGCTAACCTTAATCCCTTCCTCCCCACCCCCACTCCTAACCCCTTTCTCCAAACTCTCCCTAGGCGTAGAGTAGAAATCCATAGAACTAGCACTGAAGCCCACCCTCCCATTTCCCTCACATATCTCCCCCATCTCATCCCTACCAATCGAAGTATCGATCGCAACCGGGACGACGCTCGCTCGTCGCCTCAACATCATATTATTGAGTGGGCGATGGAAAAACGCGATCGAACGCTCGGACGGGATTGTGGGTGGTGTCGTGAGAGGGACGACAGGGAGGTGCGTGAGGACGGTGATGTGGGAGGGTGATTTCTCGAGGGTGGAAGGAATACGCATGGTTGAGGAAGGGGTGTTGCTGACTTTGACGATGAGGTCGGCCATGGACATTTCGATGTTGAGTTTTACTATGTATGCGAGAGGGTGAAACCTGAGAGTAGTAGTTAGCGTCTGGTGTGGTATTTAGAGTGGGGGAGTAAAGGAGTGTGGTGGTTAAGATGGGAATGCATGCAAAGAAGGCCGTCGTTGGAAGGAAGGATTAAGGTGATTAAGGGGCGAGATGTGAAGCGATGAGCGCTGATGTTCGGAGAAATGGGCAACTATAGACCCGCTGCACTTACTGGATGTACCTACGCACAAGTTAGTCAAACTTATATTAGAATATCCTTCAATCCTCCCACTAGAAGAGAAGTGAAACTCACACAAAAGTATTCCCCAAACTCATCATTGCAATAATCAACACGTCCATACTCAAACTAAACCCAATGATCCACTTATTAAACCGCACCAATCGATCATACTTTGTGAGTCCAAACTCCACCAACCTCCTCTGAACAATCCGAATGAAATACCAATTCAGCAGCCCATCAATGATAAGGTAAATCACTTTCTCGCAGCGATCCCAGATCTCGTTGACGAAAATAATCGTATGCGAGGTTTGCAAGCGAGCGGGTATCCAAATACAATAGACGGAAATGTTGATGAAGGTAATGATGGCAGCGACGCCAAATTTGAGACGGAAGGCTTTTTGGCGATCGGTGAGGAGGAGGCAGATTCTGTTGATTATGATCTGGAGAAGGAATTGCACTTGGAGGGCCCAGCATGTTACTGTGAGGTGAGTCAGAATCGAGAAATGATTTGTGAGTTTGGGACATACAGATCCAAAAGAAGAATAGGAAGCTTCAAATTCAGGTTAGCATGGTGTGAAACGAGGTTCTTTGGAAGTGGAGACATACCTTGGTGGAAGAACACCGTATAGATGGACCCAGCAGAGTATGGACATCACCAGACATACTGCTATCTCTAGCCAGATCAGCCACACGTATGGTGTGTTCAATTTTGATTTGCCATATTTCCGCTCTATTCTCGAGGTCTGCTTGATAGCTGTCCACTTCAAGATTTGTTGTTAGTCTTATGGGTTTTAAGCGAAGTATAATTACTGGGGAATCGAATGATATGAGATATGTTTTTAAAGATAAGTGTTGTTTCTTACAGTTGCGAGAAAGCCAATACCAAGGGTGAACCCCAATGCAAGCGATGCAATTCCGAAATCTGTCCAAGTCACTGGTTCTGGCACAAAATCCTTCCCTAGTAGTGTGAGCATGTCGAGGCCGAAGGGGTTTTGGTTGTAATTCGGTGATCAAAACTGATGGACGAACGGAAGCAGGGTAGTATTGTCATATATTTCACGTCGGATCTGTTGGGAAAAAAAATTGAATCCGTGCAGCAAACCGTGCTTTTGCGACGAATTGTGGATTAATGAATATCAACTCTCGTTTGCTGGAGAATGTACCATGAATCGTTTCTGCGAAGGACACTGCTGACGAAACATTAAACTAGTCATTATCCCTCGATTGATTAAGCCTTGTGTAGCTGCTTGACACCCCCAAATAGAATCCAAACACTACGGAAAACTTTTCGACCAGTAAAGATCACTCATTT
Source organism: Hymenoscyphus repandus (assembly GCA_001414415.1). Taxonomy (NCBI): domain Eukaryota; kingdom Fungi; phylum Ascomycota; class Leotiomycetes; order Helotiales; family Helotiaceae; genus Hymenoscyphus; species Hymenoscyphus repandus. The sequence goes on from LLCE01000028.1 coordinate 120,665, forward strand.
TGGGTGTGATGTGGCAATGTTCGTAATGTTCCTCGTCCTAGTTTTGCTTTGGCACCAAGCATGGAATGTTTCAGACTGAGGCTGGCTCGAGGTTGGCAAGAGCGTATGCGCGAAGTGTAAATGGCAAGACCCTGTATTTCGGAGTTAATTGGAGTGGATCGCTTCCCCAACATCCGCCGCTTGGTCCATAGTGTCCCGTAGAAGGACGTGCGATATAGAGTTCCGCGACTGGTCGGAGCTGGAGCTTTTGTACAAGTTACGAAAGCTTACTGAATTTTCAGTAACCCGCGCTTGAAGATGAAAGAGATTTGTACGGAGTACGTCACTGAAATACTGGGAGCTACTTAGCTGCAAAGAAGGGAATTCACAGCAGGACATCCCTAGAAGCAGATTCACTCAGCTTGCCAAAGCAAAGAAGCTGAGGGTCCATGTCTGACATGCACATTGGTAGTCACTACAGCTTCCTCGAGGTACAGATGTGTCGACAACAAACTCTAAAACGGCACACGTTGGCACATATAAGGCATTGATACAGAAAGCACTTAGCTCAATCGGACGTCTTGATTTCCATCCAAAGATCACAACGAGTTCTCATACCCCAGTGGAATCGGTTATGCTACTGTAAATCGGATTGAGAAAGGGATCGAACCGTAGCTAGCTTGATTTGTACTTCAAGAGGCCTTCGTAAACTTACAACCACGTCGAATCATCCTCAATGTAGTCCGCATTTAGCTACCTTGTCTCTAGATGCCAACTGTTTCAACTATCTGAGGAACGTGGGGAAATAACGACGAAATGACAACACTTCACAATACTACGCTGCCACTGATGAACACTGGCTCATATGTTGCCATAGCTTTAAGCTTCGAGAAAATTTAACACTCGTAGCTCTCTTGAGCTTCTCTTGAGCTATGTCCAGGGATTTATGCTTCTGAGACACTGCAATAAATCAGAAGATAATGAAGGTTCGAGGGGGGTGGCTTCCATGCAAGAACTGTTAATGGATGGCCGATCTCATGACATAAGACCCATGGATTTCGCTGTCCACTCCCTGGCACTGATCTGGGATGTTTTTTCATCGCCGATGATTAATTAAGGATGGAAACGGGGAAGGAGATGGGGATTACTCATTGTTTGGGCCAACTATTCTCGAGCTATTGACCCTGAAATAGAATATTCGGAGAGGAATTGGTGTGACTTTAACCAATTTAAGAAAGTGAGTTTACTATTGCATAAAATAGAAAGCGACCTTCTCAGAAGGTACGAGGTCTGTTCTTTTTACTGCGAAAGAGTAGTCTCAACCTTCGGTAGAACTGTGGAGGAATAATCCAGAATTTCTAGAATCCTCACAGAAAAAGAACGCTAAGTAATGCCAAGTAATGCCACGAGATTTCCACGAGACTCGCTGAGTCGAGATTTCTAGAGGAACTTTGATCCGCGAGCCGCTGAAGCATAAAGAGAGAGAGAAATGCAGTCGTTGACGCGCTGGGGCCGCTGTTGATGTAACGTGACTGTTTCGGCCCGTCCATTACAGGGTCGGAGCGGTCCATGGACGATAGAGTTTCTATGCACAGTGCAAATTGCACGTGGCGTTTCGAGTTCTTCGGGAAGAATATGCGTAAGTCGGAAATTTAGGTATAAATTTCGGCGGTAATGTTTGGAGATTTCTTAAAACATGTTCGCCAGCAAAAGGGGTTTGAAGTATCAAAGAAGATGGAAATTTGCTGGTTTGGTATTTTACAAGAAGTCAGAACTTCATCAGGATTGACGGTAACCTCATTCATTGAGCGAGAGTTTCTTTCTTTGAGTCGCAACTTGAGCTATTCCGTCCGAGTGTGCTTTTTGCGTTCATTCTCTTGAATATGATCGAGCTGCCGGCATCGAGGTATCCCAGTAGCACATTTCTCAGAAAATGGAAGAATCATCGATTATTTGAAATCGTGTAACGGTTGGGCTGGGTGCGTTTAAGAAGTTCTCGAAGCCCTCGAGGTTCCACGGTCCGCACGGAGGTAGAGAAAGGCGGGTACCACCGGTTTGAGGACGGAAAGAGCCGGGTCGGTGAATCGGCAGCCGAGGACGATGTGCCGCGGCAGGCAGGATCAAAGGTACTGCAGGTGCTGGGACGAGGGGTTCCACCTCAAAAATTGTCAAGAAGCACATGCGAGAGGATTGAACCTAGACAACGATTCAGTTTAACACGTGCTTTAGAGAGTGTTAAAGAAGCATGAGAAACTGAGTGGAGATCATAAGAAGGTAGAAATATAATATTTCCATGATTGTCCACAATTGAAAATAATATGTCGAGAACAAAGAGGGGTCCAAGGATTATTTCATAACCAAAATAGGAGCTCACGAGAACGACGTCAACAGCTCCAAATTTCACAGGGCGGCGAGTGACCCGAGCTCCCCCTCTGGAGTTCTGCTCCTATTCCGGAGACATTTCCCCACACTCACAACCTTCCCCTCCACCCGAGGCATTGCTGCTCTAAAACATGAACCCCTCTGCCGGGCCATGTCTCCTCCTCCTCCTGGTTAGATTGCAACGGCTATGAATTTCACTCGTGGATCGAGCTTCTTATGAGGAAGGGCATAGTCATAGTCAAATGCTAGCTGACGCAAGACATACATAAAGAGCTCCTCTTCCTAGCTCGCGCGTATCTAGTTCATATATCAACACATTTTCTCTGTCAACATCAATAGAGCTCTCACTCACTCACTATCATTTGATATTACACTAAACTGATACAATAATACACGATGGCAACAACCGATTCTATACTACAGGGCGTCAACATCTCCGGTGCCGTCAATGATTCCCAAAAGAAGATCTTGAGCAGAGATGCTCTTGCATTCCTTGCACTTCTTCACCGGTCCTTCAATGGCACACGAAAAGAGCTTCTTCAACGCCGTGTAATCAGACAAGCCGAGCTGGACAAAGGCTCCCTACCAGACTTCTTACCAGAGACGAAGCACATCAGAGAAAACGATGCGTGGAAAGGTGCCAAACCTGCTCCTGGTCTAATAGACCGCAGAGTAGAGATTACAGGGCCTACGGATCGCAAGATGATCGTGAATGCTCTGAATTCGAACGTGTGGACATACATGGCCGATTTAGAAGGTATGCTTGTGTGAAGATTGAGAGCTGGGAACCTGCTAACGATGATACTAGACTCGAGCGCTCCTACATGGGATAATATGATCAATGGGCAGGTCAACCTCTATGATGCAATCCGAAGCCAGGTGGATTTTAAGCAAGGCGAGAAGGAATATAAACTACGAACCGACCGAACACTCCCAACGTTGATTGTCCGACCGAGAGGTTGGCACTTGGAGGAGAAGCATTTGACTGTTGATGGCGAGCCAATTTCTGGTAGCCTTTTCGATTTCGGTCTATATTTCTACCACAATGCGAAGGAGCTCATCAAGCGGGGTACCGGACCATACTTCTACCTCCCAAAGATGGAATCCCACCTCGAAGCCCGTCTATGGAATGATGTTTTCAATCTCGCCCAAGATTACGTTGAGATTCCAAGAGGGACGATCAGAGGAACGGTCCTGATTGAGACAATCTTAGCCGCCTTCGAGATGGATGAAATTATTTACGAACTCCGAGACCACAGCTCAGGATTGAACTGCGGACGATGGGATTACATCTTCAGCGTGATCAAAAAGTTCCGTCAAAACTCTAACTTCATCCTCCCAGACAGATCAGCAGTTACCATGACTGTCCCATTCATGGATGCATACGTCAAACTGCTCATCCAGACCTGTCACAGACGACAAGTCCACGCAATGGGAGGAATGGCTGCTCAAATCCCCATTAAGGACGACAAAGCCGCCAATGACAAAGCTATGGAAGGAGTCTACGCCGACAAACTCCGCGAAGTCAAAGCAGGCCACGATGGAACATGGGTCGCTCACCCAGCCCTCGCCGCCATCGCCTCGGAAGTCTTCAACAAGCACATGCCAACCCCCAACCAAATGTTCGTCCGTCGCGAAGACGTCAAGATCAGCCAAAACGACCTTCTAAACATGAATGTCCCAGGAAAGATCACCGAGGAGGGTATTCGTAAAAATCTCAACATTGGACTCGGCTACATGGAAGGCTGGCTCCGCGGCGTCGGCTGTGTGCCGATCAATTATCTCATGGAGGACGCGGCCACTGCCGAGGTCAGCCGAAGCCAACTGTGGCAGTGGGTCAGACATGGTGTGCCAACTGCGGAGGGGAAGAAGGTCGATAAGGCGTATGCGCTGAAGTTGTTGAAGGAGCAGGCGGATGAGTTGGCGACCAAGGGGCCGAAGGGGAATAAGTTCCATCTTGCGGCTCAGTACTTCTCGGGTCAGGTTACGGGAGAGGATTATGCTGATTTTTTGACTACGTGAGTTACCCCCCCCATCTTTGTTGTGAGAGAAACTAAATTGCGACTAGACTTTTATATAATGAGATTACGAGCGTAGGAAGTGCTTCGCCAGCGTCGAAGTTGTAATCTTGTTAACTGGTTTTGTGATTTTCGGAAAGCGTAATAGTTTAGCTCTTGTATGAATTATACGAGTTTCATCTTGACATAAACAAGTTGTTGCCTCCCTATGAGTTGCTCTATTACCATGGTACATAAACGGTGTTCGCCTGTCCCTCTCCCCTATTCATAGCTATTCATGCTCTTGCCGAGGACTTAAGCGAACTACTTCTCATCTCAACTTGACTTTCATTTCACATCCTCTCACATGTCCATGCTCGCCCATCGTCTCATGTCTAATCCACTGCTCATCTCTCCATACCCTCCTCTCTCCCACAACAAACCTCAAGCACAAAAACACCATCAAACACACAGCCTAACACATCAAAACGCTCCCCTCCAATGTTCTCAGGAGAAAAAACATTACTACTACACTTTTTAGACTAGAATGCTGCAAATTCTTCCGGAATGAAGAAAGAAATCTAGTTTTATAGCGATCAAGCGGCACTCATCTGAACAACTTTCAACTGTCGCTACTCATGTGCTCTGGGCGAGAGAATGGTGTGATGTGTAATAAAAAGTTGTAGGGGATGGGGGGTTTCTACATTGAGATGTTCTGTGGAGTGGGTAAGTTTCTTGGGATATGAGATGGGGAGAGATAAGATCCCTGGGGTGGTTGGAAGAGAGAGGTGAACGACTGTTCTCACCAAGCACTCTGCTGATTTTAAGCATTCAAAGGAATTTGGTAGAAAGTATGTATGTAATTTGGGGTATATGCGTGCTATCATACACAAATATTTCATTCCATCATCTCATCATTATGTGCCACCCCATATCCCATAAGACTCCTCTGCACACTCTCTACGCATACCCAAAAACTTCCGCATGTACATAAATCCCCTGTGCACCCGTTCCCTTATGCACAGCTCTATCGTCACTAACCCCCACCGCTGCATTCCTTGAACACTGCACCAAGCCCGGGGGTCCACAGACCGCAACAGCCATCTCGCCAAGTGCCAGCTCTGCTGTCTTGCGGATGATGTTTGGAATATGCGGACGGCCTGCTAGGATGTTGATGTTTGGGTCGACGAGGTTGGAGGATGGAGATTTCTGGAGGGATGAAGATGTGGAAGAAGTGGATTCGCGTTGTTGACGTTTAGATGCACAGGTACAAGGTGCAGTTATGGCGTCTTCGTCTGTAACCGTGCGAGTACAGCAGCAGTCTTTGGTGGAGGTGGAGGAGGAGACTTCGGCGATGCTTGCGTTGTAGTTTTTCTTCTCGTCTAGTGGACTTTCTGGTCTAGAGAGCGAGGCTCGAGTTTGGCGTCCTGCTCTGTCGCCGTTGAGGGATGAATGGCCACTCGTGATAGTCTCGTCACATGTAACATATATGCTAATCTCGACAGCTACATCGTGGCCTTGCTCTCTCAAGGCCTCTACATCTCTGATCACAGCATTGAGCTGGGTTGCAAACCAGCTTATGGATGACTTCTTCTTCACTACCCAGATGAAGCGGATGTGGCGCGTGACCGCTCCAGCTGGAGTCAAAGGACCCATTTTCTTATGCGATGTGGAATCTGTACCCAGCCATTGTTGTACAACATCTCTCATGAGTGGAACTGTGAACGTCGCGCCTGTTGAACCTGCAATGAGGACCAGGCTATCAAATTGTCTCATGGATCGGATCCTTGAGTATGGCCCATCAATCAAGACAGCTCTTCCTTTCACGGAGTTCTGTACCGAAGGAAGACTCGGCCATACTTTCTCGGCATACTTGAAGAACTTCCGGGTAGCACCCCTCTTGGCACTTACAACAAACTCCATCTTCCCATCCTCAGGCAAGCTAGCAATTGTGAAAGGATGGGATGTAAGAGGGGCAAGAACGTGGCAAGTGAGAAATAAATGTTGTCCGGCTTGCCATGTGATCGGTGGGTTTGCGATCGTAATTCGGGTGTGCGTTTCATCGAGTGGCTCGAACGTCGCTTTGCATGACAGGAAGCCTGAATTGTTCTTGTGTAAGACGGCTAAGTTGGCGAAAAGCATGTAGATCGCTCGTACAAATCGATCGAATGCCCAAAAACCTAGAGGGAGCCAGATCCAGATGCGATTTTCATCCGGGATGTGGAAGTAGAGGGTGACGAAGAACCCAAGCCAGGAGACTATGTGCTGTATCACAAAGATCTCGTATGAAAGATTTCTGATGGGAGCTATTGATGAGAAGACTATCCAGCCCAGCATTGCTCCAGCCGTTATTCCTCTCTGGGTAAGTTTGTCGGTCTTGATCTTAATCATCGCGTAGTCGAATTTGTCCCATTCTGTGAACCAATACCCTAAATGGATGATTACAGTGAAGAGGAGACACCGAGCAGTCCAACGATGAAGCCAGTTCAGACGCTCGTACCCTAGGCCAGTGAAGAGCCCAATAATGTTTCGCTTTGACGAGAGGAGAATTATGAGTGGCATCTGACATATCGCGATGAACCCAGAACGGTATCCAATATCTTCGAATTCGAGGAAGTCCTTAGGATTGAGCCTGTAGAAACAGCAAACTACTATCAACACCACATACCCTACTATCATGGTGACAGGACCAGCTGTTGGGAGATAGACGTGCCAATTTCTGATTGACAGGGGAATTGAATAATTCGAGAATTCTCGTATGACAGCCGCGAGTGTAGCATGTGCTCGGAAGAATATTGACTTCGGTTTCGCGGCATCGGGTGACTTGCGTGCTGATATTCTCTGATAGTAAAGTACCTTGTTGATGACATTTGCTACGGTCGCAATTGCAATCGCTGCACCGATAAAAGCCCAGAATATCTTTTGCATGTAAAAAAGTCCTGGGACGCCAACTGCCATGGTCATGGCTCCGCCAGAACCGTGAACATGCTGTCTCGCAGATATTGACGACATCTTTGGTTGAGATATGCCCCCTCGGTCAACGAATGTATGGTTGAAAAGATAGAGAGCCCATGGAGAGCGGCCGCAAATACACCACTGACACTAGTTTTATGTTGATACCATAGAAAACCGAGGAATGATGCGCGAGTGAAGTAATTGATGTAAACTACAGAACAAATGACCAGAGCCACAGACGTCGGGAGTACAGCAGTGATTTGCAATCCAAAGGGAGTAGACGGAGGAAGTGACAAGAAAAGAGAGCTGCATATGATAGTGAAATTCCCAGGAAGGAAGTGGGATGCAGCAATTACTGTACTTCACAGCGCTAGCAGGCTATAACTCAATCCACGCTTGTTCGCCACGCATACGGCAGAGAAAGAGGCGCAAACCTGCGCACCCTCAACAGGATAGCCTTGGGGAGCACCTGAGATCTTTTGGGAACCCGATCGGCAACTGTACGACTCGAGGTTCCGTCTCGGGCAGGTGGATTGATATGAAGCTGACCTATTTAATACGTGTGAAGAGGACGAGGAGGGCATCGTGGATCATAGAATGGAACCGAGGAAGTCTGTTGTCAACTCATCGCTGAGATGCGAGTGGATATAAAGAAAGAGCACGAACCGCATTCAACCTAATGCGTCAGGCTGCTTTAACGCACGACCCCTTCGATTCGATATTCTTTGGGAGATCTAGACTTCAGACACTTAGACATCTCGGCTTTAAGATCGTAGGTTTTTACCAAGTATTACCACATTTGTCGGTTAATCGTGACAGAGTTCGTGACACAATATTCTGATGAAAAGACTCCCAAAGCCTCTCCAGATTAAACTCAAACGTCGACAACAAAAATGTTTGATTATTCCCTCTCAAAACAACCTCACGTGATTTGAGTATTTGTCAATGCAGCGGCCGTCGGTCTTTACCCCACCAAGGAAACTCGCTCAAACTCTCTCAGGCCCAGAATAACCTCGCTTCATGATTCATCTCACAAAGCAATTATCACTATGTGAGAGAATTCCATTCACGGGCACAGATGCTGCATCTTACGACAGCCATTATGCCGTGCCCCACGCCATGCTTCTTGACTTCTTGTCCTCCTGCTTACCCCAACTCCATCCTGTGCGAAGTTACTTGATTAAGCTCGCGCCAAGCTGCCTCAAGCCTCGCTACCGATGGTCTCCCCCAGGCCATGCGAACCAAAGCCTTTTCCTAAACACTCTCACGTCTCAATCCGCCGTCTTGGAGAGTGAGAATTGATGCGATCACAAACTTTGCACTCAAATCATCTCAATACCACGCACTGCGGCTTACATTCATAAGTACTGCGGGTCCTGCCTCTTGGAAATTCCTCTTCGTCCCGTGCCATCTATTCAATTCTGCTCGTCCCAGTTTTCTGGTCCTCTTGTCGTTCGTCCTTGCTATCTTTAGAGCTGAGCTCGGAGTATTCGTTTTGTTGTCACTTCATACCTCGACCTCAATAATATTCAAACTTCAATTACAATGTCACTTTTTCCACGACACGGGGATATGGCAGGCATGGATATGTCAAGCACGACCTCCACCGCCTCGGCCTCTCACGCGGATACGGAAACCATGTCGGCTTCCATGATGGAAATGACCTTCTTTTCCAGCACCTCGACTCCCCTCTACTCATCGATGTGGAAGCCTCAGAACATCGGGACATATGCGGCAACATGTATCTTCCTCATCGCTTTGGCCGTTGTGTTTCGGGCTCTCTTGGCGGTCAAGGCATGGAAAGAGGCGGCGTGGTTGGATGCTGAGTTCCAACGACGATATGTTACTGTCGCAGGCAAGCTTCCCAAGGCGGAGCGTCTGTCGACCGACAGCAAGCGGATGATCCTGACGGAAAACGGTGTCGAGGAGGAAGTTATGGTTGTGAAGAAGACTGGAATGGCTGTTCGACCGTGGAGAATCTCTATCGACCCTATACGCGCGGTTATTGATACTGTTATCGCTGGTGTTGGATACCTTCTGTAAGTTGTCACTCTTTCACCGTTTGTTATACGACTTCTAATATGTGAGTCCAGTATGTTGGCAATCATGACTATGAACGTAGGATACTTCTTGTCTATCCTAGGTGGTACCTTCTTAGGCAGTCTCGCTCTCGGACGATACGCAACCCGCGGTGATCACTAGGCACGGCTACGACACTTAACGAGAGACGACATAGGCGTTGGGGGTATTTGGCTTGAATAGGCACTGCTGGCCACTGCCCACCTGTCAATGCAGGAGTGATGTGGTAATTGGCGTGGCGACAGAGTTGATATTTAAACCCTTATTAATCATTACAAAAAAACTTGTATATACTTCGAGTCACTCGTTAACTTCAATGTACTTGTGTTACTTCGTGGTCTGGTACTACGTCCCACGATCGTTAATGATGTCTATCATTGGCTGTTCATCTGCAGGTAATCTTCTTGAATGGCCAGGAGAACTGCTTCTGTTCCACAAACACCAGCAACTCTTGTCTTAATCGAGTTATCGGACACTTCTTTAATGGCACGTAGCACAATCAGCTTTCGAATGTAGAGTTTGCAACGCCACACCACCTTCATGTTCAACCTTAGAGGCATCCTGCGTGGGAAACTTCGCGCTGTAGATATGCATTCGCTGCAGGAACATGCGCCTGCAATTTAAAGTCACATCACAGGCCTCGATATATACTCGAGTTCTCATCGTGCAATCAAGAAGTTAAACCAGAATGATGAGGCTTTACTAGAGCAATGGATAGAGAAAGTCCGCATGTTTCAATTTCAGAGCTTAATGGTAGGTTATACTATTTATCTTGTGAGCAACGTCTGCAAGCTAGAACTATTGCACCAATACAAATCAATTCAAACACGCTGACCAGATACTCCAAACCATCTCATAAAAGCCAATACACAGTTCCAACCGGATAATTAATCCTCTCCTTAGCACCACAACATTTTCTCTTACCAAACTTACCACCAGCACCATGTCCATCCAAGAAAAACTAGCGTGGCATTCTAAACTAGCCCTCAAGGTCGCGATCCGGAATGCGCCTCCCCCACAACAAGGCTTGCAAGGTCCCCTAAACCCCGCAGAAACATGCTCAAAAGCTCTCTCACGACATCTCTTGGCGCTCACCGCAACCTCAGCCATCCACAAGTTGAACTATTTGTTAAAGAAACTCGGGAGTGAGGATCCGTTGGCTGTGAGAACTAACTGTTACTTTGAGAAGATGGGGATAGGATACGGGCTTTCTCTGTGAGAATCGGAGATAGAGGTGGAGTAATACTGGGCTTCTGAGAAGGCAAGCTTTTTGTAAGTGGATAGAGGATATCGATAGTAAGGTCAAGGGTCTGATCTAGGGCCGAAGAAGGGAGGACAAGCTTTTGCGAGATCCATATTTTACGTGGGAAGTGTGAGCGAATTGGGCGCCGAGACCTGTCATGTCTGAAACGGGAGCGTTCCTGCTCGTTGGGAAGTTCGAAGATGGTTTTGAGAGACTTTGAGCAAGACGACAATGAGAATGATGAGAGGGCTTTATGGATACTGAAACGAGGAGCAGTAAGTTGGTGTTATGAAAAGTATGGAAGACGTATGGAAGGTATCGCCAAGTGACGCCTTTTCAGTGAATTTATCCTGCTCACATCTCATAGTGCTTTCTTGCCCTGCTTTTCTCCATGCCACCGTCCCTTTTCATCCATGGCCTAGTAAGTCATAGGTACAGAAGACAGGGTCCAAAGACTAGCGTCGACTAGCCCCGTCTTATCCCTGTGCCATTGTACAGCCTTCCCGCGGTTACAGGAGACCTTTGTGAGCATGTTTCTGCTTCTTTGAGAGGACAATGGGTGCTGGACCCGTGCCTGGAATAGGAAATGAGCTTGTGTGCGCCTTGTGGACTTGGCTGCATGGCTGGGAGGGGGATTTTGGGAGACACTCATAAGGAAGCTGTCTGCTGTTTGCATGTCCTGGTCCTCTGTCTCACGTTTGAGAGCTACTTTTGAAGAATTTACTTGTCCCTGACGTATTGAATTCGCCTAACTCATAACAAGGTCTCTGCTTTACTTACACTCTTTGCATTGAAGTTCGACCTTTTCTTTTACTAGCAACACTTCCTCCGCCATATCTTCAAGATGAAGAATACATTTGCTGTAGCGACTGCTTTTGCATCCATTGCGTCCGCCCATTTCACACTCGACTATCCCAAAGTCCGTGGTTTCGATGAAGACAAACTCACTACATTCCCCTGCGGTTCCTTTAACACACCGTCTTCAAGCCGCACATCATGGCCATTGACCGGCGGTCAAGTCGCTCTGACAATGGGGTATGTCTCAATCTCTCTCTATCCAGCCAAACACCCCAATTCCTTCAAGAGACCCCTAAATCTAACATCCAAAAAGGCACATCAACGCGAAAGTCGCTGTCAACCTCGCCATTGGTTCTGACCCTGGCTCCGCTTTCAACATCCCCCTCAAAGCCCCCATCTCAGAAACCGGCCTCGGCTCCTTCTGCATCACAGGCCTCAGTATCCCCGCTGGTCTCAACATCACAGAGGGAACACTCGCTACGATCCAAGTCCTCACGAACGGCGACCCAGACGGCGGACTCTACAACTGCGCTGATATCATCTTCTCCGCGACCGCTGCGGCACCGGCGGATTGCAAGAATGGAACAGGTGTGACGGCGGTAGCTGCCAGTAGTAATGTGCAACCGAATGTTACGAGTTCCGGGACGAGTAGTGGAAGTGGCAGTGGGACGAGTTCGAGTGCTGCAGCGGCCAGTGAGACGAAGAAGAGTGCGGCGGGTGTGCTAAATGCTAGGTTTGGAGGACTGGTTTTGGCTGGTGCTGCTGCGTTGGCGATTGTTTTTTGATCATGATCATGGGAACTGTACATAGGTAGCGGGCGTTAAATCGAGGGGAAATAAATTCATGAACATTTTCTGTGAAATAGAATACTTGGGATCGTGAGAAATGGCTTGGGCAAATATTGGCTTGGGCAAATATTGGACGACATGAGCCATTAGTGTAAGTCTGGTATGGAAAACACTAACATTACTTGTTAATAGTCTTGGTCTCAAGAGGAATTGGAGTAGTCTCACCTACTGTTGAAATATGGTAATATCATGTTTCTCGCAATTTCTCTAGTCGCTATGATAAATAAAGGCCTTCTAGTACACTCGGGACTTCCTCGTTCTCAAAAGACCATTGATTTGATAGCCAAATCTCCTCTTTGGACTATTCGTGTTTCTTGACTAGCAATTGAATTACATTTTCTTTTTGAACAAGTCTCAAAGCAGCGTGCTAAAAAAGTCCAAATTGTACCGCAGTTTGCATTGCTGCGACAGCTTGCGGGTGTTTCCGGCCATCGGAGAGCCCGGGGTCAGACAGACAGGGGTTGTCAATTTTTCTGGATGAAGCCTCATCCGCCCACCCAATCTGTCCTGCGACTTCTGCTATCTTCATATCAATTTTGCTCTTTCACTTCAATATACACGTCAATTATACTCGTATATTAGCTTGTTGGACCCGTGAATAATTGTATATATCAATTGACCTAGCCGACACCTCCCTACAACGTTCCTGCCTCCGTGGCCAATCGTTCCTTCCAAATCGCAACAATGCTCCGGAGCTCGGTTTGCGCTGTCAAAGTTGGTGGGATGTCAGCTGCCAACTGCAGACCAAAAGCATTTATAAATCCTTCACTCGTTACCCTCGCTTCCTATCCATGTAAAGCTATTTCGTCTGCCGCCGTTCCTCGATCGATATACAGACCTACGCAGGAATCCACTTTCCTCACTAGGACGCCCATGGGCTCCCACTCCTCGAAACCCTCGAGACAACCCCGCTTTGAACGATCCTTCCGCTCAACTACAATTTCTCGGTTTTCCTCATATTCATCCAAAATGGCACAAACAAGGGCCGAGACAGATGCCTTCGGTGAGGTGCAAGTACCTGGGGACAAGTACTGGGGAGCACAAACCGAACGCTCATTGGAGAACTTCAAGATCAACCAACCCCAAGATCAAATGCCGCCTCCAATCATAAGGGCCTTTGGAATTCTTAAGGGGGCTGCAGCAACGGTCAATATGCAGTATGGACTTGGTACGCTCTTTTTTTATAGAAATGTATGCTTCTAAGCTCACAATCTTCGACAGACCCAAAGATTGGTAAAGCCATTCAAGATGCTGCTGCCGAGGTTGCTTCGCTCAAGCTTATCGACCACTTCCCTCTTGTTGTTTGGCAGACTGGATCTGGAACACAATCAAACATGAACGCGAACGAGGTTATTTCGAACCGTGCCATTGAGATGTTAGGAGGGAAGATGGGAAGCAAGAAGCCGGTACACCCAAATGACCATGTCAACATGAGTGCTTCTTCGAATGATACTTTCCCCACTGTTATGCACATCGCCGCGGTCCTAGAGATTGAGAATGAGCTCATCCCGGCGATTAAATGTCTCCGAGACGCTCTCCAGGCAAAGGTCGACGCTTTCGAAGCGAAGAACATTATCAAGATTGGACGTACACATCTTCAAGATGCCACACCACTCACCCTCGCTCAAGAGTTCTCGGGATACGTGTTCCAGCTAGATCAATCTATCAGGCGTGTGGAATCCTCTCTACCAGACCTTCGTCTTTTGGCACAAGGTGGTACAGCTGTTGGAACAGGAATTAACACGTTCAAGGGATTTGCAGAGGCCATTGCCGAACAAGTAACTAAAATGACTGGCACCGAGTTTAAGACATCACCAAACAAGTTCGAAGCGCTCGCTTCACATGACGCTATTGTACAAGCTTCAGGCTCCTTGAACACTCTTGCAACTTCCCTTAGCAAAATTGCACAAGATATCAGATATCTTGGTTCTGGACCACGTTGCGGTTTGGGTGAGTTGGCTCTGCCAGAGAACGAACCGGGAAGCAGTATCATGCCCGGTAAGGTCAACCCTACGCAATGCGAAGCTTTGACCATGGTATGTGCTCAAGTTATGGGCAACCACGTTGCGACGACCATTGGTGGCATGAATGGACAATTCGAATTGAATGTCTACAAGCCCCTTGTGATCCGAAATCTCCTTCACAGTATCCGAATCTTGTCTGATGGTATGAAGAGCTTCGAGAAGAACTTGGTGGTTGGCCTTGAGGCAAATGAGGAAAAGATCAAGAGCATCTTGAACGAATCGTAAGTTGGATCTCAAATTCTAATCTACTGCTGTATCTGACACACTATTAGCCTTATGTTGGTGACAACCCTCAACCCAAAGATTGGGTATGACATGGCCAGCAAAGTCGCCAAGAATGCCCACAAGAAGGGTACGACTCTTAAAGAATCAGCCATGGAGCTAGATGCATTGAGCGAGGAAGACTTCGATCGTCTGGTCCGACCAGAATTGATGATTGGCCCCGAGGAGTACCAAAAGAAATGAGCAATGGCTCTAATAAGAGATAAAGACGAGACGTGGTCCGCTTGGCACAATTCTTTGCGCTAGATTTGATCGGATTTTGACCCTTGTATAAATTTGGGAACGTATGCATACGTTCTCTCGGGTGGTTCTTCCTGTATTAAGTGTAGCTGGACAGAGATTGTAAATTGCCTTCGTTGTTTCACTTGGGTTGAGCTTTGACACGATGTTGGCTTTGACATAACGTCAAAAACCCAGATGCAGGACGCAATGTAATCATGCCTATTCCTGAATTTAAGAGGTGAGATATTTCGTCCTGCTCCTAAATTTTCGTTCATGCCTCTTTTCCCATCCCAGTACTGATCTTCATAATATCCTTTCATAGCTGTAACCTTCACTGGCAGAAATATGTTTATCCATCCATTTAAGGTTGAATATCAACCCTCTCTTATTTGAGAACGGGTTTGGATTTTGTTGCATGTTGATGGCGTTTGTTACATTCGGTTAATCCTCAGAGATGGAATGTTGTTTTACATGCTCAGAGGTAAAATTAAACTGGCCAACTACTTTCCAGTAACAAGGATGCGTTTTGGTTTTGTTGTATGTTGATTTGGTCCGAAGGGAGTGGTATCTCACCAGGGAAAGGGAGTGTGTGTCTTCTGTGCAGTATTTTGCGGACATGGATGCACTTAAGTTGGTGCTGGTGCTGACTGTAGCTTCAACACGGTTAGCCAGATCTATAGTCATTCCACCTGAAGCTTTGCACACATAGATGACAACCTTCCGATTTTATGCGAATATCAAGAGAGAGCCTTCGGATGTGGGGTTCGTGACTTGAGGTACCACTCCTTTCTCACATTCTGTGCGTTGTGTTTCCGACTATTTCTATTTCGTGCGGCAGCGGCAGGATCTGAGAATCGCGGGGGCTCTTTGGAAAGTTGGCCATTGTGTTTGGCCGACTCAGCTTGGCATGAATTGAAGGTCCAGTGGCTTTCAAAAATAGGTTTATCATTTCTGTTGGTACTTCGCTGCTCTGATTTTTTCCTGTCTGTTTTCTGTTGTCGGTCGCATAGTTGAGTAACAGTGTCCGTTTGGAGCTTTCTAGGTGTCCTCCATCGTTCGTCTATTACACGGAAACTTTGAATTCGTCAAATGCTTCAGTCTTTGGCACACTTAGATTTTTCGTCAAATGAAAACAGACAGCCTTTCGTCTTCCCATATTGTAGCTTATTATACAAGGAGGTCTGTAGCGCAATTGCATTGAATACCGAGTACCAAGAAATTGCAACATTGCCATGTAGCAAGATGTAATTTGTGGCAACACCAATGTCATCCAATCCTCGTAATTGCATATCTTGCGCGAAGTTCACGTGGATTGATGTTCTTCTCGAATGTCGTCCAAAACGACCAATCCAATCAGTATATCGCATTCAAGCACGTTCTCGCTACTCTCTTGGCGTTCCCACCCACCCCCTGAAAATCGATCAGCTTAGCGCTCGTCAACTACATCCTACGCTGGGTCTTCATACAAATATACCCACCTCGCCGCCGCATATTGTCTGTTCCAAGACTCTGAGCTCCATCATATCTCTTGTCCCAAGCACACCCAAGAATTCCACGCCTATCTTGCGTGCGAAGAAGCTTCTTCTTTGGCCCGCTTTTCACATCCGATTCTCAAGTGTCTGCTATACCAAGATGTTCCTCCCACTCAATGGAGGGCGTAGCTGAGCGAGTGTTGGCTGTGCCTCCGAAGACCTCTGTGCTTTAGGATGATGTCCAAGAGCCAAGTTGCCTGGCGCTGTAAGAGTCTTGATCTGAACTGTCCACGGTCATCAGTGTGTTGTTGTTATTGGATGGCAGAAGTACCGTTATTGTGGCGATGGGAGAGGTTTTCATCTGACAACCTCGGAGGGGGCGTCTTAGTAGCGCTCTGATGGGTTTCGTGTATCAAGAGAATGGGTTTAGGTGGGGGTAGTAGAATGGTTAAATATGACTTTGTCCTCCTGCAGGCTGTTCACGCAGACCATCGACCAGGGAGTTTATACCACTTTTTTTGGTATTTGGAGACGCTCACTTTGGTGACTTCAAATCTTATACTGCGGTAAATTTGGACCAGAGGTCGACGACTTCAAGATGCCGCTCCATCAATTTGACTACATCTTTGCCATTGGCATGATGTTCTCATTCTTAGATGCATGGAATATTGGTATGCTGACATATTCAAATCCCAATTGCCTGAGATGTTATATGTCTGACAATCTACAGGTGCCAATGATGTCGCCAACAGTTTCGCAACCTCGGTATCTTCGAGGTCACTTACAATGAAACAGGCTATGGCAATTGCCTCCGTTATGGAGTTTGCTGGAGCTGTAGGTGTTGGGTGAGCAGAAACGTTGACTATACCAGGGAGGATCTTGTTCTAATGTTTTAAATAGAGCTCGCGTGGCAGATACCATCCGAGGGAAAGTGTTGACAACCAAAGCATTCGAGCAAGAGCCAACAATCCTTATGCTTGGGATGACTTGCGCGCTTGTTGCCTCCTCACTCTACTTGACGTTGGCGACTAGAATTGGTCTCCCTGTCTCGACAACGTAGGCACTTTTATCAAATTATAATGATCATCCATATTGACATTTTATAGTCACAGCATCATCGGAGGGGTCATTGGCGTTGGTATTGCTAGCCTTGGTGCATCTGGCGTTAACTGGGGTTGGAATGGTGTCGGTCAGATCTTCGCCAGTTGGTTTATTGCTCCCGCAATTGCTGGCATCTTCGGTTCCATCATCTTCGCAATCACCAAGTACGGTGTCATGAAGCGCAAGAACCCCGTCCGCGCAGCCTTCATCTCAGTTCCTATATACTTCGCGTTCACGGCTGGTATTCTCACTATGTTGATCGTCTGGAAAGGCGCTGCTTCCGCATCTTCCAGTGTCAAGAAGTGGGGACCTGGAGAATATGTTGGTGTTATATTGGGTACGGCTATTGGTTGCGCTGTGCTTTCCGCTCTGTTCATCCTGCCTTACCTTAAGCGTCAAGTCATCATGAACGACTGGCAGCTGAAGTGGTACGACATATTCAAGGGCCCAGCTCTTCTCAAGCGTGGAGAGGTACCACCAAACCCTAACGGCGAGGGTGCTGTCATCCAAGACTACTACCGCGGCCATAAAACGAAGGAGGACATTGCCCGCGACGGAGCAACGATCCTCAACCCACCTCAAGACATCGAAACCGACACTAAGCGAGCCATGGACGAAGTCGCATCCTCTGACAGCTCCGGCCGTCTCCCATCCACCGATGCAACCGTTGCCCCCGCCCAAAAAGGTAAATGGTATGAACCCAAGAACCTCCCTGGTACCCTGAAGAAAGCGTTCTTCCACGGCGTTGACATCGACATCGTCGCTGAGCAGAAGAAGAACTCCATCCTGACCGGTGATCTCGAGAAGATGCACGCCATGGCTGAGCATTATGATAACAAGGCTGAGCACACATACTCGTTCCTCCAGGTTCTGACTGCGGCCACCGCGTCGTTTGCCCATGGTGCGAATGATGTGAGTAATGCGATTGGACCTCTAGCTGCGATTTATTTAATCTGGGACACGGGGAAGTTGTCGTCGAAGTCTCCTGTGCCGATTTGGATCTTGGTTTATGGTGGTGCGGCGATTGTTATTGGGTTGTGGACGTATGGTGTAAGTACCTCTCCTTGGTGAGCTCATGGATTTTGCTAATGTGGATGATAGTATAATCTCATGCGTAACTTGGGTAATAGACTGACGCTCCACTCGCCCTCCCGTGGGTTCTCCATGGAGCTCGGCAGCGCTACAACTGTCGTTATGGCTACACGTCTTGCTATCCCCGTCTCGACAACTCAATGTAAGTTCTCCTTCTTTTCTTCCAACTCGCACAGAACGTGAGCTAATTCCTACCTTAGGCATCGTCGGCGCCACCGTAGGCGTGGGACTCTGCAATGGCGAAATGAGATCTATCAATTGGAGAATGGTTGCTTGGTGTTATATGGGCTGGCTGATCACTCTGCCGGTCACGGGTATCATCAGTGGGTGTTTGATGGGGATTATTATCAATGCTCCACAGTGGGGAAATGCGCTTTGAAGGGTGGTGAGGTGTTGGGAGAGGTGGGAATAGAAGATTGAGACGAGGCGAAATGAGCTAGTGGGAGATGTATTGATGTTATGTGTAAACCATACCCTAATTCAATTGTTAGTTATCGTCCTCTCAACTTTTCGATTATCATGGCGTCCTGCATCTCAATTCTGAGCGAGGCATTATTGCTCTTTTCAAGCGTTTATTCGAGGCTTTTTACTATCGACTACTCAGCAAACTGACCAACGTCTGAGTTCTACAAATGAGAGTTAAACAAAGCGGGACTGGATGCTTGGAAAGTCTGCCTTTTTTAGGTTATGTGTTCATGAAGAAAGATTTGTCGAGTGGCGTTGATGAGCTGCAAACCCCCACGTATGCAAGTAACCCCACGTTTGAACGCGAGGATACTTTATACAATATAAGAAGATATGATCTTATCGATTCATCGCTGCAATGAAAAAAACTCGGTTTTCATCCTTCAAAAATCTGCTGGCAGTCAAGCGAGAGCGCAGCTATAACAGTCAGTCACCGCAAAGCGTGCGAGTCAAGCGAAGAACACTCCCCCTTTAGCAACAAACCAATTTTCCTCTAGCCTTGACACAAATCGTTCCGCTCGGAGTGCTCTCCCCGAGAGATTGACGAGATATACACCAATCGGCATATATTGAATCTGCAATGCAGCTGCTAACTAATCTGCAACCCTGACTCCACGTGCAGAAATGCGGATACCTCTGACATCATTCACGAATAAAGTCTCGAAGAACAATCTCCTTGTACTATAACTTCGCGATACTAGACAAAATGAAACTCCAAATATCTATTAACAAGTGTCTTATCTCTTACTTCTGTACTCTACTTGAGTTGTCAAAATTAAATAGTCCGCAGTCGGTTTTCCAAGATGGTGGACGCGCCAGTCCGAAAGACGTTGGTTTAGGATGGTAGTTCCTCTCTAGCGGCTTTGATCATCGACGACAACCTCAAATCTGCCAGCACCAAGAAACTATGGAGATCGTCTCTCGTTCTTTACTACAGGAGGTTAGATTCCACGTGGAAAAGCCAAACTGGTGGGGGCGGGTTGACTTTGGCGTGCACCCCAGCTGAAAGGAAACTCCTATGAAGCCTGTATACATGCATGTGCTGCAGTATCATCACCATCTTTCTTCCTATCTCTCAAGATCATTGTCTCTTATCTCGTATCATAGTCCCCTTCAATTCTTGCACCGCATATAAAGTGGACCTACTCAGTCTCATGAGCAATGTTCTTTCCCAAACACAAAAAGGAAGCGTCCTCTTCCTCGCACCCCTCATCCACCACCTCCCGGCCCTCTCAATCAGTTGGCCGTACGTCCTCCTCCACGAACGCTACCTCTACACGCTCTTCTTCCTCACCGTCAAAAGGGAATAACAAAGACAACAGTGCCCGCAAGCGCTTCACTAGAGGTCTTTCCGTCCTGATCCCTTCCTCCGACAAAGAAGTCAAGAAACGGCTCCGCGCCATATCGTCCCCCAAAATGGGCTCCATGACACCCAACACCTCGTCCCATAACCTAGATACCTTCCCTCCGTACCCTTTACATCCGGCTGTAAAAGATAGACTGGACCCAGCGTATGTTGCGTACTACAACAAACATATAATTGACAAGCAACAAGTGCACTTACAGCCTGTAGCCGCTTCAAGAACGAGTGGGACATTGATATTGGGGGGGGGACCGCAGTTGAGAGTCGGGAGAATAGAGGATATTGCGGTGAAGAGGAGGGAGACGAAGGGGAGTGATGTTAAATGTAGGGTGTTTGTGCCGGACGGGCAACCGCCAACGGAAGGGTGGCCGTTGCCGAGCCAGGGGTGGCCGTTGATGGTGTATTATCATGGTGGTGGTTGGGTGTTGGGGAATATTGATACGGAGAATACGGTATGTAGTCATCTGTGTGCGAGGAGTAGGTGTGTGGTCATCAGCGTGGATTACCGGTAAGTCCTCCCATTCTTTAGTTACGTTTTATGAATGCTGTAGCAGCTTCCAAAGTAGTAAAAAGACTAAATAGACTTCCAGTCTTGCCCCAGAAAGCCCCTTCCCATCGGCCGTCCACGACTCATGGGAAGCCCTCCTATACCTCATCACGTTCGGCGTTCAAAGATTCAACATCAACCCCAATCTCCTCGCAGTCGGCGGCTCTTCTGCAGGCGGAAATCTGGCAGCAATCATGACACATAAACTCCTCACCTACAACGCAACGCACCCAGAAGCACCTCTTCCATACTTCAAAGCCCAGTTGCTGATCGTCCCTGTAACCGACAACACTGCCTCAATATGGAACAACGACTCCTGGCGTGAAAACGAATACTCCCCAGCACTACCGGCGAAAAAGATGTTATGGTACCGAAACCACTATCTCCCCGATGAACGATCATGGGGTGATCCTGAAGCAAGCCCGTTGCTATATTCTGATAATGCAGCTAGCGTAAATGCAAGATGGGCAAAGCTACCAAGGGCTCTTGTGGTTGTTGGGGAATTAGATGTGCTGAGAGATGAAGGGGTGATGTATGCGCGTAGATTGTCGAGTAATGGTGTGAATGTGCAGTTGAACGTTATGAAGGGGATGCCGCATCCATTTCTTGCTATGGACGGGGTTTTGCAGCAGGGAAGGGATACGATTTCGTGCATGGTTGAGACTTTGACGGAGGCTTTTGGGGTGAAGGAGAATAAAGAATGGGTGGTTGCTAGGAAGGGAAAGACTTGATTTCGCGGAATCATGGTGACTTGAAAGGCTTTTGTAAGCATTTGTTGATAGGGTGGACGGGATATGATAATTATTATAATACCACATTTTTTGAAGCATTTGAGAGCCATGTCTGGTGCCAAAGTGTACGGCCGTACAGTAGTACTCCCTATATGCTCTAAATATTTAATACACTCTCTTTACTTTCTCATAGATGCTGCTATGAGAGAACTCTAATTATGAGGTTATAAGCTCATCCAGTTAGTGCTTATCTTCCAAAGAAAGGTCGCCAATAGATGTCAGAGTGCATACAGGTATATCCTCGGCTGAATCTATTAGAGCTTCCATACACTTTAGTGCAGGTTTTTCACCAGACGTCTAGCATTTACAACCGTGGCAGAAAGCGCTTTCAAGGATGTATGATGGTGATGATTCAATATTGAGTTGGACAGGGATCTCGTATTCGAGGGCGATGTTCCCGTTTCGAAAAGGGGCTCGGCTCAAGATTTGCAAGATATGTTTGATGTTGGATTTAAGAGGGTGAACTGGGTAGGATCTCGCGCCAGTAACGGCAGTGAGCGACCTATTCACGATAATGTGGTGGGGACGAGATGGAACCGAGGTTGTAATCTTAAAACTAGCTAGAATGTAAATTGTGTAGGAGTTTTGTACGACTTTTTGTGACGAGTAGATGATTGGAATAATGGTGGGGCCGTTGATAGCGCTAGTTTAGCGTGATTTTCGTGTATTCAGGGCTTCAATCTCTCGATTCTATTATGGAAACTTCCTAATTAATAATAATCTAACCATGTTGTACCACCACTCCCTTACAGGGCAAGGCATAAATATATGTACACCTATGCTTTGAGTGTACTAGATCTCGATGTAAAATTCGCTACATTGTCGGTAATCTCTCGGAAAATTGAATGAAACGACCTTCATTCTCTAGAAGAATATTCATGTCAACTTTCCTGGATATGATAAGAGAATGCATAATATTCTCCTGTTCACAGTAGGATTCAAGATACAGGATAATACTTTGTAGGCGGCTACAACATAAGAGAATACATTACAATTTCCTCTTCTTGGCAGGACCTCAAGATATAGGAGTGTATGTCGCCATCATCAAAATTAGCGAACAATCCAATGGTAATGGACTACTTCAGTACCGAGTTGACAGGGTGGGAAAACATATCTCAACAATCTTAGATAGGGGTGTTTTGCATCTTGTGAAGAGAATCGTAGTTCATGATGTTCTTATTATGACATGCGATCTTTCCTGCTGCCTTGAGTGGTTCAGATGCATTCTGATGAAGGATTGAATTAGAAATCAGTAGAATAGATGAGTAGTAATATCCTCTCGCTCCAGATCCGCAAGAATACCGTAGTGATGATAGTAAACCCAGCAATGCATATTATGCCATCTTCAATGTCGTTACAATCATGTCATGTAGTGTAATTTATAGGTAAACTTAGAGCGAGCCCTGAAGCTAGCCCAGAGGTCTCTATTGTTCCTGAAAAGTGGATAACTGCCAGAAGGAGAAGTTAAGGAGGTGTTATTTCGGATGTAATATAGCCGTGTAGGTTAGCTATGACTTTGTAAATATGTCCCAGCCACTATGTACGCAAGATTTGCAGCCCATATGGAGATTAGAAATCCGGTAACTCCTTGAAACTACCTGTCCATCATCGCTTCAGGGGATTAATAGGCTTTGGATTGAAAGGCTCTCTTGGGACTTTATCACAGCCTCCAACGTTCGACCAGAAGTGAAGTGCTCGTTGAGCATGGTGGAAATTACTACCACGGTTGTACTTTGGGAATCTTGCGAGTTCCGCAGCATTCCATACAAGAATAGCTCTGTGAGAATGTTTTCAATAGATTTCGTCAGCCTGATATTTTACGATGGAGAAGGGAAGACCTTACCTGTTAACACAAGCGTGGCGAAGTCGTTCTCGACATCAACATGGTGGTAACGTATCCCCATCAATTGATTTTCCACCCAGCACATCACTTGCGCCCCAGCCTTCCAATGTTTAACAATAGGCGGTTTGGCCCTACTACCGCCTCTAATGAGGACTGGGCTCACGGTGGACCGTCCGTAATAAGGTGGCCATGAAACATTTCTTGCATCTCGACTCAAGGATAGCTGCACTAGAAGTATTGATACTGTTATCAGGTCCGCGTAGAGCAGAATTTTTAGAACATACCTTTGCATATGGCTTAGCTATTTGCATCGGATTTTAGTATTTTTTGTTCGAGATTTCCTTGTAGAGAGGTTGGATTGGGCGCCGATTGTAGGCCCAGGGAGTGCCTCAAGATCAGCCTCAGAGAGTCCAGCGTGAGAAGCTTTCCATGATGAAGACACCAAATCTTGCAAAGCCGTCCATTCCGAAGCAGTCAACGTTTCTACAGATATCCGCGTGAATGATATGGTTCTACCTGCGTGTTCTTGAGCGTCTGCGGCTTGTTTTGCGGCAATGCGCCGATGTACAGCGAGGGCCGCAGCATCATTTTCAGCTTTCCCAGACGCAAGATTCTGCTTTGCGTCTTCGAGGTCACGCCTGGCTCCAAGAGATACCACCTCGCTTGCCTTGACCTCGGTAACCCTTCGGACTATCTCGTAAGGAGCAATATCACTAGGGAGGTAATCTAGAAATGCTTCTGCCTCCGTCGTTTTTGCAGTTGCTGCTACTATCCCAGCTTCTGCTGTTCGTAACGTGATTTGAGCTGAGCTGAACTGAGTTTGAATATCATTGAGTGCATCAGCTGGTGCCATAATGATGAGCAATCTTGCTGTTGAGTGAAGTTTGTGGATTGTAGTGTCGGGAATGTGACAATCAGAACTTTTTTGTTGTTGGCTGCAGTCGATGTAATTCTCCGAGAACGAAAAGAGTTTGTTGCTGGACGGAAACGGAATGAGGTTACAAATTTATATATGTTCAACAGAGTCTGTCTATTAAATCTATTCATGAATGTGTTAACTTGTTGTGTAAATGGACTAAATGGTTCCTGAAATAACTGGATTGCAAGTAAGCCTAATCATTGATTCATGAATTTCTGATAGGATTTATGAATATGTATAGTTTGCCCGTGAATTTGGTTGACCCTTGACTTAGCTCATAAATTAGATAGAAAATGGCTAGGCCAACTCAACTCGAGGATGTGTGCAAGTTTTAATATGTGTTCGTACCGCCACTAGCACTCATTTGAATCAAATGTGAGTCTAGAACGACTAGCAAAAAGCATAACAGTTAATTTATCATTTCTAAAGCAGCCAAAGTTCTGAGACGTTAAAAATGTATATAGCGCAGTCCAATTGTCACAGTAGGAACCCTGTGATTTGACCACTTTAAGGAAAAACAAGGTGAGGGAAAAACCGATTCAATTAACCAGAGCCAATATCAAGCATCATACAAGAGTTTGGCCAACTATTGATAGTATAATGTTAATCCGTTGATACTGAAGTTGGAAGGAGTAAATAGAGAAGGTCCTCGCCGTGTTAATATAGTTCAGGGGTTCTTCATTATTTATTCTGTACTGTCTATGCAATTGAGCGTACTGATCTCGAGACTATGGTTGCTTTCTAGAAAATGTTCCGTCGATGACATTATTGAGGCATCTTATCAGACGTGGGTGAATTCTACATTAGACTCTAAAGGACGAACAAGGTCTAGCCGAGTGTCATTTCAAGCACGATGTGCAACGAAAAACCATACATTGAGTTAAATAAGATATTTAATCTCCTTCATTACCCCACTTGACGAAGGTGCCTCTTCTATTGGAGCTCGTCTGAAGACCCGGAATCAAGATGATCCGTTTCCAATAAATAAGCCAGGGATCAAATGTTGAAGACCTGGACGAGGATCTCCTGACGTGCGAGGTGCAACAAAGTGTGCAACTTGCACCGATCAATGTATGATTCTGAGGTGCGCCGTGAGATGGTGGTTCAACCATGGTCATCTGAGCTCGGCTGGACGTTCAGAAGAGGCCGTCCTGTGAGACCAGGAATCCAATTCTGAAGTTCCAGACGAGCTCTCTTCATGCGATGTGCAACAAAATAACATTTTCATCAATATCAGCGAATGATCTTGGGCACTGCGCCGTGAAGGGTCAAAGCACAGCCAACTGAGCTCGGCTGGATGTTCAGATGATATGATCTTCGCCCCAAGCGAGATTCAATTTCTGAATATCCAGGCGAGCATCCCCATTGCGAAGTGCAACAAAAAGACATATTGGTCCAAAACAGGTCGTTGTCACTCCCTCTCCGCAATAACAGCATCGTCCCAGGTATGGTGTGAACAAAAACCATGCTTAAACGGTGACACCCGAGATGTTACCGTCGACACGCCGGAGAAGCATTTGATGAGCTCAGAGGAAGTTCATAACACGAGGTTTCTGGAGGTCCACCCGGGCTTTTCCATTGCGACGTGCAACAAAAGTCCTGATTGACAGGAGGCGACGCCTTAAAGATTTTCATCAAATATGTGTATTAATCAGTATAGATAAACTCTTGGATAAATATCAAAAGATTATGGAATTGTAGTATTTCGAAAGTCCGTGTTGAATTGTGAAGTGCCAAGCATATTACAGTTGAGCTAAGTCTAATTGGGCTTTTTCTAAGCCAGCCAATCATAATTCGCGAAACATTGACCTCAAGCCAGCTTATCGCCCAACTACCCCATTCTCGAAGCAAATGCAAAAGGACGCTTCTATCCGCGAATTGGACCATCATGGTGTCTCTCCGCGAAAAAGAAAGGTTCAGGTTTTCCAATTGTCTCTCGCATTTTCATAAAGACCATGGATGAGAATCCAAGACCCTCGAAACGAGCGAGAAAGAGTTGCGAGCGATGTAGAGCAAGAAAGCAGAAGTGTCATGGTTTCCCAGTATGTGCCAATTGCGCGAATGCGAAAGAAGAATGCATCCAGCCCCCCTCTGCTATCGAAGAATACAACAGGTACCGTTTTATGCTAAATAAGCATGAATCAAGCTGATGATGTGCAGTGGACCGAATCAAGCTCTTCTAGAACGCATATCCTTCCTCGAAGCACAGCTCGCTGCATACACAGAAGCACCCCCGACTTTAAAGACTGTGGTTACACCGCAGCAGCAAGTCTTGGACCCGAGTCTTGTAACGCCAAACAATGCAGAAGATGAGCAAAAGAAAAACAATATCGCAGACATTGTAGGTTTCATTAGTCTTGGAGGTGATGGCGCATATGTTGGCTCATCTTCTGGGTTTTCCCTGGCAACGAACCTGGGCCAGATGGTACAAGCAACTGTATGGAACAAAGCTCTAGCTTCGACCGTGTCTCAAAGTCAGCCAAAAGCCATGACTATCGCGGATCTCAAGAGGAATAGTGCTGGACCTCCAAACGACAAGATGGGTGATCGTATTCTAGATACTTATTTCACTCGAGTCCACCTTCGTTATCCTTTCCTTGATAGAGCGGAAATAGTAGAACGACATGCTCGTCGTTTTCAGCAAAACAACTCCTCTCCCCAAGACCAATATGGTACATTCAAAATATACATGATCTATGCCATTGGCGCTACCATGTTGAAGTTGACGGAGCAATATGACTATACGCCTCCAGAGAATTTCTTTATGACGGCTTTACAATATATCTCTGCAGCCCGAGAATCACACTCCGTTCATAATATTGAAGCCATGACTCTTCTTGTTCTGTACAATTTGCGATCTCCGTCAAATTCTGGAATATGGTACATGATTGGCTTAGCAATTAGAACGTGCATTGACCTGGGCTTGCACAGGGAGGCGTATTATGGCAATCTGTCGCCTTATGAGTCCCAATTGAGGAGAAGATTGTTTTGGACTGTTTACTTTCTAGAACGTGTAATTGCAGTCTCCTTGGGAAGGCCATACAGCATTGCGGACCGTGACATAGATGTTGCTATGCCACTTGAGATCGATGACACTGTAAGGGATGATGGATTGATAGCTCGGATTCTGGCAGTTGCTCCATCACCAACTTTCCAAATGTCTCGACCTTCCTCCAACATTACTCTGGCAATCCAGTGCTTTCACCTAAAAAGACTGGAATCTCACATCCAAGGTACAATTTACCGAGTTGATCGTCCAATTTCGAGTCTGATTTCGAAGATCAACCCGATCTTGAAAATGCTCGAGGATTGGCACCGAGCCCTTCCTCCTTCTACCCCTTATGAGGTAGACTACCTGGGGATGCATTACTACAAGGCTGTCAGGCTACTGCTACAGCCATTTCTCACTATTCTCCCGCCATCAGATCAGCGCATTGCACTATGTCTTAAAGCCTCAGGACAACTCTGCCAAATCTTCAAACGTCTCCATCAGCGAGACAGCTATGGCCATTCATTCATAGGACTACATTCTGTCTTTATTGCTGGTGTAACCATGTGGTATGTCGTCTGACTCTCCGCTCTTTCCATGTATTGAAGTTGGTTCTGACCCGAATTAGCTACTGCCTTTTTACTTCCCCTTCTTTGTGGACATTCACAGTATCCAATGACCTCCGAGCCTGCTCTTCTGCTCTCTTTGTGATGGCAGAGCGCACACCTGCTGTAAAGAAATACCGAGACGCACTAGAGAACGTGATTGGCGCCACCATGGAGTTTCTCGCTAAAGCCCCTAGCCCTAGCACTGCTGCAAATCCGCCCTCTACCCAAGATCCCCTTCCCATGAATCCCACACAAACCCCTCTTGAAATCCCAGCATTTACACCCGACACAGCAATAGGATCCTACCGCACACCCTCAAATATCCCAGATCCGAATCCTAACGCCAGCTCTTTGACAACCTCGACACCGCAATCTGAAATCCCACTCCTAGAGCCATACATCCCTCAAGTCTTTAAAACGGCTGTGGCTGATTTAGAAACGGACAGTGGTGCTTTCAACTACATGCCTGAATCCCACACCTCACCGACAGGATCAACAGGCCGCTGGGAGGGGAGACATGGTGAATTGGGACAGATGGATGCCGAATGGCTGTTGAGTATGTGCGAAGGTGATGGCTTCGATTTGCAGATGTTGAACGAGATGATGAGATTTGAGCCGAGTTTGGGAGCTTGAGAAGCTGCTCTTGGACCTATAGTGAAGATGAAGTGATGCAATGATTGAAATAGTGAGAGGGGCTTCAGGTGGTTAATCTAATACCATTTACGACTTGACAAATCTATGCCTGTTCCTGGGATCATGCAGGCTCTTTTATAAGAACATGTTGTAAACATTTGTCCTCGGAATAGTCTTGCAGTCGCACCGCGGACGCCAAACAGGCGTACAGTGGCGAGAACCGGTGGAGTGACGGCAGAGGATGACTAAGTCAAGGACGAAAATGAGAGCTGGGGACGTTCATCGCTAACATTTTTGAGACCTGTGGAGGGGGGACTTCGCCCTCTCTGTGGAATGAGGTCCAGTTTGGTGGTGCTGTCGAGGGCCTCATGCTGGTATTCGCGGTTCGGAAAGCTTTGATCTATATTGTAGGACATAAATCATTACGATGTAGCTGTAGAATTTTTGTTTCAGAGAGCACTTTTGATCAAATCAATTTGCGCAGAGTCGACACTTGGTGATCTCGAATGATCTTATCGCTAGGTACGGAACTAAATCTCAAGTTGATGGCTCCGATTTCTATGTGGACCTGCTTCCCATTTCTATGTGTAAAACCCATCAGTAGTACTACAGGCAGTACTTGCCTAATACGATGCATGTTCATCTCCAGCAATACATTAGGTAGCAGCTACTAGTCTGTCATCATATTCCTAAAACTTCCCACGTCTTTGTACTTCCACGAATAGTGTTGGATCTACTCATTGTGTTGTCAACAAAAAATTAAAGGACTAACACGTCTAACGGCGAGAAGATTGCTGTGCTTTGTTGTTAATTTAAGCCAGATATTTTAAGTTAGTATAACGAGGATCATATGGCAGATGATGAAGTTTGCTGGCGAGGGAGATGTTCTGATTCACGATTTGAGGATATAGGGACTTTGTTGTCGAGTTTTAATTTTTTGTCAAGAAATTCAAGTAGGGTGTATGAAAATAGGACACAATGACTTAGCTGTACAATTTCCGCCTCAGGTATGAGGTAATGAGTTGACTTGCGCAGGATCGAATCATACTTCTCTGCTTTTGTGGTAGGCAAGCACACAATTTCATCAAGTTGATGACTTCGGTGGAATTTTCACTCCCCTTTTTGGTGCCTGTGCTTACAACTCTATATGTGTTGTATCTCTATATACGTGTTGAAATTACCTTCAGGTGGCAAAAATCTCTAGTCAACGATTCACGGTCCTGCTAACAACCCGCTGTGCTTTAAGTACTGTCATAAGGAATCTTACAGAGTGGAGGCCCAAAACTTGGCAGATGTTCGAGGAGTTAGGAGGACAGGGGAAATGTACGTAGCCTCGAGTTGCGAATATCTGAGGTTTGTTGTCGAGGTTGACATTGTTGTTGACAATATCCTTGAGTTGAACGATGTTCACGCTTTGAATGACAAGTAGCGGACAAAGCATACGGACATGTGAAGAGACGTGGATTTGATTATTGCCATCGGAGATTGAAAGTTAATGCTAGCCCAGAATTGACTCTCCTTTATGGCCATTGTAACCCTTCATGGTGTGTTTGCTGTTGAGAAAGTACAGTGAGAGGATTGGCGAGTCTTGAAATATATTGCTATCGTCCACCTTCACTCTTCTCGAAAATTTATCCCTGCCCGGGACATCATTGTGCTGTAATAGCGATTTACGCTTCTGTTGCTCCAGATGGGTTTTATGTATCCGCAGTGCCAAACCTACGTCTGCTTAGCATACACCGAGCAATATTCTGTAAGCGCATTATAAATTTAGATATCTCATCTAAATTCTCGGAAAAGCTAAATGTCTGACGTATACTAGGGAAAATAGAGTCTACCAAGCTACAAAAGTAGAGAAAAGCAAAGAACGCCTCGACAACCAGCGCACAGCAATGGACTTGACTTGCGAATAAGCTCATATCACTTGGATACTACTATCGAGGCTCATACAATACTTAGAGAAGGGATCGGACACGCAAGCAGACTAATATTCTCCTTTCCCTTTATTCGGCGAATTTGACTGTAAATTGTATACTGATTGTGCTGTCGAGAATCCTTCATGACTCGTGAAGGTAGTTAATCGACCTCAATCTCTCTGACAAAGAAATATTCACCGCTTGAAGCTTCTCTTTGTGGCCTATTGATGTTTCATGACCATCTAGGACTCGGTCAAATAACTCATTCTCGTCCGAACTTTCCATAGATTGGGCTGAAAGCGAGGACCTCGGTCTGCCTGAAGTGAACAAGTAGAAGACTTGCAGAGCAAGGTAGCTGCCCCTCCAGTAGCGAACCCTAGATACATCAGAGAAAAGATTGGCTTGGGTTGCTTACCTCATTACCGACCACACTAGTAAGTTTCGGTGCTCGAACGTAAGGAAGCCGAGCTAAATAACCACTCCTTTCATAGATCGCAAATTATGACCATGAACTCCTTCGCTCCTTCAAAAATAACGTCAGAGACCGAGTGTGGTGGAATTCCCGAATCATCATCTAGTAGAAGATACCTGTCGCGCAATTTCAAATCCCATGTCTTTGCTTGAATTAAGCGAGAAGTTACGACAAAATAGAGACTGACAACGCAAGCGATGACGAGAGTAAACTCTGCTGATATACTTTCACGTTTGATAACATAGATGAAATTTTCTGGCTCAGGAGATTTGTGAGACTTGTCACGCTAGAACTCTACTGTGAGAGCTCAACCTTCATTCTTCGAGATTTATTATACATTAGGACCAGAGCTGCATCTGAGGCATACACAGTAAGGTACAGGTCAGGTTATCCTGAACCCTGGGTAATAGTGCTTCATAATTTGTACAAGATAGTTATTGTACATTTGTAAATATCAGTTTCGCCGGAAGCTTTGAAGAGAAGCAAATCATGTGAGCAGAAAACCCGACAAATGTTCATTCACTGATTTCCCCATCTTCCGTACTCTCGTCAGAGCCACTAGAGCTCGTATCACTGTTATCCTCACTTGAACTACTCGAGTCATTGTCTGTATCCGGAGTTTTTTCCCCTGTCTTGATCATGAACACCTTTTCTAACATAAACTCTTTGGGTATCGTGGTAGTGTTTTCGAACACATATATTGTTGGGTATTCTAGTACTGCTCTTTTCCTCAATTGGTCGTCGAGACTCCTCAACGCATCGAGGGGTACAAGAATCTTGGGCATCGATGCTGGTGTGAAAGGACGAATTAAGAAGAATTTGGTATCGTCGGGTTCTGGTAGTTTTGCGAGCTCTTTCTTGTCTGACGTTGAGAATGATGTTATGTCCCAGGTCGTTGTCCTCGAATTCTGTAAGCTCGAAGTTGCCACGATCGGGTGTTTGAGTACCTCAAATCGGTCCCTTTTGAGCCTTTTCGCTGCCGATTCCCGTTCCTTGGAGACTGCTTTCTTTACCGCAGCTTTCTCCTCGCGAGTCATCCGGTTCCTCCTATCTTCTTCTAATATATCTTTCCAGGTAAGTCCTATCGGTTTGTTGCCCATAGCTTTCGTTAACAACCGCTCCCCACCGTCCCTAAACCACTCGACCTGCCAATTGATACTCTTTTGAGGCTTACTATAGTTCGTGGTATTCTCAGTTCGCCGCTTCATCCCTTGTGGTGCGCGTTCAACCCTTATTCCCATCAGCCTTAGGCACTTATCAATGTGCACCTCGCTCGGAGTAAGGCCTTTATGTCTGTCGGGTTCCGGTCCTCTCTTTCTTTTCCTATTATGATGCGATTGTTCCTTCGGTTGTCCCTTTAGCTCGCTCTTCTTAATCAACCTCCTCTCTTCGACAATCTCTTTCTCCGAACGCTCGATTCGTGTCTCTATAGAATGCAGGAAGTTGTAGTCATGGTCGATACCAGACGGTGTACATAACTCGGAGCGAGATTTGAAAACTGTAGGGTCGCGAATGCCAGAGCATTCAGACCATAGTTTGTGGCGGCGTGAGCAGGGTAATGAGCAGGTCTGAACAGAGCATTTCGGACATGTGTATTTGGGTATGTTGATTCGGCAGATCGTGCACAGAGAGGACAGAAGAGGATCAGCCATTCTGGCACAGGAGTTTGGGTGTGGTCGAGGCAGAGGTTCAAGCTACGCGAATGATCTAATGCAGTTCAAACAATTTGGTGGGATTCTATTTGTTTATAACTCTGAATTATCAAAGATCAATCGGGTGCTTTGCAGGTGTTTGACGTCGGACGGACTAATCAGGTTTGAGGAAAGAAGGCTGCGGTCGAGGAAGTTCAAGAAATTATTTTGTTGTCAGCCTTGTCAGAAAAAAAGTTTAGGGTCCGTGCTCGATAATCAGCCAGTACGAATACGAGCATAAGTACAACTTTATCCCTTCAATTCATAGTTATTTTCACAACAATATTAATTTACATAAAGTAGCATTCCTACTGGAAGCAAACTCTTTATATCAGAGAAATTGATTGCACTGGAAAGAACGGGCTTCAAAATTTAGTGAGGTATTCGCAGATGATCTAAATAGTCGTTCTCCATTCTTAGCAAACTCAAATTAAATTGATTCATCAATAGTCTACCAACTTGAAAGCGGGATACTCGTACCAAAAAGCTTTTGGCTGGAAAATCTCCTAGCTAGCAAAATTTCCATCGGATTCAACTGATTGCGAAATATCGCGTAAGTCTTCACCACTATTGAAATAAATTACCCGCATTCGCAAAATTAAACTTCCTCAAGAGGTGGTAAAGC
The DNA here is from genome assembly GCA_001414415.1 of Hymenoscyphus repandus. Lineage (NCBI taxonomy): Eukaryota > Fungi > Ascomycota > Leotiomycetes > Helotiales > Helotiaceae > Hymenoscyphus > Hymenoscyphus repandus. The sequence goes on from LLCE01000028.1 coordinate 154,001, forward strand.
GATCGACCTATTTGTACAGAGGCTTTCGATTGCTTCAAGTCTCGGCTCACTCCTCTCACGCTCCAGGCCGCCAACATCTACCCGCCACATCTTGGTAGCACATCTATGGGTCGAATTATAACGCGCAAGTCACCTGAACACGTTCTTGAGAGAAGCTTTGGAGATTTGGGATTCGGCCATGTCAGAGATCAAACAAGATAACGTGAAAAATGACTAAACAACCGCTTTCAAAGCTCACATTTGTCTGTGCTGAATGAGTATTGACACATATTTCTAGCTGAAGAATGACTACCTTGATCGGGTAGGATCACCTCAGCACATTTCGGCACACTATCTAGATCTCACACATCCGTGAGCGCCGTCAACGTGGAAGCCACAGGCTAGACTTTCTCGTCTGTTCACTCCTTTTCGTCAGAGGAGCAAATATTGCCTAGTCTTGCACGCAGGTGAAGAGGAGGAATCCAAGAATATGACTCTGTATTACCTCAGACCAAGAACCAGGCGATAGTGTAACAAGAAAGGCGTGCCAGCTAGGTATCGAAAGCATTGTAACGCCTGTCGATTAATCGAATGTGGAAACGATCAGACGAACCCAAAACTCTTCGACGAGAACGAAGAGGGACTGATAGGATCATTCATCGATATTTGCGTGACGTATGATTCACTCGAACCAGGAAGACAATTTCAGACCATAAAATCCTCTAGGATCGTTAACCTCGATTTAGAGTTGATATAGTACCTACGCATGTGGTACTAGGTAAACTTTGGCGAAATCGCTCTCGCTGCTGTGCTTCGGACGCATTCCAACCCTTCAGTCGGGAGAGTGAAAAATAATGAGGCTGAATAGTGTCAAGTTTAGTGTTCTCGCAGCCGCCCTCGCGCCGATCCTTTCTCCTAGCGGTAACTGACACTCTCCTTCGATCGGAACCATCTCATAGCTCCCTTCTAAAGTCGCGACGGCTCCAGAACACCAACCTCCTAGCAGTGGTATTCTGTGTCACGTGTGAGTTTGGTTTCAATTCGATATTTCTGGCGAATGTCAGCAGCTATGCCACGTGAGCGAGATCTCCGTAGATGTCTCAGACTCAGCTTTTTATAACTCAACCCCGAATAAATGATCGCTGGAAAGTCATGCGAGGTTGTTTGAAGATGGTAGAAGATCCGACAGAGGGCCAACAGAGAAACATGATCCCCAGTTCCAGTGGATGCCCCTGAGCATGGGTGAAATGAAGTTACTAAATAGGCTTAGTTTGAGGGATACCCTCTGTTCGGAAGAGCATTACAGTTACATCGAGCATTTCCCATCACAAGGAGTGATCGATTCCAAGATATCAATTAAAATCACGATCTGGCCGAATTCTAGGAACTGATCTCACGATCGCCGACGACGGCAGGGTGCAAGATTTGGAGAATGAAGACACTTTCCTCAACTTTCTCAACTTCATGACAGTTTCAAGGATTTGAACTAATTATTTCATCACTATCACTATCACATTATCACGTCCAAAAGCGGGGTCGATTGTTTGTTTCTTTTGAATTCCCGTTTGTCCAGGATCTAGTACAACCGACTGCAACGGTTTGACAGAAACAAGAAGGAGAGACAGAGATCATGCTCATCGAGGCAACGATTCCGGCTTGAAAGGAGCGATGTCAAACGCCGTCGTCGCGGCTGCCATCCGAATTCTTTGGTGCTCTATAGCGTTTCAAGTGTGCCGTGGTTGTCTACTTGCGTAACTCGTCCATTATTCTAGTGTTTTCAATGGAGATTATTGGCCGGCTAATCCGAATTTTGAATCCAGTGATTTGAACTGGGACTGAATTGAAGTTGTCGAGATTTCATTGATTGTTGCTCAAGATGTTCTGAATCTGGAGGGGAAACAAGCGTTTGTCCCCTCGCCCCTAACTCCTGGAGAAAGCAATTGTTTGGTAACTTCGCTAGTGCGAGACTAGATATGATAGAGTTTAGCTTGCTGGCGCGGCTGCCGGTCTGTGCGAGCTTACAGTCCTAGACTAGCCTTTCTCGCGGGTTTGCCCCGTCTACCCCTGAGAAGCGAGAACCTGAAATTTCATGGACAACCCATGGTTAATCTTGAGTCTTGAGTCTTCAAGGTTCGAAGGACGTCCAATGATTGAGAAAAGTTCCGAAGGGGCACCGAAGTCTCTCCCCTACGAAGGGTAAGGCGAATAAGCATGAATTGTTTGAACGAAATCACATTTCATTACCGTTCCTTCAAGATAAAATGTGGCTCCCTCGATTCCTGAATCATGGACCAAGCGCACAGGTCCGCTTGATAGGGCACCAATTGGCCTTCTCGGTCCTGTCAAATAAGGCCCAGCGTAGGCAGCACGTCAAAGCGGCTGGCAACATATCATAAATGAATTACGGCATTACGCTTGGGCACCAGCAAGTGCAGCTGCTGCAGATGTTATGAATGGCAGCACGACTGGTAATCATTTGTACGAGTGCACGGCAGTAAGAAGTTTCTGTCTGCACGCATCGACTGTATGTACCCTTATGGAGTCATTTATGTGCCTTTTATGTGCCTTTTATGTGCCTTAAGGTATGTTCCGGGGATCATCAGAGTGCAGTGCAGTAGTCGAGAGAGCCAGTCGGAACAATTTTTCTTGGTCCAGACGTTGCAGCTCCTCACACCAACGTCCTGGTTGGGTGGGAAATCAGATGGCCGACAGGCTTCAACGATGTTACTTATTAGCACCGCTGGTGCACTGTCATTCCAGTGCAAAGTAAAGTGAATCGTGCATTCGGGAATCGAATGCCGTATGGGGATTCCATGGCCCACGGCATCCAATAGGCCTGAGTATCCTAAATGGTGCTGTAAGCAAGCTTCTACACTGTAACAACGAAATCAATTAGATATGCCAACGGCCCAAAGACCACAAGTGTGGCGTTGGTGGTCCAGTTCTTATGGCCTTTGGCACCCTGTCGTCTCGTTCACCACTGGTGCACCGGCGTCGGACACTTCCTATTCCCTGCTCACTTGGCCAGCCCCCCTTGCCTGTTACCCCTTGTTCCTCTCCCCCAGTCGATCGAGCTCAATGTTGATTGGGAAGGCCTGCCCGACCCCCCCGTCTTATTTCTCCAACCCGAGTTCAGGCCCATTTCTCATTCAGATTGAAGCGTGTATGATCTTCTCACCCGCCGTCCAAAACCCCTTCGTTCCTCCTCCTACTCCTGTTCTTTCTTTCCTCCTTCCCTCCCGCCTTCGCTTTGCACCTGCATCTGCATTCCGCCAAACTGCACGACACTCTGCACAGGCAGAAGGAGGACGTTGAAACAGTTTCTTGATCTGTTCTGAATGTGAATTGCAGCTTGCTGGTTGACAAGCCGCGGTACTAACAACCTTTCGACAGCAGAGCACCATCAAGCTTTACGTTCTTTAAACTTTCGAGTCGCTTTGATCCTCACGCTCCTTCCTCGAAAGAGCTTGCTTAATCCTTCTTCAATCGATTAATTGGTCAATTTTGGATTCTTGACCGAGTTGTCGATTTAGCAGAAGAGCTCGAAACATCGAAAAGGGAGCTTAATAAACAGTTCGAGACCTTATCCTACAATCATCAGCAAGACCCCAACCGCAATCATGGGCCCTTCTTTGAACAACCACTCTTCATTCGTACGGCCTCGCACTTCTGAGCGCGAAGGTCGCCCAATGACCAGAGATCAAACGGACCAGAATTTGATCATCCCAAGCCGTACATCTTCCCTCCACTCCCGTATCACTCAACCAATTCCATCCACCTTGAACGTCAAACCTCAACAACGAACACCAAAGACACTGACACATGCCTACATGGTATGTGGTGTTGGAAGAGAGCCATCACAATGGGTCAAGGCGCCAGCACCTGCCCAAGGAAAGATTGGACACATGAAAGGAGCTGTTGGGCAGTTTTGGTTGCCAGAGATTCTTGGGAGCAGTCCAAGATTGGAGCAGGACAATGAGATTGCTAGAGCTTTACACGCGGCGATGAGAGTAAGTGCCGGGAATGATACTATATCCTGGTATCAATATTGACTTTTGACAGGCATGCTTTCCCCACGATGTAGAAATCTGCACTGGACGCAGTCAACCACATTGTGTCCACCACTCTTTCGTGCTTCAACAGGACTCAAGCCACACCCTTTATGGTATTGCGCTTCGTGTATGGTCGAGAGCGGATGAGAAGCGTGCAGAGACGATTCGAGACTTGAGACGACGGACAGAGTCCGATTTTTACGATTCTGCCGATGAAACTTATTGGATCCCTTATTGCTTGTCTTTCCTTTCGAGATATCCCCTCTACAATCTGCTGGGCGATTACTTGAGGGGAATGTGGATTCACTGGAATAAAGCTACCAACCTCTTCCACGCCGAGGAAGTCTCCCGAATTTTGAGCTTCCCAGCACCAAGGCTCAACGACCTCGTTCGCATTGACATGAAAGACTATGCGCTATGCTACCAGTTTCCATCGTCCCCAACTGGGTTCCAAAATTTTGCCATGTGGCCATTGTTCTCATGCTTGTCAGTTCCCAATATTGTCGGTGTCATAGAAGCTGCTCTTTCCCCAACTCGCCGAATTATCTTCGTCAGTCACTACCCAGCGATGCTCACGGTGGCTTCCGAGACGATTAGATACTGTGTTCGCGTCTATGAATGGAGTGGTCTCTACGTCCCAGTTGTGCACGCCAGACATGCAAAGGAGCTTGTCCAGGAACCTGGTCCATATATCCTGGGTATCACAGCCGAGTGCCGAACGCTTTTCACGGCACCTACAGATGCATTAGTGGTGGATCTGGATCGTAACTTTGTTCTGACATCCAGCCCACCCACCGCTCTTACTGCTGGTCAGCGCACCAAGATGGTCAATCGCATCACACAAGCACTCAATGGGGATGTTACACCATCTGGCGTTCCACAACATCTTCGATCGGCATATGGAGGTGGAAAGCTGGTTCCCGCTGGCCAAATTATCGTCATGCGTGGTGAAGTCGAGTCCATCCAGGACCCCGAATGGTGGAATCAGGATTCTGTTATGTCTGTGATGGACCATGTCTGTGAAAAGATGGTAAGTTTGGCTCTTATATTTTTGCTTTACATCAGGTTGTAATTTTATGGTGTGCATTGCTAACGGTCGTTTCATCACAGGGTCGCAACACGGGAATGAAGGCGGTATTCGGCGGGGCCGTTAAGAAGCCCCTTATGACCAAGGTCTCAATGAGACACCTCAATGAGATCGTTCGAGAGCGCAACCAATATTCCAGGGATGCTCTGGAAGCTTGGCAAGATTTCATTAATCTCAAGGGTCGCATGGACACCGAGCTCGGCAAGGTCACTAAACGAAACAACTTCCTTGTCGAGGAGCTGGAGAGCTGGAAGCAACAATTCCTCAAATTCCAAGCATTTGCTGAGCAGCTCACCAAAGAGACTCAAGATCTCAAGGTCAAGATTGAGAACCATAAGCGTGAGAACCGACGTCTTACTGGCCTCATCGATCAACAGAAGGATGATGCCGCTCGTCTCAACACCCGATTGTCTGGAACTGAGAAGCAGCGTGACGATGCCCTCGAGGCTCTTGTTCTTCAACAAGAGATCGCCGAAGAGCTCGAGCGTGAACGCAAGAGAAACAAGAAGGAACTCTCTGCCCTACAACACACTAATGCTACTATCCTGCGTCAACGTGACGAGGCTCAACGCGTTGTTCTCCATCTACGCAGCTTGATTAGTGGTCAAGCTCATCACATGGAACACCTCGTGTCATCCCTCGGCAAGAGCCCAGATCTGGCGGAGTACATTGAGGGAGGTTATGATGACGAGGAGGGCGAACTGGATGATATCGCTGAAGAGGGTAAAGCCGACGAGAACGCAAATGCTACTGCGCGGGACGGAAGAGACTCATCACGAGCTGACAGATACAAGAATGGCGATGACATGACCCCAGAGATGGAGACTCGACTCAGAAATGGACTCAGAAACAGCAAGCGATACAGCCAGATGAGCATTGTCGATGTTGCTGACCGCCATCTGAGAGACAAGACCGATGCCATTGCTCACATCATCCGCAACATCAGTGATCAGTGCGCTGCCGCCGTAGAGGGTCTTCAGCTTGCACATGATGCTGAGGTTGAGGCTGAAGAGCTTGCTCGCCGATCATTAAGGGCACAGCACCGACGAAGCAACTTATCTACTGTCACAGCCAGTGACGACGGACACTCCGGTGGTTCAGAGATCGGTGACGACAGTCTTCTTGGCCCAAGTGGGAGGACTTCCAGTATTCCACCCACACCAGATCTCATCCACAACAGATCTAGCACATCGATGTCAATTGCTAGTACTACAACAACGCCAGAGCGAAACAGCATGCAATACAACATCAGTCAAGATATCCCCACTAAGATCGTTGAGGACAGCGACGAGGAGATCGAAGGGCGAAGCGAGGGTGAGACTGAGATGACCACCAAAGCCAATCTCCTCCACAGACCAGCAGGTGCAAGAATCTCTGCATTAGGTGGTCACTAGGTCATCTTGATGTTTCGTGTATCTTTTCCTTGTTTGGTCTGTTTTGGGGACGGCGTTGCAATAGGGAGGTTATTATCTATCATCTGTCAGCTGGACATGCTATCAACATCTCATTGTTTCTGTAAGTAAAAATTATTACAATTCTAGCGGAGGGCATCATGCTATGGAGAAAAGATATGCGATGGATGTATTTATCGGAGGGGGTGCAGAAAAAGATAGAGGAAAGATGCTCTTTTGCAGTCGTTGTGGGTGTTGAAGCGGCTTTTATTTCTCTCGCTATCCTTAGCTTTTTTTAGTGGTGCTTTTTAATACCCGGAGTATGCTATGTGTGTTGTGGAAATGTTTTTTAGGATGGAAAGAAGTAAGAGACGACGGATGGGCAATGCGGCCTATTCCTTTTTGATTATATTATACAAATTTCTAAAATACAAAGAATATCAATTTAAACAAGTTCTAAGAATCTTCGATTATCCACATATGATACCTTCGCAATGCCAATCACCGTAAATCACCTTGGAATTGTCGAAGTCCGTCATGTGAAAGGAAGAGTTATAATAGGAGGAAACCCTCCGTCGATTGTGGGTCTTTTACACCCTTTGCTCCACGTGCTTCTCGCTTATGCTGTCTCAGGGGTGGATCAAAGGGTCCGGACGAATCCACAACACCCAAACCCCATGGCTGGATGATCAGAAAGTGCTGGGTATGGTTTGACGTCGGGGTTGGAATGGCAGTATCGTCGGAGTGAGGACTCCGGGTTGATTTTGCGATAAGCAACAAAACGAAGATTGGGGCTGATTTAGGGTTGGGGATTGGAAGGAGGGGTGGTTCTATTTGGAGGTGAGGTCCGGTAATGTGGGGGTATTTGTGTAGTAGTTTAGGTTGGGATTGTTGAATGAGAATTGTTGTTTTTTCTGGTCTCAACGGGCGTGACGGTTTTTGAAGTCGTTTTGTAGTTTGCGGTAAGGTTAGGTAATGGACGTGAGGAAGTGATGTCGATTTACGGATTCTTAGCCTGTGGGATCTTGCTATTGATAGAGAGCAAGAATACGCGGTGGTTGATGGGTGGGAGAGGAATGTGGATGGTGGGTTGTGGGGGTATGATTATGGTTAGTTAGTTGTGTTAGGGGTAAAATCGAGATGTTGAAGTACAGTTCAGCATGTTGAACGAAGATGTGTAGGATGCTCCTCTTTCGTCCTAACTTTTTTCGTGGTTTCGCTATGATCTAAAGCTCCTATGTTCTGCTGAGTGCTCCTTGTTTATTGTTCCTTCCTTCTGTTCGTTGATATTCTGACTTTTCTCCCCTTGTTTTAGGCTCGTGGTAAACTAGTGTACATGGGATGAGGTTGATGGTGTATCTTCTAGGTGGTGTTTTTGGTTCATGTAAATGAGAGGACTGGAAATAGAAGAAATTGGTGGGGGTTAAAGGTGGGATTTCACGGATTTGCTCTTGATATGAAGATGTAGTCTAAAAATGAGGTGTATTCTGATCTGTGTACATTTTTCTCGCGAGTTCTTGCAGGTTTTACTCCAGTCACTACATAGAGCAGTTTGAAGAAGAAATTGCCCCATGAAAAGAAAATGGGGAAGGCAAATATACTTAATTTCGAAATTTTCTCTTGGGATTTACTTGTTTTAAACTCACCAAGTACACCCATTACGAGGGCGAGAAAGAACAAGGTACTAACGGATATAGGAAGGGAATCTTAATGATAGCTGCAAGGGATATTCACATTTGAATCATTCCTATAGCATGCATTTTATTCAGTGGCTTTCTTCTGATCATAAAACTTATTGAGAGTACAACAAACTCCAGAGCACCAAGGTGATAGGTCTCTCTTTAACAGGCCAGGTATAAGTACTACAACTATAAGTCATTGAAGTATAGTCCTGTACATAGCCCCATTTGTTGTGGCTACTCCACAAGTTTGAATTGGGCGACGCCGAACTGGAATTTCTGTAGAAGTGGCGCAACATTTTCTGTCTTGGATGTATGCTTGTTAAAGGAGCAGGGTAATTACTATTTTCTTGTCTTAAGTATCCATTCTAAGTAGGAATTATATCCTGTTCAATTCTTATTGAAAAGATCGACGGTAATTCTTGACCAAGATTCACTTTTAAGTTTGTGAAGCACCAATTTCTAAATCAGGTTTCAATTCGGATAATGTGCTTTCGTGAATATTGTTTAAATTGTGTCTTGTTGCTGTTAAAAGAGTTAGAGAAATATCTAGACTGATATAACAAGCGAGAGTGTTGGAGGTAGAAGTTTAACTAAATAGGTAACAAAACCTAATGTCATAGTTTATACATCTTATTATGTGACTTGTCTACCTATCCAAGTATTTGAAAATCTAGGCAAAGACAACTCATGCTCCTCTTCAAGAAGTTGCTAATTGAGAAGATAATAGTCAAGACAATCTAACAGCCGCAGCTAACCACTTGCAATCCCCACGGACATCAAATCTGACATTGTATCACCTATGCAAAAGTACATCCACCCACACATCAAGCTGACCCCCACACGCCCCAAATTTTGTCGCACATCGCAACATTCCGTGGCAAGTGAGATATCACATCTCACCTCCCCCTCAATTTGCGGGCCACTTCCGGCGCGAGCCCTTGCATAAACGTTAGTTTCTCCACCCCACCACAGTCATTTTTGATATCTGACGAAAGCTTCCCAGATACGAGAAACTATGCTTGAAAGAGGAAATGGGGATGCTTTGTTGCACTTCGTGGTTTGTGATCTGTCGGATTCTGAGGGAAGCGCTGGAAGTTTGGTGCGAGAATTGAAGGTTTTGTTGCAGGTCGCGAATAGGCCGTGTTCCGGAGCGCCACGAGATTTGTCTGCGAGAACTTCTTGGGCTGAGGATGAGGATGAGTGTGAGATGATTGTCTTGCTACCTAGTAGTTTATGACGTGCTATGAGATGAACGACGGGTACAAAAATAGTCCTAGGAAGGTCGTCGTATCTACATTGAGTAGAGGATCAATTGAGACATTCCAGGCCACTTGACTCCTCATGCTCGAATGGGGGTTTCTATCCATGCCTAAGAACGAGAGCATTCTAAAATTCAAGGCGATTTAGACCAAGGATAAAAGCTGTTACTCAGCCATCTGTCATGTCACCAACAAGGAAGATCCTGATGCGATTGGCACATGTCTGGCCATACGTCTGCCCTTCCTGAGGTAGCTGACCACTAAAACTTCCCGACAAGAAGATTGGCTGTGAGGATGATCAGAACGCTTTTGTTGCAAATCGCACAATTCGATGTATCACATCGTGAGGTGCCGAAAGGCAGCCCTCTGGGAGTGCATGATGCCGACTTCTCGGCTCAGAGGTTGCTTATCGCGATTGATATCGGAACCGGGGATGGGTCCGGAAGACCAACAGGAAAGGAAACGCTGCTATAGACAGGGTTTCAAAAGTCAAATTCAATGACAGCCAACCGTTGTCGAATTGTGTGTCATCTGAAGGATCTCCAGTTTCTCACGCAACTTGTGTCTTTGGTCCTCGAGCTCTTCCCTATCTCTTTCTAGAGCTTCGATGTGCTCTTTCGCTAACGTCAAGATTTCCGCTTTACTAATCCTCTTCTCTGTCTCCTCATCTCTAGAAAAGTCTTCTCCTGATGCTGGAAGAACTGCTAGTAGAGTTTCAAATTGTCCATTCAGGCGATTGCGGTATTTGCGCTCGATGAGGTTGTGGTTCGTTCGAGTCTGAGGATCCAAAGCACCGGATGGGCTTCCATGATCTGAGGATGACAGTGGTGAAGAGACAGAAGCTTGACGTTTAGCGGGCTTGCGCTTGCTGGATGTAGCCTTTATACGTTTGGACGGGGCCGGTGATGAAGCCGAGCTGTTTGAGGATCTTGTTATGCGAGGAGTTCTAGAATTTAACTTGACTTTACCGGATGTTGATGTAGACTCTGAGCCATCTTTAAGAGGATGTTTCTGCTCAATCGGATCTACTCGAGGTAGTTGGGTTTGTGATTGACTGAAGTTGTCTGGTTGGAAAGAGCAGTTTTCTGATGTGTCGAACAATTTGACGTCCACTTCGGCAGCCTGCCAAAATACTGGAGAGCTCAATTGTTGTTCTTCACTGGTATTGCTTGCAGTCATCGAGCTATCCAGCGCCTCCTCAGGAAAGGCACCAAAATCGAATACAGGCTCAAACATGGAAGGGCTATAAAAGTCTTGTGAAGATGCAGACATTGGAGATAAGGTTTGATCAGAGTCAGACCAAGGCGTTTTGTCAATATTGGGTATCTCCCATTTCAAAGACTCGTTTTCTGCAACTTTTGCCTGGGTGGAAGAGAAGTATCCTCCAAAAGTGGACTGAGGATAAAGGACCTATTTGAGGTTAGTTCTTTTCCAGAAAGCACTACAATTCAAAAACAGAGCAGGAGCCCGCCAAATTACTGATACGGAACCTCTTACCTCGTTATTAAAGCCGGAGTCAAACATCTCTACCCGTTTGATTCTTGGCGAGTGGATTGATCCTACGTAAACCGCAAACGAGTGCAATACAAAGACAAAAGGCGAAGAGTTCGATGCTAGGAAGCAAGAGGCTGTTGATATTTGCCACAATAACAAATTGTAAATTTCGAGAAAAAGAAGGACCAGGGAATTTGCGGATTTAAAACTCTTCTCCAAACCCTGATGGAATCATACTAGTCCACAACCAGCAATTAAAAGTATAAGACGTATCATATCCAACGAGAACACTATGACCAAGAGCCAAGGGTGCCAATGGTCACCCTTGTAACGACAAGGCCTCATTCTGCAGACATGCTGAATAACTTTTCGAAGCCCGGATGTAGATCTCGATAGCCGTCGGTCCTCGCTCTGCGGAACTTCACGGACGGATCCGTGAGCAGAAAGGTGACCTGGCAACTCAACAGACTATATAAGAATCGGAGAGCAACGCCACAACTCATGCATGGAACATCATATAGCTGTTGCTAAGCAGAATATCGAACGATACAGACAGCTGGGAACCACGGCGAGGACTTTTGCTGGTTTATTTGCCTGTTGATGTCATCGATGGATGCCAAAGGTGCTTCGGGATAGGGAATATCAGCTCATATTGAGAGGACCCTGGTAGGGTTCTTGCAGGATGGATACTGATGTGTCATTGGGTTCAAGGTTGAAAGGATTTGCCTATCGTCTTGGAAACTGGGGAAGCTGCCGGTTCCCGGCACGATGCCGAATTGGAATACGAAGTACGAGTTTGTGAGAGCCACAGTTTGAGATTTTTCTCATAATCGATTGTCCTTCAACTAATTGTTGCATTGACTTTGACGAATGAAGGATTCGACTTGCTGAGCTCTGTAGATCGTGGATATGAGAGGAGAGCCAATGTTTTCGTCAAGTCCCGAGAATTGAAATCCGAACCCAGATACGGTGACTAAGCATTGAACTCGTTAACTCCACGTGACAAACAATTTGGCACATTTCTAGCCGAGCTTGTATCTTCTTTGGCTATGTTCTCATGTTCGATGAAGATTATGTCCGCAATAAGAAATCAGATCCGAATCTGTGATTGCTCAACTCTTTTGTCCATCACAAGCATGTTCCAAAACCCCACCAATGGATAGGAAAAATTTCAAAATTGCGGCGAAGCAAGATCGGGCAAAAGGACCAAAGCCCAAGCCGACCAATCCTATTGAAGATGGTATCACGTCTTGGATTGCGGCTTTACCTTCAGAATTTGCTGTTCAGATCCGGACTCTTGTATCAGGACTGTTGAAGGGTGCTCCAAAGAGATGGGTAGTCTACCCTCCCATGGTGCTCTTGCCCTCGGGAAGTTTTGACAGCGAAGAATGGATGAAAGTGGAGGATATTGCTGGAGACTCGGTTGATGAGTTATGGCTAAAAATATTGTTGATGGTAGGGAAGAGAGAAGGGAAAGGACTGTTGACGCATTTGGCGATCAACCATGGGATTCCTCTTTACGAACTTTTGGATGAGAATATTCTTCGAACTCCCACAGGTCTTAAGATCTTGTATGGCAATTTCGGACCTTCACTATCACCATTTGCAATTTCCATGCCTAAAGATTTCGAGGACGCATTCTGGGTAAGTACCAAACAAAACGGTATCACGCAAATCTGGGCGCCTAGATACACCATGTTTAGCCGTGGAAACATCAAAGAGAAAGCGCGTATCCTCGACTTCCATCAGGGGACTCTGGGCGAGAGGAAGAGAAGCAGAGAATCCTTGAAGGAAGAGGTGGCAATTGATCTCTATGCTGGCATCGGGTATTTCGTCTTCAGCTATGTTAAGATGGGGATGGGGTCGGTTGTTGGGTTTGAGCTGAATCCGTGGAGTGTGGAGGGGTTGAGGAGGGGGGCATTGGCTAATGGATGGAGTATCCGGGTTGTTAAGGATGGCGAGGAATGGAGTTCGGATGGAGAAACCATCACGATATTCCAGGAGGATAATGCGATGGCCTTGGAAAGATTACAGGGGGCGAGGGAGTCGTCACTAAGGAAAATCACCCATGTGAACTGTGGTTTGCTTCCGAGTAGTGATGGGAGCTGGGACACTGCGTTGGGCCTTTTGACTGGAGACGGCTGGCTACATCTACATGAGAATGTCGGTGTGAACGATATCAACGCAAGGAAAGGGGAAATCGAGGAGATACTCAACAAGAACCAAAGGATTGGGAAAGCCGAAGCGAAAGTTGAACATGTCGAATTGGTCAAGACCTTTGCCCCTGGTGTATGGCATTGTGTCTTTGACGTCTATATTACAAGGCGATGATATACACTTTCTACTCGTTGCATCGTCCTCTTCTTTGGTATATCCAACATCAACCATGAACATTTATCCCTTCAGGAACTTTGCGGGTATATTGTGTTCCACTATCGACATCTTATCCTCCTGTGCCTGTTTCTCTGCTTCGTCTTCCAAGTCGTCGTGTAATTTGAAATGGGCGATATCCTCGGGATGTATCAGGTCTTCTTCCTTCGTATTCTCGTCATGGTATCTACTTAAATCAGCATTACCTCTCTATCATGGAATCTTATCAACACTCACTTCTCCCAATGGTGAATCTCATACTCCATCTCCATATCCCAATGATGCCCTGGACCCGTTCCAAAATCCGGTAGAACTCCTTTCGGTTTTCTATTATCTCCATACGAAAAGCTTATCCACTCTTCCCGCTCAATGACATTATTCTGGTTCGTATCAATCATCTTCAACACCTCGCCTATTATTTCATCCTTCTTCGATTGTGGAACATCTTTCGCAGTCGGGTCATCCATGCCATAGAACTTCAGTATCTCAGCCTGATCCCAGAATCCATTACTGTCAAAATCATGGAGGGAAAAGAATGCGCCGGGGTCGAAGTTGCCGATATGATGTTCCTCTACTCCGGGTTAACATTGCGCCACAACTATCTAGAGTATACAAAAAGAATCGTAGTACCAGCCATGTGTCTTGTAGCCCAATCCGCATCATCTGCAACTTGGATTGGCTTCTGGTGCGCATTCATGCCCTTGAAGTCTCCCCCGTGCGCTGCGACAATGCCAACGAGCGCAATTGACGCTGCGCAAACAGACAACATCCTTCTCCCGGACATGGCGAGGTACCAATCGTAAATCGTTTCTCGTTATGTCTGAAATGTGTATGTGAGCGACGGTATTCAAGATGAACAGCGATCAATGGAGGACCCTCAGGGAACGAGAGATGTCGATGACTTTGTTGACTTGATTTCTTGTTCACCCCATGCGCCGCTTCCGTAAGGTTGCCGATGCGATTCAGGGGTCCAAGTGGCTTGACAAGGATCAAGGTGTAGGCGGTTTTGGGGAAGCTGCAAGGCTGCGAGCTTCGACTTAAATTTCAAACAAACAACCAGCCATAAACAATAGAGACATCTTGGGCAACGTGCTCTTGCTAATTGCTGCCAAACGTTACAATGAATCGTCAAGTGGAGCAGGCTCTACACAACCTCATCCCACGCAATTCTGGAGTTCTACCGCCGGAATTGATCGAGCTCACGCGTTCTCTCCTCGCCCAGTCGCGGGCTGTCGCAAGTACCCTCAAGACCGAGGAAGAGATCGCAAGGACTTATGCTTGTGCGAACATAGCTTGTGAGCGGTATGGGTCCTTCTACCCTCATCAATGACCGCTCTCTGATATAATCTGTAGACTGAAAACAACTCTCGACCTACCCCCCATTGAACCCCGCCCACCAATCCCCCCACGCTCATATGCCAAACTCTACAGCTATCTCGACCGCAGTTTTGTCTCTGGCTCCAGACGAAGATCTCGCGCCGTTCCTACACCAAACAGTTCAACTCCAAACACGCCCAACAAATCCAGAATAAAACCACTACCCTCAACCCCGAAAAGCCACCCAACCAAAGAGAAACAAACTCCCTCCAAAGCCACCTCCCTCGACCCATTCCGCAAGAATCGCACCCCAAAATCCGGTCTGAGATACGCAAGCAACGCCGAACGAGACGCCCGCATCCCAAAATGGCTAGGCCCCGTAGTACGAAAACTATGTATAGATCTCTCGATGAAACCTCTCATCCCCCACATTCTCGCAGGTGTAGAGTCGATCCTCTGTCTCCCTCGCTCTATATCTAAGAAAGGTGGCGGCTCCTCGGACTTTCAGATTGGCGAGAAGATCCCCGCGTTAGTGATTGCCGTGTACTTCTTCGTGTGCCAGGCCGCCGCTGCAGCGGATTACACACCAGAGGAGTTTGGAGAGATGAAGAGAGAACTGTTGGACAGATTTAGCAATATGAGGGAGGACGAGGGGCTTGTGGCGAGGATTGGGGAGGAAGAAGGGGATTGGAAGGGGTGGGAGGTGGTTGATGCGGAGGATGTGGTGGTGTGGGTGAAACTTGTTAATAAGAGGGGGTATGATCAGATGGATTGGCATACGAATATCAGCATTGCGGAGGGAGATGGTGACAGTGATGCTGTTTATGAAGTTGATTTTCCAAAGGAGAAGGCGGTAAAGAGAAGAGGAGTAGGAAGGACGATGCAGGATGAATATGATTATCTGAGTCCGGAGAGCAGAGCCCAGTACAAGAGGTGGGAAGAGAGGATCAAGGTTAAGATTGCTGCGATGCTTGATGATGGCGTTGATCATATGGATATTGATGCCACGGGATAATAGGAATATATGCCTGGAACCTAATACCAAATTCAAGCGCATCCAAGCAAAACATGTTTAACCAATCTCGAATACGGCATGTGAGATCTCATGACCCAATATATCTAAGAACAATGTCGATCTTACACATTCCATAAATTTCACCATTCCAATTATTCCAATTGTCTAATCTCGCCATCTCAATAGAGGAATCTGTCTCCATCTGCTGTATAGTACCGACCCAACCCAAGACCCCACCACAAATTTCCCCCATCCCGCAGCTGTTCTCCCCGTGAATGTCACCACGCCAACTTACAGGATCACACCCGCGACCTTCCACCCCCTAGTATCCTCGCTACCAAGAACGCACGTTGATACTTTCAGCACTGTGGCGGGCATACGATGAGTTTTGCAGAGCGCTGTTCTACGTACTTCACGAGAAGAGAATAGTAGCTTATGGAGGGACAAGGCGGAAACCGTCGCGTTCACTATGCCACGTCGCCAGGGGATCAAGCTACTGAAAGCAATTTCCTTGGGTGGCTTACTAGTGGTAGATGGGAGAATTTGCGGCGTTTTAGAAACTCCTATTTTTTCTCCCTCTTTTCTTCTTCGTTGTTTACCTTGCCTTCGGAGACGGGTGGAAGTGATGAGAGTGGCCTTCATGACGTTTTAAGAAGTAGCGAAGACTCCACGGTTGTGTTTCTAGCTGTGTGGCAAAATTTGTGTTTGGTGAGATATGTCGACTTCTGATATCTTAACTCAGTATGTTATTCTAGCAAGCTCATCATCCACCCCTTCACACCCTCTACAAAGTCCCTTGCCATCTTATCTTCAAATAAGTCACTCTTCCATTCGGCTGATAAGCGTAGGCGATCTCGGAATGTAGAAAGTCTTACAACACTGGTCTTTATGTCAGACTGAGTGCTTACATGTTTGTTCTTCGGAAGGGTGACAGTGATATGTAGAAGGAAAGGGGAGGGGAAGGAAGACTTACACTTCAGCATCCGCGTTGGCTGCGAAATGGATGTCATTTACTTCTATAACGGGCAAGGCAGTGGTAGACGAGGAGTAAGAACGTGAGATATACATCTCCGTCACCCCATCCGAAAGGAAGAGCTATTATCCATCCACCATAAGCCACTGCCAAAACCCTACAAAGGACCAACAGCGGAAAAAGAGTGGACTTACAGGCGCTGCTCTTCTCGGCTCTTCCTTCCTGGTCGCGTCATCATTCTCCGGCCCCTTGCTTTTGTTACTACGCCCGACTTTAGCCAGTACCTCGTGTTCGAACAAAGAAGAGTTATAGATGACGGGGCTTGTATACCTCATAGTCCTCAACACCTTGCTAACCCCCAAGAATTCGCCAAGTGCGCTATCTCTACTTTTCAAATTGCCATACTCGCTCATAGCCACTTTACAGAGCTCTTGTGATACTTCCTTTTCCTTGGACTGATCATCACCACAGCCCTCAACTCTCGTCCTTAGTCCCTCTAACCCCTCAAAGATAATAGGATGGAAGGCCATACAGATAGGTATGTACCTCCCACCCCCTCCCCCTTTATTCTCCCGATCACTTTTCAAATACCGCCTGCCACTCAACCAGCATGAGGAGTAAAACGCATCTTGCATGTCCCCTTTCTCCGAGGGGATGTGGGGGAGAAGAGCGAGCACCATAGCGGCGTGAACGAGGTGTGTGATGGTTGCTTGTGGTGAGATTTGCGTTTTGATTGCGGTAATGAGGGATGTAGTTTCGCTGGTGGTGAAAGTGTGGAAGTGTGCTTTCTGCATTGATGCCTGTATCGAAGTAGACGATGGCATGGACGCAGGAGTTCTGAGCGGGAGACCTGGGTTTGAGGACTATGGTGGCTTTGTTATCAAGATGGCCTTCCATTGTAGTATTGGTTTGAGTTGGACAGAAGACGGGTATTTGGAGACTGAGGAATGATAATGTATGTTCACGGACCATTTTATTCATGAATATATCTCTATGATAAATAACAGTTTCCTCAACCTCTTTGCTATCGAACGCGGGCTTGGTTTTCAAGATGCTGATCCATGGTGGTGAGAGGTTGTGCCAACTTTCTCTCCATTCGAGAACTTCCGTATCTATACGCCTCGTCTCATCTTCTTCCCGCTCGTGAGATGTAGACAGCCACTTCGAAAGCACCTCTGAGAACTTCCCAAAGAGAATCCTCGTCCCGATGCCATCCGTGACTAGATGATCGGTGTTCATCATAATACTCAACCTCTGCCCTTCACCGTCTTGAGCAGGATGGAAATGGAGTAGTAAGACAACCGGATCGTCACTGTCCCCTTTTCTGATCAGGATCTCCCTTCTCAAGTCCGCAAATTCAAGAGGTGGAGTGTCATGGGAGAAAAACAGAGTCCGTTCGACCCATTGCCCAATCTCTTGAACTTGAGGATTAACATATTGCATCCACGTCTCCCCGTCCTCCATCAGACCCTTCACTCCCAGCTCCGGAACTTCAAACCTCAACGTTTCCCACGCCCTCCTCACAGCCGTCTCAACTTCCCTCGCCTCAGCTTTGAGCGCCCGAGATACAATGACCTCCCCACTTACGAAAATCTCGCGGACATCTCGTGGTCTAGAAGCCCACAACGACTCCGACGAGAGCGTTGGTCTGCGGTACACTCCCGGAGACGAGTCGTGCTGTTTCCAGGCGAAGTGTTCAGGTGGTCGAGAGGTGGCCATGGTGAGCGGGTAAATACGCCCTGGTGGATGTTGAAGTTTGGGAAGGCGTCTGTAGTATGTGCGCTTTGATAGCGGGGAGGGCCGCGGCGGAAGGGAGAAAGGGAGTGGTAAGGTTAGCGCAAGATTTTACTATACACGTGTAAGGCTGAGGGAATATTAGGTACAACACTAGTAGAGTTTATCACCGTGAAAATGATATGACTTTGAGTTTCGGGGAAGACTGGTTGTGGCCGATGATGCAAGCATTTTGACAAGTCATGGCCTACCAATATACCGGTGACCTTGACCTGGACTCTCTTAAGAAACGTTACTAATAACAATTCAAAAGTTATCCGCTGCTGTAGGCTACTATAATTACTAACAAGGACTACCTTCCGTACGACATCTAGGCATAGAGAAACGCTTAGACCTCACGTCAAGAAAAGAGGCGTAGACTTCCGCTTTATCCACACCCCTCGGAAACAAACGATGGGAGAAACAACAATTCCAGCTCTCGTCTCCGTTTCTCAAGCAGGCTTGGAATGATGATCGGCGGATCCCCAACGGACATCAAGGAAGGCTGGAAGGAACCATAAAAAATGTTTCTTACCGGGACCGTGCGCATGTTTCTATGTGTGTATGCACGCTCGGATGCTTCCATGCAGCTTGGTCGCCTTTTCTTGCACGAGACCGTCTTGTTCGTATGTTCTCGTCGGTTGGTGTTGTGATGGGGAGGAAAATTGCAGCATACTCGGTAGATTCCAATGTATAAGTGCTGTAGGCATACTCGGTATGTTCAACAACAACAACAATAGGGAGTGCAGTTTGTGTTTCGTAAATAGATTAGAGCGCATCGGGATGGGCAAAAGCCGTCGAAGGCTGGAATTCCTGCGGCACAGCTATCGAAAGCTGGATGGGGATGCAATGATGTTCTGGAGACGAGATTCCGGCAACCATTGAACGACGACATGTCATGGCGGGGCCGCTGGTTTGCTGCAAGATCCTCAACGAGTCCATGTGAGGTGAGTAGTGGATTAACAAGCAGTGAGAAAGTGCACTTTGAAAGAGACAACTCAAGTTCTTCGGTTCTTGATGCAGGTTGACGAGTCGACTTGACTCTCTTGTCAGCTCTATTCAGGATGTCTCTGCCGCCCCACTCGTTCCTTCGCGGTCGGATACCCTCATTTTACTCCCCTCTCAGGTCACAATCCGCGGAGACAAAGATAACCTAGGAGACCTTAGTATTGCCACATCACAGCCACAGATTTTCATGTGCTTGCTGCTTACATTTGCAGCCGAGTTGACGTAGATAATCAGAGTAGTGAGAGATAATCAGAGTAGTGAGAGAAGGGAAAGAAAGTTGTTGAGGTGAACCGTGAAGCACCGTTCAAACTCTGATTGTGGGCATCAAAGGATCAGATGAAATCGAGTATTGGCGGCTTGACCAGATGCCCTTATGTGCTACGGAGTTTAGGTATGCACGACACAAGCCGCACAAGTCATGAACCGCTGCCCTCTGCGTACAAGCTGCAGACTTGCATATACTGAGGGGCAAGTGACTTGGTGGGTGATAGACGGGAGATGGCATAGCTCGAGTACCGGAGCTCGAGATATGTACTCTCTCTCGACTCTGCGTTGAAGTTGGTGAGATGGAGGCCAGAAACCTGAAGACTATGTGGCTCACACTCCCCTAATTTCGCATGTCTCTGAGTCTGGCCATCGTCTAAATTGTGATAGTGTTGAACCCCTATCTTTGACAGAACCCTGATAAAACAATACTCTCTTACCGAAAATGAGATGAAAGACATGAGCGTAATTGCGTCAAGACACAGGGCGTTCGGGGAGATCTCAAGGCGATCACAAAAATAGGTTTCGCGTTTACTCCGTAGGGTTTTAACGGCGTCAAGCCTCCAGAAGTTGGTTCAACTTGGTCGAGGCTTGCGAGAAAAGTGCCCAAAGAAGAAATTCTGCTGAAGCTGAAATGAGCACCAGCCACCAATCAACGGCGCGAGAATGAGACCTGATAGACATTCGACGCCTTTGCAACCCTTGAAACTCCTGATGTTCTGCTTTGGGATGTTGTAATTTCCAAAGAGCGTGCTAGGTTGAGACTTGAGAGTTAGACATGAAAATAGCGAAAATGGCCGAACATGGCTTCCGCTAGAAACTGCCCGTATAGTCGATCAGTTAGCCACGCGCCATCGCGTCGTGCCGGGCGCGTGGTAAGCCGCTAGAAGGCTGCAGAGACGGCATCGAAGGTTGTTTTTCTCTTGATCTTTGGGGCCCTGGTGGGCGACGGCAGGGTATGTTCATCCGAGGGAGGAAGATCTCGAGATGTGGCAATGGCAATGGCAATGGTAATGGCAATGGCAGCACGATGCATTGAATGAATGGTTTCTTGCCCATCTGATGTTGTTGATCAGACAAGAATTTGTTTGACTGATGTTAGTCTATATTGGAAATGCTGGTTCGATAGTGGAGATATGAATCCGAAATTGATAAGCCAACCTTCTGTTAAGGTTTCCGGCTTCGTTGATACCGTCTGGTCGGCCCCAGTCGTATCGATGAATACCCCGAAGTGGTATACCCTATACGGTCTAATCAAATATAGGTTCCGTCACTGGGAAAACTTATGGGATGCGAAAGTGTAAATTTGGGAAGGGGGGCAGATGAACTAAAAAGGCGCACACACCAGCAGTGGGCACGCTTGAGTTGAGATTAAGAATTGAGACAAGACTTGAGACTTGAGACTTGAGACGCCCGTGCGGAGAATTCCTGTAACCGGATGGCAAGAGTGATCTGAAGTCCTAATGTGAATTTGTTTCTCATGAATGATCCACGATGGAATGATCCGTCTGAAGAGGGAGGTTGGTGAGTGGCCTTGGAAATTGGATGAGATCTGGATAAGAGATGATGCGGGGAAGAAACGTGGGTACGGCTGTTTCGAAATCCCTATCGATATAATGAGTGTGGATATATACTGTATTACTCGTCATACCCGTTATACTCGTTGTATTCGTTTCACCTCGGTTGGATCCTACAAAAGGAGGGGGACAGTTCAGATTGTAGATTATTTTAATTATTATTATTGTAGGTTATTATTATTATTATTATTGTTATTGTACAGCGTAGTTAGCAGCAGACATTTTAATAACACTGCTGCTGCTGACGAGATGATGAAAGGAGGGAAAAGTAAAGGATCCGTGTGTCACAGTAGTCTCGTGTTGTAGCTTCGTAGCTTTGTAGCTTCGCAGCGTAGATCACCCTGCGTTCAGTACGGAGCATCACTTCTCCCCATCATGGTGGTCCACCACCAATCGTCAAGGATAGGCAAGCCGACGAGCTGTTGTCAAGTCACGTCTCCAGAGTCCATGGTCCATGGGCCGAGAGATGCCTGAACAGCTGGTCCAACCTCTGCAAAAGCAGGGCAGAAGCACAGCAGAAGCAAGCAAGCAAGCAAGTAAGCAGGTGGATGGATCGTACCGCACGATATGATGCGATGGGGGGGAGAAGATGATGTCGAGCATGCGAGACGCTCTGGACATGTGCAATTATTCGCATAGCCAGTTATCCGTGGAGTGCGTGATGGGGACATTGATAGGGACATTGATAGGGACATTGATGGGGACATTGATGGTAATGCTTGCGATGGGAGGAGCAAGAGCAAAAGAGATGTCTGACGTGCTTCTTTTTCTTAGTTTCTTAGTTTCTTATTTTTCTTATTTTCTTATTTTCTTATTTTCTTTCATGGGATCTCTGTCTCTTTGTCTCTTTGGACTCGCTCAGTCGCTTACTTGCTCCGTCACTCACTTGCTCCATCACTCTCCTGCTCCATCACTCTCCTACTCCGTCACTCTCCTGCTCCGGAACTCTCCTACTCCGGAACTCTCCTACTCCATTACTCTCTTACTCCGTCACTCTCCTGCTCTATCACTCTCTTGCTCTATCACTCTCTTGCTCCATCACTCTCTTGCTCCATCACTCTCTTGCTCCATCACTCTCTTGCTCCATCACTCTCTTGCTCACCCGCTCACTTGCTCACCCGCTTACTCCCCCACTCGCTCTCTCCTGCTGCTGTGGTTGTCAATGAGCCGAGATGTCAACCGCATGGACTTTTGAGCCACCGAGCACATCTTTTTGACCAGGGAGGGGATAATTAGGGTCCTTCCACCCCCTGTCGACTCTCCCCCTTCCCTCCCACCCCCTGAGCATCGGCCACAGAAAAGTCCCACTCTCAAGCCCACCAGGGCCACCACCGCATGCACCAGTTATCCACAGGAACGAACAAGCTGCGAGAGCACCCTGTATAGAGATATGATTGGCTACGGTTTCTAGTCCAAGCAGCTTCTCCCCTTTCGATGGCCCCGTTTCCAGACCGTCACTGCGACTAGGGGAATATTCTCCGTTGCTGGCTGCCCGCTGCTTGCTGCTCACTCATTCGAACGCTTCTTCGCTCTCACCACCAGTACATCACCCATCACCCATTACCCAGCACCCAGCACCCATCACCCATTACCCAGCACCCATCACCCATCACCCATCACCACCCACCACACACCACACACCACACACCACAATACGGCTCCTGGTCCTTTTTCTGCCTCATTGCCTCGCCGCTTGAAGTGCCTAGTCTGCGTCTTCTCCCCTTATCCCAAAAAAAAAATCTACTACTCTCCTCCCATGCCCTCCTCTCCCCCTTACTACTCTACCTACCTGCCTGCATCTTCCCACATTCTCCTCTCCTCTCCTCTCCTCCTCCTCCCTCCCCCTAATCTGCCACTACTCCTTCATCTTCGTGTATTATTCTTACTAGCCACACCGGCGTCATATTGTACATTACACCAAGCAAGCACTGCCTTCATTTGGTGGACGGCGGCCGTGGGTCATTCAATAGCTTGCTGCTTGTACGCGCATCAACAAGCAATTACACAACAGCGAATCACCTCCCGGCAGCAAGCGACGCGTGCATCCCAGCCTGTTTCCTGATTTTATTTCTAGAGCAACACGTCTGAAACTCCCAAAACCCTCTGCACTCCCAACGTCGTCGTCCCTGTGTGCGCATTTGTGAACTGATGACATCGACTTGGTAATTCCTTCACGCCCATCCCCAAAATCATCCGAGGGCGATCAATCCGAACTGGATCTTTCACCCGAGAACCTCCATCACCGGACACACACACACTATCGAACACACCATTTTGTCGCAACAACGGTTCCAACAGAGCGATGGCAGGCTCTCCGCCAGAATCACCCGCGGGTGTTCCGTCGAGGCCGGTGAGCGCGATGATGCGTCCTCCGAGGACGAATAGTCGCATGAGCATGACCAGTAAAGCTGGAGGAGGAAGTAGAGCTTCAGATGAGGATGGGAAGACCTCGGTCAAAGTTGGTACGTTCAACCTCCCCCCCCCCAACGTATACTCACATCTATGAACATACTCTAACTTCCGATTTGCTTAGCTGTCCGTGTACGACCGCCACTTAAATCTACAGATCCGGGCTTCGAACTCATCCCGCAAAGATTCCAGCGATCGATGGTTCAGGTCACATCTCCAACGAGCTTGGCGATAGACTCACCACAGGGACGGAAACTCTTCGTGTTCGACCGGGTCTTCGGTGAGGATGTCAATCAGGAGGGGATCTGGGACTACTTGGTCGAGAGCACAAATGCCTTCGTACAAGGTTACAATGTCTCAATGTTAGCGTATGGTCAATCTGGTGCCGGGAAGTCATACACGATGGGAACATCAGGGCCGGGCGAGCAGGCTGATTTGGATGTGATGGGTAAGTCAACTGTCACGAAGTGTGCGATGTGCGAAGACTGACCCGTGGATGTGTGTTTAGGTGTGATTCCACGTGCTGCGATGGCACTCTTCGAAAAACTTGAAGGGGCGCGATCGCCCAATAACAACCGCAATTCGGGCATCCGGACCCCCATGAGATATTCAATGAATGCGGCCGCCATATCGAACAAGGCGGACAAGAATTGGACCTTGAAAGCCACGTACGTCGAGATCTATAACGAGCAACTACGAGATCTTCTACTCCCGGAACACACCCCCCTAGGCGAGAGAGGACAAGTCATTATCCGAGAAGATGTCAAGGGGCACATACTTCTGACTGGGTTACACGAGGTCGAGATCAACTCGGTAGATGATCTGATGAGTGCATTGAATTTTGGTTCCTCGATTCGACAGACCGACTCCACAGCCATCAATGCCAAATCGTCACGTTCGCATGCTGTGTTCAGCCTGAACCTGATCCAACGGAAGAGTAAGTTACAAACAGCTCAGGGCGCAGAGAAACGATTCTCGGTGCCACTCGAGGCCATGACCGGCGCGGATACAATGGTTACCATTGACTCCAAGCTTCACTTCGTGGATCTGGCGGGAAGCGAACGATTGAAGAACACCGGGGCCCAAGGAGATCGTGCGAAGGAAGGAATATCGATCAACGCGGGTCTGGCTAGTCTTGGAAAGGTTATTTCTCAACTCTCGTCTCGCCAGGCTGGATCCCACGTCTCCTATCGAGATTCCAAGCTCACCCGTCTACTCCAGGATTCGCTCGGCGGCAACGCTATTACATATATGATCGCGTGCGTCACGCCTGCAGAATTTCATCTGAGCGAGACCTTGAATACCGTGCAGTACGCACAGCGTGCTCGTGCGATTCAGAGCAAGCCGAGAATCCAACAGGTGTCGGACAACGATGGTGACAAACAAGCTCTTATCGATCGTCTGAAGGCTGAGGTTGCTTTCCTGCGTGAGCAAATCCGGAGCACCGAGCGCTCAAGCGATCGACCTCCCACTACGGCCGAGAGGCCCGAGCGACAGAACCAGCGGGAGATGGAACTACAAAATCAACTTCTGGATACCCAGGAGAATTATACCGCTTTGAGCCAACGACATGCCAAGCTGATTTCGGAAATGGCCAAAGCCCGTGACGGTGAGATTGCGGATAACCAGAATTTCGAAGACACCCTCGGCGACAGCGCAACCGAAAGACTGAAACGCTCCAATTCCTTTGCTGAGGCAGTGGAGCAAGTGGTTTTGGAGTACGAGAAAACAATACAGAGTTTAGAGCAATCCCTGTCGAGCACCCGATCGTCATTGTCAAACACGGAGACGGTCCTACTTGAAAAGGAGACCAAATGTGCCTATGTTGAGACGGTCAATCAGCAGCTACAAGCAAGACTTCAAAAACTCATCGACCGTGAGACCAGCACGGAGAACTACCTTCATGACCTGGAAGCCAAATTGGACGGCCATACCTCAGGTGAGGAGAAGAACTCGGCCATTATTATGGAACTTCGAAAGGAGATCGCCCGCGTTCGCGAGAATGAAGCTGGCTGCGAGGACTACATCTCCACGTTGGAGGAGCGACTGGCCGAAGCCGACCAGGACGCGGAGTTGATGCAACGTGAAATTGACAGACTGGAGCATGTGGTCGAACGTCAACGCAGCTTGGGCAAGCTGGATAATTTACTTTACGAGCTTGATCACATCCAGCAGGACGGCAAGACTGCTGACCCCGAAGCTACACTTCCCAATGGCCACGGCCGAAACGGGACGACAAGTGACCACTCCCGACAGATCAGTCTCGCCAGCAGACGAAGCAACAAGGACGTCATCCTGGAAGAGGAAGAGGTCGCCTCAGAGCATGCTCAGCGATCTGCTGCGGAAGGTCCTATTGACCATGGGGAGCCCATCGAGACCGAGATCTCGACGGAAAAGTCTCCCGAGACAGCCACGGCCAACCAATATCCTCCACAAAGCCCTGCCCAGTCGAAATTTGTCGAAGACAAACTCGAGAATGTCACCCAGGAGCTGTTCGACCTCAAGGTGGAGCATGAAAGCACGATGGATGATTTCCACGTGCTACAGGCCAAATACGACGAGGCTCTACGTGCTTTGGCCGAGCTTCAAGATGTAGTTGATGAGAGCCGTCATCCTACCAACAACCGCGATTCTATCTTGTCCGTATCATCACCGATACAGATGAGGCCTGCTTCTTTTTTAGCAGACGCGAGGGTGGAAGAACTAAAGGATGGAGGACAATATTCATCCTCGCGATCACTATCGTCGGAATTGTCCTCGGTTGGGGAGTTGCCCAGTACATTGGAAACATCTGAGGGAGCAGCCGTACACAAGAAGGCAGAGTCCGGAGATGTGACACTGGATGCGGCTCAGGACGAAACCATAGCGGCAGAACTCGAGGGTTTGCGGGCTCTGGCGGTGGAGACCGAGCAGGCACAAGCAAAACTCGAGGAGAAATACGCGCAGCTCGAGGAAGATCACCAGGAAGCTCTCGACTTGGTCGAGGAGCTCAAGACCGATCTTCAGAAGGCCAAGGCGAATGAGGTGACCTCGCCACGTGCATCCACACCAGTCATTCGACGGAAGTCCAGTCAAAATGTCATGATCATTGACAAAGCTCACCGAGCATTCGCGTCGCTCCGAAACATTGCTACGGAGAATTTTGAGGCGACCCCAGATGTGATGGCAAACTTTGACTTGAATCTGAACACTGCGATGCATGAGCTCCATGCACGGTCGGAACGTGTGCAAGAGCTGGAAGCGGACATTGCTGCTGTCAAAAAGGAGATGGAAACCAAGATGACCATCATCTCGGGGCTCACTCGCGAGAGATCCAGCATGAAATCCTCTCCGATGGATATCTCGGTGGTGTCCTCCATGCGTGATCAACTATTGCAAAGCGAGAATCAGATTCGAGTCTTGCAACAGACGCACGCTGCTCGCGAGAAGGAGCTCCAAGACGAGGTCGATAGTCTCCGCTCGACCATCGATGCACATTCGGCCATGACCGAGAAGGATCGAGAGTTGGCCGACGAGCAGAGCCGGCTGAAGGAATCGCAAGAAAAGAAGATCGCAGATCTTGAGGCAGAGCTCACCAACTGGGAAGGTAGACATCAGACTGCCATCGCATCTATGGGTTCATCCGAGAAGCAACTTCTTTCCACCATTGCCGGCCTCGAGCGGCAGATATCAGTGGCTAAGAATAGCAATCACGAGCAACAACAAGTCGTGGGGGATCAAGATGATTTGGTAACCGGTCTCCAAAGGGAAATTGAGGAGCACAAGGCTTCTGTGGCAGCTAATTCGGCTCGTGTTGCTAAGCTTGAAGAGTCTCACACCGCCGCCCGAGCTCAACTCGACGAGGCGACGAACGCGCGAGAGATGGCCAAGGCTGAAAAGGAGCAGCACGACACGCTCCTCGCTAGGCTCGAGGAACAGATCAGTGAGCATGAGCACGTCGTCAAGACGCATCACGAAGGGCTCCGTCTTCTACAAGCGAACCACACCGAGGAGATCGAGACGATGCGAAAGGCAATTGACGATGACCATCACGCTCGCTCAGCTGAACTCTCTACTCGGCATCAGCAAAGCATCGATACCATGCAATCCGAACTTGCTGAAGCCCGCGATGATCTCACGAAGATCGCCACTCAGATCGCTTTTGCCCTTGGTCTAGACGTCAACACTAGCAAGTTGCAAGAGAGGATAGCCGACCTTCTTGCCGATCAAAAGGTCCTCGCCGATGAACAACAAAGAGGTGCTGAGATGGAGGCACATGTCACCGAGCTCTCCACCATCAATGACACCGTCATGTCAGAGCTCAAGACTGTGAAGGCAGAACTTGCTGGATTGCTTTCTCAAACTCACGAAGGCGCCAGAATCCGAGCTGAGCATGCCTCAGTCTCGGAACAATTGACCGCTTTGAAGAAGGAAATGAGCAATTTGGAGACCAAGAACAAGAAGAACTCCCGACTGGTTGATGAGCTGGAAGAACAATTAGCATCAAATTTCGATCAACACCAGATTGCCAACAACCGCCTTTCGACGTTGCAGACCGAGAGAAATGCTCAATTGGAGGAGGCAAATGCAAGTGCGGCTCGGGCCCAATCAGAACTCGAAGCCATCAAGGAAGAATACGCCAGCCTCCAGGTTAGTCTTTGTTCATCCTGTCCTTCCTTGATATATATACTAACACTTTCTCCACAGGCCAAATTTGAGGATGTCGCTGCCCAAGATCTTTATGGCAGCCCCAAACGTTCCAACTCGGCAGCTTCTCATCTCCGAAAGTCCGCATCGGTTGCGTCGCTACCATCTCCACCGCCAGCGATTCCTCTGCCACCTCTTCCAGGAAGCATTGGTGCCACCGTTTTGCCTACCGGTAACGCAGCTGCCATTCCTGTTCCTCAAACTCCTACTCAAGGCAACCGACCAAGCAGCAAGGACCTTGCTCTTTCTCAGATCCAAGAAGATCAAGAAGCTCGTATTCGTACCATCGAGAAGCATCTTTTCGCGGAGAAGCAACTTACAACTACTCTCGAGGAGGCTCTCACTGACTTGGAACGACAGAGCAACAAGGTCAAGGCTGACTGTGATGCTTGGCGACGACGTGCTAATGAGCTCGAGGGCGAGCTTCGCGAAGCCAACGAGAAGGTCAAGAATGGCGACAACGAGAAAGAAAATCGCTGGAGCATGCTTCAAGTTGAGGAAGAACGCAAGAAGCGACGGGATGCTGAGATTGCTCGTGCTCATCTCGAGGAACGCATGAATGCCATCAGCAAGAAGAAGAAGAAGGGAAGTCTCAACTGCTTCTAAGTGGCATGACTCGTCTCGACACTTCGTTTCCCCGAACCAGCCTTTTTTCGCCAAGACAACCCACCATTTCCCACCTCTTTTGCACATATGGCCTCTTACGATTTGATTCCCCCACATACCTTTCCTCTACTTCTAATTCACAGCACATAATATCTACGAGACATACTCAAAGTCATGGCAAACGTGGGCAAAAGGGCGGGAATTTTTGACAGAGAGCCATCTATTTGGATCGCCTGTACTCATGTTTTTCGTGCGCGGCCCTTTTTTTACATTAACGAGATGATACCACCTCCTTTTTATTCGCTGGTGTTTGCGGCGCTTTGCTTCTTTTTTTATGCGCAGCGAAAGAAATATAATTTGTAACGACTTTAACGGCGAGCTTCTTTTTCTAACTTTGTTTTTCTTGACGAGCGAGGGGTTGCTTTTGTGGATGACGGGGAGGGAAGGATGAATTGCATGGTGGCATGAGACGAGATTCATAGAGGGATGCTTGCGAAGTCGGTCGTTTCATGATGGTACTGCGGTCCACGGGGGATCGGTGAATGGGATCGCTACGCATATGGTGATGCGGTACAGGAGGAGGAGATGATTCATGGGAGGAAGTCTTATTTCTTGCTTTGCGCAATTAGCAAACACACATCATGCATATTGGTGGCGATTTGGAGATGGGGGTGGTGGATATACCAACCGAATAGAATCAAGATAATCTTTTTCTCCCCAACTTTGCAATAAATGCTTTTAGTTTTATCATTGAGTAAATCGAGGTTTAATCCGCCATTATTAGTTACATGAGGGTTGATACCCACATCTCAGCATCTTCTTCGTAAGTACTTGATGGTGTATAGCGTAATCAGCTGCCACATACGATCATAGACTGAGGGAAAATGGGCATCCCGTCCGCTCTGCCGTACACAAGCCTCAGATCGGTGGATTAGTAGTTGGGTGGGTGACCACCAGCGAATACCCACTGTTGTATGTCTTCTCTTTCTTTTTGCTTTTTGCGGATGGCATGGTTGTCTTGTTTATATCTAAAGAGATAAGTGATTTTCCTCTATCGCTCAGTCGTCTTCTAGAAGATATTAGTTAGAGGCTTTGTATGGGATAGAGTATGCAGATTATGCCAGGATGTTTTAGGGAGGTAGTCACTATTTTAGATGAAGTGTTGGGGCCAGTGAGGGGTGTGTAGAGGTTTTGTGACGGAAAGTGCTTTTCTGGGAATTGTTGGGGATCTGTGTAATTGTTCATTGATGGATTAGTATGCACCTTCCTTCACTTTCTAATCTTTGGAAGGAAGCTTTGTAGGTAGTTTTAGTTGTTGATGGATGTATTTGTATGCCATCGTCCCAGCTAGAGTCTCTCGGCAAGCTTCTTACAATAGAGAATTGGCAGGAGTAGTTTTCGTCCTTTCTGTGCTGGCTGGTTCGCCGTCATATGGAACAAGTCAGTCTTGAATGCTAATTGAGGAGAGAATTTTACTATGAGCTGGTATCATAGACTACCTCGCGTTGCCATTTGAGAGCGCGTGCGTCGAGCTGTGTCTGGCTGTAACTGTATATAGCGTTGGTGGCGTTCCTGCAAATGCATCTCCTACACGTGATGCTAGAATCAGAACAGGAGTTTCGGTCAACACCACTCCAGAAACCACGACACTAAGACTCAACACTTCTGGCATAGATAGAGCAAATCTAAACCAGGGGGGGAAACAGTTCGGAAACTCATATATGGA
This sequence comes from Hymenoscyphus repandus, assembly GCA_001414415.1. NCBI lineage: Eukaryota > Fungi > Ascomycota > Leotiomycetes > Helotiales > Helotiaceae > Hymenoscyphus > Hymenoscyphus repandus. The sequence continues at coordinate 184,669 of LLCE01000028.1, forward strand.
AGATTGAACGCTCTATTTATTCTATGTTGTGCTTTGGTGTATTGTCCACGTCGGTGTTTTCTCTCAGCCTGATCTAATCCTATCGTAAAGCTCAGTCTCAACGCATTCAACTGCGATCATGGAACCGTCATGGGAATTAGCAGCGGTGATCATTGCAATCCTTGCAATGCCTCTGGCTATGTCACCTATGGCCGCAGCTTTCATCGTGTCCTTGTCTCGACGCTTCGTGCGATTTATCTGGCCTTCTTTAGGACGATGCGAGCGTCTGAAGTGGATTGATGTTCCGGAAGGGCAGCTTCATATGTGTACGATACCGCGAGAGAATTGTCAACGTACTGGAGGCGCTGAGATGATTACGGGCTTCTTTTCCCTAATTAAAAGGGGCACGTTTGTTAAGAAACCCAAGGCATTGAATTCTCGAGCCCGGTATATATGTACAGATACTATGACCTTGCGCACTCTAATCACTTTGTACTACCCTGAATACTGCCGGACATACAAGGAGAATAGGACAACGCTCGACATCTCCTGGCACCCTGTCGGCACTCATCTTGTAGCTCGAGTAACGGTCAATTCTCGAAAATGCGACTATGCAGCAGGAGGCGGTCTCTCAAAATCCGAAGCAAGTCGTTTACTGAAAGGCTACCCACCATGGTACAGAACTACCCTCAAGATTGCAAACGGTCTCGAGGTCTCCCACCCTATCCACTCAGTTGCCGATCTCTCGCGTGGTGGATGGATCGTCGCGATTGGACTTTCGCGCACACGACCTGTACAAGTGCACAACATGCTTGAGCTGGAATCAAAAAAGGGTACTGTTGAGATGTTCCATGTTGCGAATGCTTTGGAACGGATACTTTGGCGTCTAGACTCCCTCGTCGAAGTGTATCCAGACCAGGGTCTTGTGCTGCAAGAAGCACATCGTCTCGTGTCAATGATCATGTATGTCGCCCGCGTGGCTTGGACGAATGCACTGTCGAAACCACCTGCGTCAAGAGTATATTCAGTGTGGCATCGAAGCTCCTTTAAAGACCGGTTTAGCGATCGGCATTGGTTTGACCACCATAAATCAAGGGAGACGAGCAGGATGTTTGTGACACCACTTCGCAAGGAAGACTGTCTATTGATCATGGAGGTATTTTCGAGGTTTGGGAACTTGACGCCGGAGGAGACTGCGGCTTTGAGGCCAATGCTTATGACTTCACTTCGAGTTTTGTTGGTTGGGTGTTGGGAGCTTTTCTGCTCCATGCCTAGTAAGGGTACGTGGGAGAAGGAGCTCGAGGGGGATAGAACAGTCTGGTTGGACCTTACAAGTAGAGATGAGGATGAAGATTTGTGACCTAGCAATACTTGACGATCTACGAGATTACCACGTTTCCACGGCATATTGAATGTCGAATAGACTCATCAGTTATGCGTTACGGCCTTAGCTCACAGACCCGGTTGGCAGAATTGAGAGACAGAGACTTAGTACATTAAAATTCTCTGTCTGCTTTGCCGTGAGCAAAGATGTCCTCAGACTCCCAATCTCTTTTGAAGAAATCAGGACTTACCTCTTACACACAGGAGCAAACCCGTCACCTCAGCGTCGACAAATACCTGTGCAACCCATGTTCAAAGACGCTTGCAATGGCCGTGATAAAATCCACGCGAGTGTTTGCGTATTCTTGTGGAACTATGAGCATCCTTAAGCACTTGACGAGTATTAATCACAATCCAGGAAATACATCAGTGTGAAGAAGAAAATGACCACGTAGTTATAGGATGATATGGTACAAGAGAACATAAAACCTAATGTGAGGAGTTTAACACTGTATCATTCTACATGTGGACTAATGCGAGCAAGATTATCTCAGTAGACACCGATCCATGATTCGCTTACCTTCTAATATATGACCCCATTCTTCTCTTCATATCGTGCAGCTTTTGGATTGCTATTATTCACTGCGATGGATGTGGATGTGGAAAATGCTGATGTAGATATCTGGAGTTATGTCCCTGTCGCGACAAATTGGTTCCGATATACCTCTAGGTGTACTTTGGAGTCGAAAAAGCTCTGTCTGTTGCTCGTTGGCCATCGTTCCGTGTCGTGACCGGCAGCCACCCGAACATAGAAAGTCACGTTAAGCTGGCACTTTTCCCAGGTACATCATCGTTTTTGAAAACTCCACCCGTGATATCCATGTTGCAACGAAATTGATTGTGGTGGAAAGAGTTCTCTCTGTGACCCCCTTGTCTGTTGTTCCATGTCATGACAAAATTAGGAGAGGAAAGGGCTCTCGAGATCATTGGATCATGAGAATTTAGCTATTATTTGGTAATACCGAAAGCTGATAGGGTGAAAAGAGTGGAATGGAAGAACCTCCTCCGCGTGAAACAGTATTATGACAACTGGTTAGATGCGATTTTATATGACTTAAGTTTTTAGCAATATTTTTCTTTCACTGCGCGGAATAATACGATATAACAAGTGCTTGGAAGCAAGATATTTAAACTCCTTAAATTATACTTCGCTCTTTCATCACCGAACATGTCAATTGTCCTCATTACCCTAAAACATTGTCATAATTTGATAGATTTGTAACTGGTGTTCCGAAGCTAGACTTGTACACTAGGGCTACAATTCGCTCTCTTTTTATCAAATGTTTAAATTTTCTTTACAGCACCAGAACAAGCCTTAAGTTTGTAAGGGCATTAGTATATACAAAGGACACCAGATTGTAATCACTCGAAATTATTTTTTCGGATGCTGAGAGCTTAAAGTATAATAGTGCTGAAGATAAGAGTTCTCTAACTTTACACTTAATTTACGCCCTGTAATAGGGAACCCGTATCTTTAAAGAACTTCTCATAGACTTAAAAGATTTTTGTCTCGCGATCGATGTTCAATTTTATCTAATCGACTGAGTAACTGCAACGCGACGATGTAAAACCTCCAATCCTAAATTCCCGCGTGCAGACATTGCTCTGTGGAGAATAGTGTGAATATGACCGAGTTGGTCACCTATGACTATAGGGCATGCCCCGGATGCATGCCATGATATACCTTCCCTTAACCAACGCCATGAATATACATAGACAAGAAGTGATCCGTGATGCTGTTGTAACTCTTACATGCCGTCGGAATCATGACGAAAAGAAGCCCCACCAACCAACTCCAGACTCCATATCAACCCTGAAAGAGACATCCTTTCATGAAAATGCCTCCACCGAAACATGATTGGGTGCTATCCAATCAAAATGATGGCTTTGTCAAGATGCGGTACTCAACGTAATCCTCCCCATCAATGTTCAAGAGCTGCGCGGAACTGACTAGTTTGCCTTCGAAGGGACCATTCTGCTTCCGCTCGTATTTGATACCATGGTGATACTTCACTTCCTCTGAAGAGCCTGAAGAACTTGGGGGTCCCGAGAAAGTCGCATGTTGTTGAGCGACCCAGACTTTGTTGAGTTGCTTCATATTTTTTTTCAGTTCCGCTTGAGCAGCCTCGTGAACAATTGCCTCATTCGCAGCAATCTCCTTTCGAGTCTTTGCGTGTTGTCGTTCCTTAGCAATGGTCTTCTCCTTCCGAGATTGTTCTGCATCTTGCTCAGCTTGTCGCCTGGCGTACGATTTTTGCTCCGAACGGCTACTGTGGCGAGTCTCTATCTCAATCGGAACAGCTGGGATGACCTCTTGAGCTGTTAAATCTACCTTTTCGTTGAGACCATATTCAATGGCAATTGCCTTGGCACGTGCGACTGCTCGGATCTCATTGGCCCTGCGTTCCTTTTCCGATTCGCTATTCTTGAGTTCCTCTTGGCGAATGCGAACATACTCTTTCATCTCTGGTCTGGTCATGTCAGACAGATGGGGCTCAAACACAACCTTGCTATAATGAAGCCACAAGGCACCAGCACCAACAGGGTAATTACCATCGACGTATCGGCCATCGCGAGTGACGCGCTGTACTTTGACACGGAAACAATCTGTCCCACCAAGAACACCATACACAGCGTGTTTGTCCTCGTCTGACGCCTCACTGGAGTCCAGCCAGTATCCTAGCATCACACCATGTGGCTTGGTCTCACCAGAAGGAGAGGCCTTTGGCGTCTGCATATTTGCAGCATTGACAGCCTGAAAGCTAGGGGTTTTGTGAGGAGTTTGGCGAGACAGAGACTGACGCTGTGCAGAGCCGCGCGCGTTGCCATGTCGATGTGTAACAGGCTTGACAGTTGGTGAAGCTACCTCATCTGCTACTGTCTGCTTGGCCTTCAAAACAGCATTCATCTCTGCCCCCTGTCGTTCCTCGAGTGTAGCCTCAGGTGTGAGATCAGTACGAAGCTTGACATATTCTTTTACTTCAGCATTGCCCAAGCCTTGAAGGTGCGGATCAAAAATGATTCTAGGAAACGTGACCCAACAACCACCAGCACCCGTAGGGATGTTTCCAACAAGCTCCTCGCCACGTCGATTCATGCCGTATATCCTGGTCCGAAGTCGATCGTGGATGTCGATGAATCCGTATATGACATGCTTGTCTTGATCATCTTCCTCGCTCGAGTCACGCCACACCCCAATAATGACTCCACGAACAGTTGGGCCCTTGCCAGCTTTCGGTCGCTTCGCAGCGGGCTCATAATCCATAGGACTACCACGAACTGGCTCATAGCTTGTCGGACCATCCAAATTGTAATTAATGGACTGTCTCTTGCGCTTATGCGGAGTGATGATATCTTCTTCATCTTCTTCCTCAGGATTCAGAAGCATTGCAGAAGAGTCGGCCAATTCGGGCGTTGCGGTGTCGACCAGAATAGGCTTTTCGGGTTCTTCCAGACTCGGACTGTTCCTAATCGAGCCAGAGATCCTGTAATATTGGCTTAGCAAGTGCTTGTCGTTTCAACCATAGCTTAGTAACCAAAAAGCAAACGTAATGCTCAGACACGTGTCAAGGCAATGCAATGCCGACCAGGGAAAAAAAAAAAACGATAACAGCGACACGTCGCATTTTGAGGGAAATTGAAGACAAGTAACGCGACATATTTTATGTAAAGTAATGAAAAGCGACTTGAACGGAAAGAGAGTAGTTTGTCGCTTATGCATTAAACACTCAATGTGGTCGCATCGCTCGCTATGCAAGGCGCAGCTGTGCGAAAGACCAGCAAGGGGAGGTAGAACAAAGAGGTTGGTAACAAAGAAAGGAAAGGACACGCAAAGAAAAAGACATTATGCTCAATGAAAAACTCTCGATGAATACATGAAAATGATAATAATATGATAGCGAGACGAAGATATCGTGATGATGTGATGTGTAGTGGTTAAAGGTAACAAGGATCATGATAGTACTTACGGGCTTTGGGGGTACGCAGGTGTGTCTTGCTCAAACCCATCAATATCAATAGACTCTGTCGATCTGCTTGTCAATGAACCCGAAGATGAAGGCGGCGGCTCGGTCTCAATTGTTGTGGCAGCATTGACGGCGACAGTTTCCGTGTCCATAGCGACTTCGATGTTACTTGGTGGTAGAGTATCAGGAATTGAAGGAGTTGGCGAAGCCAGAGCGTTGTGGTCTATAGGAAGACTCGATGGCGAAGCCTGGTCCTCCAGCTTGAAAGATTTTACGACAAGAGAACTTGTCGTCTAATCAATTAATTGAGGTTGTGTTGAAGAGGTAAGTGGTGTTGGGAGGTGATACCACAGCACGTCGGCGACAAAGGGACAAAGCTGACGATCACGTTTGATGGTGACGAAAGCTTGACTTGACCCCTCGAAAAAGGCGAAGATCGATAAGACTCAAAGTCTTATCAATTGTATAGTTGAATCGCGCTATGAAGATTGCGCGTTGTTGTAAAGAGATTACAAGAGTTATGGTTGAGTTGTGAAGAAGAAGAGTTGTTGCGAAAAAAAGCGTGGCGAAAGGAAAAGAAGTTACGAGGGAGCGAGAGGACGATTGAGTTGGCGAAAGCGATGAGACGTAGAGAGCGGGAAGTTAAGCAAGCGAGTTACTCACGCGCTGATTGGCCAGAGCTTCACTAGCGCCCTCGCTAAGACTACGTACTCGCCTTAAGGAGCAGTTGATACACGGCTCCGATATTGAACTTTAGAGTGATGAGGTGACAAGTGGTACCTTGGAGCTTGGATGACCATAGAGGCTACCTCACCTACTACAGAATGGCTGTGAATAATTCTAGTGCAACACCAACAGCTTGCCCAACTGCCTACAGAGGATACCTACCTGCGGCCGACTACTTTGCCGGTCGTTCATTGGCATAGCCATTGGCAATGCCTTCTCGCCTCTACGGCTTTACGGCGTACAGGATGACTAGCCCTTACCGTTACCTTACCTTTACTTAATAATACGGAGGAACAATAGGCTTTGACGAGCTCTGACACGACCCTCAAGCCTTCAAAATTCTTGGCCCTTCTTATCCAAGATTTAATGAGATTCGATGGTGTTTCCCAAATCCCCTTTTCTCCTTTCCTCCCTCGTCCATACGGAAGGGAGTAAAGCATGGCTTCCAGTACCAGTACGGTAGGCGGCTTTACACCTTGCAGAAACGGCTGCATCACAACAGCCCAGTGCAGCAGATTTGCAGGCAAAGAAGCGGCAGAACCAACTGCCTATTTGCAAAAGCCACCGCAATTAGATTAAACAAATAATACAGTGCGTCTTTTATGTTATTACGCCTACCTCAATGCAATCTGAGAAGCAGACTTCAATCTGCAGAAACCCGTATCTTGTCTCGGATTTGGCCCTTTGCTGAGCCGAACTCCCAAGAAAGCTGAAGCTGGAAGATTTTCCTTTACAAGGGGCTTGCTCTTCGCTCTCCCTGCTGAAATCAATCTGACTTTCGCTCTCGCGCTTTCGCTCTCCCGCTTTGGCACCTCTCCTGCACATCCCGATACCAGAAACGTTAATTCATGCACAATAACATAATTGTTTACGCCAAATCCACAAACTGGTCTACGTAAAAATTTGTTGGTGTTGGGTTTCACTTTTGAACAGATATTCAAGATCCGCGGCCTCTTCCACCACCTCTTCCTCTCCCACGCCCCCCGCGCCCTCGTCCTGCGCCACCAGATCGCTTATTGCCTCCAGCTTGGCCTCCGTCGAACCTTTGCACCAAATCCTCTTCTCCAAACGCCGTTTCGCCAAGCCGCAAATAGCTTATGACACCTTGATCAACAACGGCTAACACCACACTCCGCGCACCATGTTTCAAACGCTGATAAAGCTTCGATGGACCAACCAACTTTGGTGAGGGCGGATCCCATGGAGTACTTTCAAGCAAAGCTGTCATTTGCGCCAGTGATGGAATTGATGTACAGCGTGCATCAGTAATTGCGATTCGAAAATCTGGTTCTCCTGGGTTTGTTTTAACAAATGTGGAAGCATTATTAGGTGTCCAGAGGTGATATACAACGCGGTATGGGTCCTCTGGTGGCGATGAACAGTCATTTAGTGATGGCTTGTATCTTGGGATGATAGCAATCTGTCGGTAGATAGCGTGGTAAGACCTGTACATGCCAGGCTTTACCAATGGGCCAAAAGGTGGTGGGGGTTCGATAGCTGATTCAGGAAAAAGTCTACCGAACAGCCAAGAAAATAAGTTTGGGAACTCTGCATTCGATTTGGTAATTTGCTGAAGGTTCTGACTCTGCCCAGAGTTTGTCGGATCCCAAGCTGGAGCTCTTAGAACGACATAGCCATTTCTTTTCAGATTGGTGTACACCGTGTATCTTTCTAAGCTGACTCTGCCCTTTTCGCTATCATCGCCTATTAGAAGTGCAAATGCCGCTTGAACACTCATCGGAACACTTTCATCGACCTTATTGTCTTCATGATCTGAGTCTTGTGCGGTTCCTGTATCGTCTGTCTTAAACCCTCCCTTGAAAGACAACCTTGAAGGCCACCATAAATCAAGGTTGCCTCGCTCCACCAAGTACAGCGCCTCTTCCGGTAGAAGCCACAGACTTGCTTGTTTCAAGCCCAGATTTGTCTTTCCCATACTCTTCCAATGGGGGCCTTTCGAGGTCTCCAAAAGAACAACACGATCATCCTCTAAGCCTTTTCTTGCCTCCGTTGGAATAACATCATCCCTCCCCATGCTCTTTTGTCCATAGTAGAACCCTCTTGTATAATTCTTGGGAATGTGGAATCTTGTATGGCTTAATGCATCGTGCATTGCTTGTCTGCTTGTCTCGAGGATACCATCTTGGTGCTTGGTACCATGTGGTTCGAAGTCTTTCTCACCTCGCTTGGGGAATGAGCTTTTGGAGCTCAGAGAAGCTAGCAATCGGTAGTCTGGGGTGTCGTCAGTTGGATCATCGTCTTCGTCATTGGAAGGTTGCGCATGTAGTGAGGTCACTGGTATGTCTTCGTCGATGTCCGCCATGTTGGGATGATGGTTGTTGTTTTTACATTGCTCTTGGGAAACTTTTTGTGACTCGGTTCAGCCTTGCGCACCAGGCTCATTGAAGCCTCAGAAAAACAGTGGCAGAATCCAAACTCACCGCTTTTGCCATTAGATAACGGCCGGGTAACAAACAAACCATTCGGACTTTGAGCTCAGCAGCTGAAGTTGGAATTGAGTTCTAGATTGAAACTCAATATGCTCTAGCATGGGAGAAGTTCCTTACTTCACTGGTCTTTGATCTCTCTGCATGGATTTATATCTCAGTAAAATAATTACCTGGCACATGTCGAATTTTGGTAAAACTTACAATTCGCTTGATCACTAACCAGTAAAAATGGTAACTCTCCGGGCTCCACTCTCGCTGTCAGGTTATTCATAATGCTAAACAACGGCGCCAATAGTCATCCAATAACATTTGGGGATTTGGCCGAGTGGTTAAGGCGCTGTGTTTAGGTAAATTTGATTTATCAAAACGACTTAATTCCCGCAGTGGGAAACCGCGAGGGTTCGAATCCCTCAGTCCTCAGTTTATGATAAACTTTTGGCGGTTGTCGCATCAATATTAGAAATGTTCATGATATTTGATTGCGGAAACGAAAGTTTCATTTTTAATTTTAGCGCAAAGAGGCGATTAGATTGGGAGTCGCTTACGTAGTGGCGGGAGAACAAAGCACGGTACAGAGTGTTTTGGAAAATCTAATGTGGAATAGGAACTAGGGAAGGTTCTCAGAGCGAACTTTAGACTTACCCAGTTATGCGAGTAACGAGCCAGAGCTCCTAAACTTTATAGCGGATAAGTGCATAATCAGTTAAGCGCAGTTTTACTCAATAAAGACTGTTCTATATCAACTTCTCCTATAAATTATAAAAACCTCCAGCATGTATCAAATAGAAAGTTATCTAAGGTGCTTAATATTTTAAAGAGAGAGCCTCCTTAGAGCAAAAGTAGAAATTGTTCTGGCTTTGTTCTCACATTCGTTTGGCCTCACCCCACCCCACTTTTATAACCCAACAACTCTTTCCCTTTTTACCTCAGCCAATCTTTACTCTTTTAAACTCTCTTTTAGACTCTCAAAAGCAAAGCTCAAAGCCCTTCTCTTCGACAGTCCCCAAGTTGTTTAAATCCCACAAGCACGGCAACCCCTACTTATCCACACGAAACTCCATCACTTCCACCCTTTTGCGTAAGCAAAGTAAGCAAGTACGAGCCTACCTCGTACCCACCACACCTATCGCACCTCGCCCCATATCCATCTCCCATGTTCATATCAATAGCGCTAAAGCACGAACCCCTTAGAATCTCGGATTCGGAAATCGTTCTCAATCTCACTCGACAGAGAAAATTCAAATAAGTAATCTCAACAACAGCGCAGAGCCTTACCTGCAAAACACCGTCTCCCAATCTTTCCACAAAAAGACTGCTTTACCACCTCCACTGTAAAACCTAGCACCGAATCATTGGATAATCAACTCATCATTTATTTCACAAGTACTACTCAGCCCTTCAGCCCCCATCTCAGCCCAATCTGCACAACTGCACAACCAATGACGAAGAAACCACTCACAAGTAACCTCGCACGTGGGGCCTGAGCACAAAAGAGTGAGGCTGATGGGAAATGTGTTGTACTGTGGATGTCTAGTAACCGAATCTTCGCATGCTGCTGAGAGGACGGCCGCTGTTGAATATCTAGGAATTGAGAAGTATGCTGGAGTGAATAAGAGAATCAATAGGAGAAAATTGAAAAATGTTGATGGAGGGTAATGGGGACAAAACTGATCACAAACAGAACTATAAAATGAGCATCTTTCATCATTGATTCATTCATGTAGTTCCGGTCTCAACAGCCTTCCTGGTTCCACCCCCTTACCAGTCCCTGGGCAAGTCTCCAGCTCGTAACCCCTTCCATCCAATCCTATACGACACCTTGCACCAAGATGTCTTCATATATACACATGAAATTAAAAGGTTATCCACCCTGGAAAATGTAGAGAGCCGGCCGCCCAGATCGAAAGTTGATTTCCAAGCCGAAGAACGCCGTGAAATGCAGAAATGTCGAGTCATCCAAAGTCGGATGTGTGACATCCAAGGGCATTAATAAGTGCTTTCAAAGTTTAGATTTCACGCTTGTAAAAAGTGTAGATTGCCAATCCGGAACGCCAGAATCAGTCAGCCTCTTGTCGAAGCCCTGCTTTCCAAAAATTCGATTGCTCTCCTGACGTGCTAGTATGAGCGGATATGCTGCGTCCAGTGTCGTACGATGGATTGCATCTGAGCTTCTCGTATTTCATAAAGTGGTCGTCAATATCGTCCAGTTTAAAGTTGTCTCATGACATTCCAAGGTATTTTTATACTGTGTCAAGGAACTGAAATCTTGCTCGCCGCTTAGGATTGTGATTAGATGTGATACTGATGTTTCATCATTCGATGACCATCTTTCTCTGTCCGCCGGCCATCGTCCAGCCAAGTGCTCTGAGAGCATCTTTGTCGTTGGCACGAATGATGGTACATGCTGGTAGCATAGGATTATTAGGGTCAACTAGCGAGGCATCTTTGGCTGCTTGCTCAATGGCATCCATTTCTTCCTTGCAGTCTTGCTGATCAAGCGGGCAGACCACAATTGGTTGTCTCAAAACGATGTCTCTTGCTGAGGACATATGCGCCTGTTATGATCAGCTTAATTTGACTATTAGGGGAAATGAAAATACCTTGATTATGAGGAAGAACTCTATCTTGTAGAGAGTGCCAGTTGTTGTGAATGAGTTGACCGAGTACATTGGAAATGCTGCCTTGCCTCGTCGAATGATGCCCTCAGAATCTCGCAATTCTTTCGATGGAAATACCAGACCTAAATTTGTAAAATAACCAGCCTCGGGCAATCTGACCCCAACATTCTGGGTATGCTTGGCTATCCGATTGACCTTCTTCGTGGGCTCGTCACCTTCTGGGTTGTATGTAATTTCCTCTTCTATCCCAATCGTGATCTTCTGTATCATGACCTTCTTCGCCTTGTTCAGCCAATCCGGATTCGGTGATAGTTTTATGTAGACGCTGACGGGATCAAGAGGTCCGTAAGACCAACGGGGTAATGAGATGGCCAATGTCACTAGATGATCTGCTGTTGCCTCTGCAGATTCTGGTCTGTTATACATTCCGAATGTCGACAACGTATCATATCTCTGTATTGGCACCGGAAAGGCAAACTTCTTCTGCTCTTGCCCCTGTTGAACCGTCACAACAAGCTCATAATATGTCTCTGCCGTCCTGCTCGGTAATTGTAATGACGCGGGTGGTATTCGCCGATTGCTCTCTTCCCCTCCTCGCCCGAATGGTATGAACAGGACGAACGGTAAGTCCATCAACACAACGCTCTCCGATTCTCTCCCAGCCGGACACCGAAATAAGAGTAACTCCTTGCCCACCACATCTGTCAATTCTCTGCGCGGGGTTCCAAGATGCTTCTTCGCGAGGGACTCGGCCGACGGGTGTATCGTTTCTCGTCTCTGTAAACATATTCGCACTAGGGATATCGCAACCGGCGCAGAGATACCTGTCAGAGGCCTAATCTCGACCTTCCCTTCTACTCGCGGCTGTATCACAACATCAGTTTTCAGATCGCATTACTAGCACCACGAAGAAGAGCTTACGAGAGTCGCGGATATTCCTGGATAGCCCACGAGGAAATTGCTATTTGGCGGCCCCGAGACTCTGACGAATGCTGCCATATTGTCCCGGGCTCACGCTGGCGCAACCGGGCGGTCTGCGCCCAAGTGATGGTGTTGTCGACAGACGGACTCGAGAAACGTTAATTGAGATACCATATGTGGTTCGGTGGTCTGATCGGTCAGCACTGCGCTGCGAAAATACTAGCAAGGTGGGTGGTGGATAGAGGTTGTCGTCACCATATAAGCAAGGCTCCCGCTCAGCTGTTGATTTTGAAGCCGATGATGATCGAAGCTTAGATGATGACCCTTGACAATCGTGCGCGGGGGGAGGATGAAGGTTGTTTGGATCGCTTGACAAGGGTAGCTGGCAGCTGTGGGAGGATCGTGCAGCGCTTGTCCTAAGGTGAACAGGGCAATGTCGTGGGAGAGTAATAGGTGTTGCGTCGTGAATGATGAAGATTGTATGGTATTGTACAAGCAAGGTGAGCAAGCAATGTGCCCAAGTACAGGAGCACTGGGCATGTAGGGGTTACTTTGCGGTCGCTTCACGGAAGGCGCTTTCGGAGAGCCGTCTCCCAGTCCTGAGTCTCCACCGCGCCTAGCTAATCCCGATACAGCCAGACCCCGCGTCGTTTTCCTCCTTAGAAAATATATGGGGGCGAGGTGCCTTCATAAAAGATCTCAGCCCTACGCCTCTATTCCCACCTCACCTCACTACCTCACTTCGTACAAATGATGCAGAAGCTGTCGACCAGCACTCTCCATCATGTCCGTCACTCTACACACAAATTTCGGTAACATCAAGATCGAGGTCTTCTGCGAGAGCGTCCCCAAAACTGCAGAGGTAGGTTAAATGCAACCTTCTAATTTTGAATCACTCCCAACATAACAATGCAACGCCATCGATCAATCTAACATCTCATGCAGAACTTCATTGCGCTCTGTGCCTCCGGCTATTACAACGACTCTGCATTCCATCGCTTAATACCAAACTTTATGATCCAGACTGGCGCCCCACCTTCCCAGCCCAAAGGCGGAGCTTCGATATGGGAGGAACCTTTTGAGGACGAGATTCGACCTTCGCTGCGACATAATGCGAGAGGGATTGTCAGTATGGCAAATAAAGGTCCCGCAACCAATGGAAGCCAATTCTTCATCTGCTTCGACAAAGCTCCTCATTTGGATGGGAAGAACACAATTTTCGGGCATGTCATCGGCGATGATGGACTAAGGACTCTGAGCAAGATGGAGGCTGTTGAGGTCGACAAGAAGAATAGGCCTAAGGAGGCGATTAAAATAGAGAAGATCACCGTCCACGCGAACCCCTTAGCTGGATAAAGAAATTCATGCCCGGACTAGACAATAACCAGCGCGGTTCGTCACACTCCTGGAATCTACAAAACTCGGGATTGGCATTTCAAAATCCAACGGAAAACCTCTTACGAATAGGGGTAAAGCTAATTACGCAATAATAAAGCTTACCGCAGCAGTCTAGGCTCTTGCCATGTACGCACCACCGGATCATGCAGCTGGCCGACCCTTATCGGTCAAGCTAATCCCTCGGAATCTAGTTCAATACATCACATGTCGGGCCACTAGTTCCTATTTAGATCGCCAGAGGTAGAAGATGTTGAGGTGAGAGCTCCAAGGGGCTTTGGTGTGTGTGTGGAGAGACGCCTTCAATGTTGAGCTGGCAAGGTACCGGATCTACACAGATCGTAGAATCGACTAAAGCCAGTCTGTAGTGTTGATGAAAGCCGAATTCTACAAAACTAAGCGCTTGCAATTGTACGAGATTGTTACTAGAAATCACCCCATTGGGATCTTCATTAGTCACTTTGAGACAAGAATAATCGTCTGTCCAAATTGACCATTGACAAAATTTATTTAAGCCCAGTGTTCCTCACTCTCTTCGTCCATTATGTCCAAAAACGCCAGTCTTCACTAAAGTCATTATCAGGGTATGCTTGTCGCGTCCAAAAAGCTTTGCTCATCGCTATGCCAAATTGAAACCACCCAAACTATGTACGCTAAAGCGAATTGTGCATTAGAAATTCACCAGCAGTAGGAAGGTCATCGAAGCGGAACATGTGATCCCATCCCGAGACCAATGATTTCGAAAATTATAGGGTTTACCTCCACAGCCAACACAGCAATTCCTACTTAAAATCAGTGCTGATTCACGTCTGTGGTTCAAGCCACTTACCTGTGTATACAACCAGCTTAGTAACCACTTCCACATCATATCTGACACGCGGCTTCTCAAGTCTGGAGAACAACTCCTTCTCGTCGAGCTCGTTTTCCTGACCAACGACAATTACGGCTTCGTCATCGTCAAATTCGCCCTCTGGAGGCGGTGTGAACAGTACATGTCCTTGGCCCATCATTTGCTCGAATGATCCCACTCTCGACTGCTCAGGGGTGGGCAAGCCCCCCTTTCCATTCGCGCCTAACGAAGCGGATATACCGGAAGACTGCGCAACGGAACCCATTTTGTCGAGATTATTGGGCTCACCTGAAGAATGCTCTCTTGATCTGCTTCTAGGCTGGGGTGATTGTCTGGTGGATCCGGCTTCAGAAGTATTAGTCAGACTATCTCTTCGTCTCTTTTCTCGATAAGCCAGAGTCTCGTAAGCATCTGCTGCAGACTGAGGTCCAACTGACACCGCACGGCCACGACCTGGGTGCCGAATTGAGGTAAGAAGACCCGGAAGGTCAGATACAGATGGCATGACATTATCTACCTTGAGCCGAGGGGGAATCATGCTGTATTCCGACGCCGGCATAAAGAACTTTCGAGGCAGAATGAAACCATACTTTTCAATCACACGAAATAGATGAGGAAGAAACTTGAGCATTGCCGGTTTCATGACTTCCCTCCAAGCAAAGATAACAAGAACCCCGACCAGTACTCGAGCGCAGACTGTAGGCCATCCCATATGGTTCAGATCGAATGGCACCGTTGCTGGGACAGGAAAGTCCCATGCCCAATCACCCGTTGCATAGTGCCACCCTCCACACTCAATTCCTATCAGGGTACCAGCAAAAGCAATGCTATCGTCAAAGCAAGGACAATCATCAGCTGGTTCCGGATGAATACGTATTAGAAGAATGATGGCCAATGCAACACTCGCCGGAGCAAGCCATGTGCTGCTATGGAGCCACCTGTCGATTTCCGGTCCATATATGCACTCCACTGCAGAAATAAGGACTCCAATGATACTACCAACAATAACATCGAGAAATCCATGCATACCGCAATAAAGTCGCCCAAGAATAATAGAGAACGCGTATGAATAGCTCACAACCTCTATGGCAAGTTTTGTTGTAGATTGTAACTGGCTGCCAGGAGAGTGAACGCAGAACAGAGCGTAGACGGCGACAGAAACAGCATTGGCAGAGTGCGTTGAGGGAAAGCCATATTCCAATGCAGCTGAGCCTGACATGGTGATTCGATGGAGTGGAGGCGAAAGAGGTCGTGGAAGAGAAAAGAAGTCCTTTAGGAAGCCAGTGATAAAAACTCCGCTAGCCAAAATATGAACCATTCTATACTTTGTTAGCCAGCGCCGGGTTGACAACATTCAACTTATTACCCTCTACCAAGAGACGTGTGCCCACACCAGAACAATATAGGTAAGACGACCATGAAGAAGGTATGGGTGCCGAGGTTCGCAGTAATAGCGAAATAGGAGTCAAGGGCAGGCGATCTCATCTTGTCTTGCATCCAAGCTAGGTACGGTGTCTCCCATCGAATGAGAGGCAGAAGCCGCTGCCTTAGATTGTACCGCCATGGAGGGAGTTTGCGCTTGTCTATTTAACTATTAGCATATTCAGAGATATTTATTCCATGACATTTTGTGTATTGCTAGACATTGTATATCAACAGATTCGAGATATACAAGCACGGCATTGGGCACTACGCTTCTTGCATGTGCCATTGCATCCGCCATAAGCATGCGACCATGAGTTCGTCCACCAGAATCGAGCATACATCCATTGAATGTACCATGGAGTGCTTACAGTGATCTAAGCTCCGCAATCCAGCATCGATGACTTCCTCTGGTTTCTCGATCGCTATTGTTGGTGGTGGGGCATTCGCATTCAAGGACTTCGAAACATCTGGGCCAGTGCCATTGGGAGGTGGACACATTTATGCATTCGGCGCGCAGGTCGCATTCAAGCTCGGAGGAATTATAGGATAATCTTTCAAGGCTCAAGAAACCCAACAGTATAAAGGAGCGACAATGGACGTTTGAGCTTCGTGGGTTGAACGATTAGGCGTTCTTTGGCGCCGTAGATAACACACCTCGGTTGAGACCCGCGATCCTTGCCAAGACGCCACTAGTGTCAAAACCTTAATTTTGGGGCGACCTTTCCTGCCGTCGCTGGGCAACCACCCGCAGCAGTGTAAACATGCCTTTCCAACCTTGAAGCCAACTGACATCTCTGCTTTCACTTCAACACAAAGAAAAATCCAGCTTTCATACTTGCATTGATCATATCCAAATCATCAATTCATTCTTAAGACTTCTTGTAGACAGTTCATTGTTCATACTTAGTTCTGCCGCTAGGATCGGTCACCCACGCCATGTCGGCCCAATATCAACAAGGGGAGCACTACAGCCGACGTTCAGATATGTCCGAGAAATATGAAGCACCTCGAAGAAAACCAACACGCCGCGACCAAAGTGCAAGATCTAGCGAAGGAACCGTCAGCACGATGATGAGCACAAATTCTACCGGGAGGGAATCAGCTGGTACAAATGTCACAGAAGGCCCATCGTACTCAAAAAAGATTGTTGTCGTTGGTGATGGTGGATGTGGAAAGACCTGTCTGCTTATAAGTTATAGTCAAGGATATTTCCCAGACGTAAGTTATCGATAGATGCACTACTTATCTGATTAAAGCTGATGATTTCCCAGAAATATGTACCAACGGTGTTTGAGAACTACATCACCTACCCAACGCACCAATCCAGTGGAAAGACAGTCGAGCTAGCACTATGGGACACAGCAGGTCAAGAGGAGTACGATCGTCTACGACCACTTTCGTATCCAGAGACTGATCTTCTCTTCGTGTGTTTCGCTATCGATTGTCCTAACTCTCTCGAAAATGTTATGGATAAGGTAAGCTTTCTTTCCATCGAACGGTTTCTCCATAAGCTAACAATGAATTCCCAGTGGTATCCAGAAGTTCTTCATTTCTGCCCATACACTCCGCTCGTTCTTGTTGGCCTCAAATCCGATCTCCGAACGAAACGCACCTGTATCGATCTTCTCAAGACGCAAGGATTAACGCCCGTGACTCAGGAACAGGGAATGGCTGTCGCACAGAAGATGGGTGCAAAATACATGGAATGCAGTAGCAAGGAGATGACCGGTGTACACGAGATCTTTGGCGATGCCATCAACACAGTCGTACAGAATGACCGAAAAAACCAGCAACAGCAACCTCAACAAGGAGGGTCAGGGCAGCAGAGTGGCGGTGGCATGAGGAAGAAAAAGCGCAGATGCAACTTCCTTTAACGAGCTTTCCAACCACAAGTTGATACGATATCGACACGACATGATGAATGCATAACGCGGAGTCCTAGAACATGCTTTGGGCTGGCTAAGGTTATTTGTGAATAGCAGATAGAGCTTTGGCCAGGCAGCATATAGCTAGACTCATCCGCACTCAACTTTCCTTTTATATTTGGCAGCTTTCTTTGTGGACTAATAGGGAGGGAAGGACCTTGGGAAACATGTGCTGGCCGCACAACATTGGGGGTTTCCTATGTATCATGACCTTTCCTGTAGCAACAAGGAACATACCATCAAACCACTTCATCCGCAAACATATATGTAAACTCCAGGGTATCGTGATCCCAAACGCCGTTTTCGTCCCCGCATCATCCATGATTTGCTAATTATCATCTGCTTCTGTGCTCAGGCAATTCAGTTTCGTCCTCTCCTTCTCCCTCTCCCCTTCCCTCCTCAGTATCTCCTTCAGGTTTAGCATCTTTCGCCATAACATTCTCAAATGACGACCATAGTGCCTCGACAGAACTGAACTCGTTTCCAACCTATGCATTGATACTCGTCAGCCAATTCCCAACCCCCAAATAATTTCAGTGAAAGCCGTGGCAGACTCACAGCTATAACCCCCTCCAACGACCTATTCAACTTATTGATATTATGCAAAACGTGCTCAAAGCTCTAAAGAAATCCCATCAGCAATCCCATCAGCATCACGACGCGGTCCGTCATATTAGATCATGTTATACGGACCACATTGATATCCTGCAACAACAGCTCACGCTGCTGTTCGAAAAAAGAACGACCTCCTGTGGAAGGCTGCGCATTTGTAGAGGTGGATGCGCCGGGGCGCGTGTTCGTTGACATGACCGTGGTGTTCGAGATATCTTAGTGGGTTGTCGCATTTGTAGGGGTTGTGTTTTCTTGGGGAGACGCGAGATCTTCGGGTGGGTCTTGTGCCAAGGTTCAGGGGGCTGAATGTCAACGTGAGGAATAACGTCTTCTCGTTCATTGATTCATTATGATATCTGTTTTACAGCAAACTCATGATACATCTCTCATATCTTGCGCTTAGAAACATTTCATCCTCCAGTACTCGAAATCAAATTCCAAGTCTAAATCAAACTTCATCGCGTCCGTGTCACAAGCATATATTCGTCTGCCTTTACTCTCTAAATTGCTTGATTTCTTAGACTATGACGACGTCCTGAAGCATGGCTAGTGGTCGCACTGAAACCCAGTCTCCTGTCGTGTGGATATGCTTCGGCTCGAATCGGAGTTATGGCTTAGATCTAAGTCTGGATCCTTGAGAAGTTGGAGTGTATATCTGCCGGATGGATTTCGAGAACATTTTGCTTCCTCTGGAGTCCCATTCTCAGAGCGGGCCAATGCCATTGAAGCAGACTGAAGGAAACTCCACAACCAACGAATTGAGCAGACAATGGGATTTACTGTTTTCAAGCGCTTTAGATACCTAGATAGTAGTTGACCCTTTCGATTTCAAACCAATCAAGTTTTCTCTTTCTGGATGCTGGAGAACGAGAACCTTAATTCTTTCGGCTCTGTTGCCCCTTTTTTGTTCAGTTTTGGAGAGGCATGTCAAACACCGCCACTATCTCCAGACCACACGCAACACAGCTTAGAAACATAAGTACGTGGCCAGTTGGAGATCAATTGTCAAGTTGGTCCTTGACAACCATTATCAGCATATTATTAGTGTACGGGAGGCAAGCAGAAGCTTTGTCTCAGCAATGCTTACATCTTCTTGGCTTTAGTCACCTCATATTTAACGTTCGGTCTAGTATAGAGCGTAACACTCCCTTCTGCTCCCAGCCATCGCTCACTACTACTTCTCACCTTCTGATACCATCCGCACCTTTCCAATTAAACTAAAACTACAGCCAGAAACCAGAGATAAAGCTTATATTTCTGGCGCGACATTATATTTCTCGCACGGATCAACGAGCATATCAAATTGCAAGTGGCAAGTGTATATGCTGGCCTTAACCATGTGTCTTATATATCTTCCCCACATGCCCCAAACACCTAGGATACTCACATCTGTCATTCTCCATCAAAGCAAACATCATGTGTAAGTGCCGAACTCATTATTGAGATTCGGGTGCTAACAAGAAACAGCGACAATTCACGCACTTCGAGAAGTGCAGCACATCGTGGCCTCAGAGTCTCCTCTCACATCAGCGAGAAGGGTTATATAGTGCACGCGAATGGTTTTCAGCACCATGGAGCTTACAGTACTGGAGGCTGCTACAGATGAGAAGATGACTACGCTCCGTCGAGTAGCATTAAAAACCGTTCCTTTGGATTTAGGAACAGTTCACTAACTTTGTCCGTCAGTGGAATGATCTTAATCACTACATACGTCTTGTGCATTATCGAGCGTGTTGAACATCGTTCCTTCTACGGCGTCAAGCAAGTCTCTAGCAACTTTATTAATCGGCCTTTGCTAGTTGGAGGTATGCAATAAAAGCGAAGAAATAAAATTTCCCGGCCCAAATCCAGCGCATTGTACAGAGGCTGTCCTGCCAGGGGCTGAAATGCTCTAAACATAGAGCGTATTATGGTATTTTTGGCCACGGCAGAGGCGGCATACGTTGTAAAAGCGTCGACAAGATGGACTTGGATGTACATCCATATAGTTATTATAGCGCATTCTGTAATAGCCGTACCTATTATTGGTATTATTCTAATCGTTAGCCAAATAAAATTTACAGAATGGCAGTCCCATTGCATCGGCTAGATTATTCAAGGAAAGCGATAGATATATATACCTAGCCACAATACACCCTTATCAGCTGTCCATCTGCCAGGCGTTTGATTGCTAAAAAGTAGCACGTGTCATGACTAGTGGTTTAGCAGCGTCCATCTTTCACTTCGATTCGTTTTCCCATGGCGATGCTATTGCGAATGGCACATGGACTGTTGAACTTCCGATTCGGACTATGGTGGAACCCATCATCTACCCCATTGCAGAATGCCTCGTGACATACCATCCTCTTCTCAATAAGTATGGCATCTTAACCTGTCGGATTAAGAGATCGGCATTGTCTCGCAATTGCAAGGCATCCTCAATGGCAAACACTTCACAGAAAATAGCATCGGTGGAGAAGCAAGTAACAAAAGAGTATTTCGTGGACGAAGCAAAATGGGAAAGAGTGGTCTTGGAAATCTTGGAAATACTTTCAATATGAACGATACGATGTATATGGGTGATGGCGAGTGTTTTGATATTGGAAATGACATTCGACTTGTGCGTTTAAAGCAGAATAACCTTGAAAATGCAAAGGAGACTACTGGTACACATATTGAATTGGATCCAAATTAAATACAGGCTCGAAGCGAATTTCAGGTTCGATCCGAGTAAAAGGATCTTTAGTCAATTTTCCGAAGCTAATTATTTGATTTTGTTCTATCAGAAGCCATCATCCCACCAATAGCAGAGCTAACTTCCCCGTCAGTCCCTGTTAACGAACTAATACAGATGTTAGCCTCTGAACATCTACGGTCAAGTGATGTACGGAGAGTTGCTTCACGGAAAGGGGATGATGTAGGAGGAAAGAGGAAGGTACTAGCTTCTATTGTATGTAATGAGCTCTCATCTGGTAGTAATCAACCAAGGCTTACAGACCCATCCTCTCCTTTGACGACACAAATAGGTTAGAAACTCCTTACTTATCATTACCGCTCTCTAGTGCCGCCTTATTTACAGTTCACAATCGCGTTGCATAACGCACAACAATTTTCAGAGCGGATAGATTTTACTCGCTTGCCTGCTGCTAAGGCTGGTCAAAAATGATTCGCTACGCTTCGGCAGTGTTCGATAGACAAGCTTTATGTTGGTTGAGGATTGTAGTAGGTTATTCAATAGCCCCTCAACAGGGATAATGATAGCGATAGGTTTTACTCTTGCGAGATTAGCATAAATATAACGTTGGATACTACTGGAGCTGACCGGTAGATCGACTCAAGCTACAGATGAAATATTAGTTCCAGATACGAAGTCTTTGCAATATCTAACATCACTCACCAAGAGCTATGAATCACTTACTTTCTTAAGTGCAATATACTGTTCATGTAGATGCTTGACCAAATTCTTTTTTATGTCAATTATCCGAAGGGCGTGATGGTCACCGATTCTCCCTGCGAGATGACAGTGTTAGCTTATTGGCCGATTATGAGATGAGACTGATTCATGAAGAGGAGAAGCTTTCTTTTGACGAGTCTCAGTAGGACATACTCCACCCTTGCGCCCCGGATGCAAATCTCTCCTTCGGGTGGACTATTCGAAGTGAAATAGTCTGCTTCATCGTAATCGATCAATTGGACCTCTGTGCG
Source organism: Hymenoscyphus repandus (assembly GCA_001414415.1). Taxonomy (NCBI): domain Eukaryota; kingdom Fungi; phylum Ascomycota; class Leotiomycetes; order Helotiales; family Helotiaceae; genus Hymenoscyphus; species Hymenoscyphus repandus. Next base: position 206,602 of record LLCE01000028.1, read on the forward strand.
CACTGAGAGTGGTCCATAATTGCTCAGTCTAGGCTCATTTCAAAATAATATTAATACTTTACCCGTGGGAAAGTAGCCGAAATACAGGTAGGTTTTTACCTACCCCATTGTCTCTGTCATGCCAAAACCACCTATCACGAAGCCATGACGAAAGATATGAATCCTTCGTAATTCCACTACCACTAGTCATCATAAAACGAAGTTGCCCACCAAATGGGCCCCGAATGTTATAGAAAGCAGCCGCATCTCGTTAACTCAGGAATATGGCACCGTCGTCGAATGCTTTTTTTTGTCTCTTAGAGCGTCCCAAAATACAGTCTGTTGATCAGGGGAGGAAACGGCAACCGAAGCCATGATTTACTTCCGCGCCATCTCCCATGTAGTTTGAACACCAACCATAACGGTTGGGCGTAACTCGCGTAAGTCATCTCTGTAGCCTCCAACAGAAAAGTCGAACAAAGTTCTCGGATTGCCGTAGCCTACGCAAACACCCCTAAAAAGAAACAAATGTTCTAAAATGAATTCCATGATTTCGACGAGAGGCAGGTAGACTAAGTAAATGTTGTTGCGGTCAAAGTGCTTACCATTTCCTCTCTCCCACCCAGTGACTGGGAATGAAAATGTCAGTAGGTCCAGAGCCAGATGATATTTCAAAGAAGTAGCCAACCTGCTGCAACGATATTCTTGTGTTTTATCGGAACACCTTTCGAGTTTCCAGTAAATCAAGAGGCATAAGTTATTGCGCAGATATCCTCAGGACTTGAGGCATCGACCCGGAGGCAGCAGAATTGATTTGTCCAATCGCAATAATCTCATTGAATTCAATAAACTTGGCCTAAGGGAAGCCATTATCTAATTTATGAATCTTAGTACTACAGATTCTCGAGTTATTCTTATAGACAACTAGACGCAAACGCGGTACAGATTTTAGTGTAACTGTAAGAAGAAAAAAGAAGCTTGGGTCAACGAAAATGGCGACTGTACCAGTGGAATCAAGATAATTTTGGAGCCCAGATAGCCCCAAGTTGCTGAAGGCTGTTACAATTGCAACAAATTGCGATATCACTCCGTGGAATAATGCTAGCCATTGTGCACTATCTACGCTTTAGCGAAGGTTTTCCAACTCCTCAGTACTTGATATGACATCCAGGAAATTGACGCAGGAATTGAATTTCTAGTTGGTTGATCCGATTGCGAGTGAGGAGGAAAGCCACCGACAAACATTGACGTAGGAAGTAGGGTACCGGTCGACTAGTCGCGTTGCGAGACAGAAGGAGATCCTCCAATTGAAATCGACGTGGGAATTGGCTTGCCGGTCGGTTGGTGGATGCGAAGAAAATTTGAATGCATAGCCGATGACGTAGGTGTTCCAGCGGCTTTGTGATATTTTTCTTCAATATAAAGTTCTTCTGGTGAAGCAGGCACTTATTCTAATCATTACCATCTCTATTCTAAGGACCCGGATATAATCCTCCTATAGGCGAAGGATAACTTATGTAATGTAGAGATTTTTCAAAACTTGATCAATGGGCAAGGGACCATCATTCTTGCTTTAAATACACCTACGTCAACAATGACTTGCCTCCAACCGACCTGCACTAACGGTGGGATTGTCCAAAAAACTCGAAATATGCTTCGGAAATGCAATAAATTTTTTGTCAACGACGAGAATTGGGTGCCAGAATTCACCGTGAATCATGGCCTAGAGTTCTCTGATGGAAATAACAATAGAATGGATGGTAGTCACCCATAAATGTTATGAACCAAGGTGAGGCCTTAGACTCACAGACTCAAAAAAGTCAAAGGACCGGCTGCCAGTCTAGAGAGTCTAAGCAGGAAGGCTCTTGTGTATAAGAACAGTCTCTACCTTTAGATAGGGGCTTCGTGCTCAACTCAATACAGTATTTTAACCCATACTAGTAACGCGCTTAAATGACAGTTTATTCAAATGTACTTCTACAACCCAACCCTAGGTAGCCTTAATCAGCTTCTATCACTCTTAGTCATGGGACCAGGAGCGAGCGTTACAATAAAGAACATCCGCAAAACTTTGATCTCGGTTATTTGATCAAATTGGGTTAATTAAAAGTCAGGTATTGCGATCATTACCGATTGAAGGATTGGCACTACCTACAGGCTGTAATAAACGTAAGTATACGCCGAGTGGGCCCTCACCTGGTCAAGATATCACCTTTCAGTCCTGTACGGAGTATACAAATTATGATTTCTATTCCTTTGTTTAATCCGCTACTTAGGACTAGCTCGCATTCCTCGAATGCTTCTATCGCATTCTAGCCATGAAGCTATTCAGCTATATATACTGTCCTCCTCTATTCCTCAATAGAGCAATCTTCGCAGCGCTCACAGCTTGTTACCGGCCACGACGATTATGTAAACGGAAAAATCTCAAATGGCCCCTTTCTCAATTTTGAATCACAGAAGCCGTCTTTTCTAAGCCAAATTATCTAATTTACCCTAAAATTTTCCTGCCATCACGAAGATTACACCCAACTTCGTCGCTTTAAAATGCTTTAAAGTACTAATATACTTTACACTTATCAAACCGTCTCTTTTTCAAATTAAATTAGTAATTAGAAGTATTTAAATCACGATAAACACAATTTAAATTATCGATCTAGATGCTTTTAGATTCTAAGGGCAAATGAGTGTTATTTTGACTGTAGAGGGCCAAAAGGGAGCAGAAAAAGCGATGAGATGACGTCATACATGACTTATCCAACCACAAGACTTCCCAAAGGCTCTGATTATAAGAACTTTACGAAGAGAGCCAGTATAGTGAACCCCGTGCTTATTCCTCGCTAGTCTAGTGGCTAGTTTACTAACAGAAACCGTGACATATTATCATCGACTTTAAAGCCAAGCATTTATACTCAACATCATGTGATTTCATGAGCCAAGATCTGAGAATATATGACGCTTGTACCATGTGTTTCCCCACCAGATCGCAACAGCACGTTCAGCTTTCTCATGCCTCAAGAAGACACGAAAACGAATGCCTTCGCGAAGAATCTGAATTCATAAAACTATCTTCATATCCTTATCTCCAGACCATATTCCATCTGGCCCGTCCGAAACTTTAACACTGCCCTATCGCCTAGCCTTAGCAAGAGTCCTCAAGCATTTGCACAGCAAACAGACGTCATCGCATCTCCACTAACCGGCTGATCCGATAGAACCGCCTTAATAATAGACATACAGCAACAGTCAATTCCTAATGGATGATTTCCTTGAGCTTGGTATGGAAGGGGTAGATAAAGTGGTCGACTCGCATTTCAACAAAGTTCCCGACAAATATTTACATAGCGACGCATATATCCCACACAGCATCTCGAAAAAGCTACACAAGAAGGATAAACCGAGAGAAAGAGGATACGAGAGCGAGGAGGCATTTGAAGAACGAGATAAGGAAACCACCCGAAGAGGAAAACCAGTCTACGAGAGTGAAGAATTTGAAGATAATAGACGAGCTCCTCGAGGCGCACGGAAAGAAGATTTCTTAACGATGCAGGATAACACTCGCAATACGGATACGTACATGTATGGTGTGAATGGCAATGGCGCCAATTACAGTTACACGGATCCCACAAATGGCCCGATTTACAGTCAAGCTCCTCCGCACCAACGACCACAATATACACCCTATAATCCAGCACCACCGCAGGAAGACTACCGCCGATCTTCGTTTGACAGCCGCAGACCACGCTCTGAGCGGGGTAGAAGAAGGCGAGGTTCCTACTCAACAGATTCCTCTGACTCCGAATATGCACGGCGACCCGTGAGACCTCAAGCTATGAACCGGCGTCGAAGCTCTTCTTACCACGGACCATTGAGGAACGAAGAATTGGCAGTTGCTCGAAGACCAGGCTCACATCATGGCGGTACCATGATCGAGAAGATGAAGGATAAGGGACGACGTTACGAGGTCAAAGAGGAATTGGACGGGATGTTCACGTCCAGTAAGAAAGGCTTGGCCGGAAGTGCTATTGGCGCTGCTGTAGGTGGATGGGCGGCTCACAAGGGCCAGGAAGCATGTGGACGGGACAAAACGGGTCACCATGGGGAGGGAACAACGAATGGATTTGTGACATTGCTTGGGGCCGCCGCCGGAGGTCTGGTAACGGATTTCTTCATCAACAAATACGAACTGGCCAACGAGAAAACAGATGTGAAGCAGGCTAAATGGGAGAAGAAATTTGGTGACCAAAATGATTCTAGGAGACGGGATAATAGCGGGGAGAGGCCTCGCAGGGGAAGGAGGGACAGTTATGATAGCGACGATGGATATTATCGACGATGATATGATTGGATATGATGAATATAAGTTTAGCTCTCCAACCTTTTGATTGAGGTATAGAGTGGTGGTTCAGGCGTTCGAGCAAAGAGGGATCCCTCAACTAGTCGAAGAACATGGGCACGATACATAAGATATGATAATGATAATGATTTGAACACAATGTTTCAGCTAACTCTGTCCTTCCCGTTTCCCCCCTCCATTAACTAGGCAAACCCATAACTAGACTAAAGGGAAACTACCACGTCTCTCAGACACAACGCAGTAAGAAAATAGCAATAAGAAGTATCGCTTGATACTCCCACAATTCAAAGAGTCCTCCGCCAAACTACAGACCAATGAAAACAAGAGCCATCATTTCCTCCTCTCGCAAGGACAACAAACCTACCTTTAAAAATAAAGACGCGACAAACTGAAAGAGGGCATATAGGAGACACCGAGACAATTACCTAGCGAGGACCAAAACGACTGGTATCGCGTCTCGGCTAAGATGGGCCATGCACCTCGTCCAAATAACACGCTCCACATCACCTCTCTTCTAGAGACCGCGACCACACGCTGTGGAGCGAAAACAAGCCGTGAGAATACTTACAAGGATTAAATCGCCAATGACGCAGGCAAACGTAGCCCCGAGGGGCCATTGGAATGACGAAGCAGAAGCAACGCCCTCAACAGTGCTGAAATGCAACGCAAAATGAGATGGGCACGAAGAGTGCCGTTGCGCGTCAAGCTACCATAGCCATGGATGGCAGTGTTTTTGGCGGGGGTAACGGCGACGAGGAAGCCCGAGACGAGGGGGGCGAGGGTGAGGAGGTAGAGGAGGGCGATCATGGAAGACATGATTGGGGAAGCGAAGAAGGAAGCAAGAAGAGAGAGGGATCGAAAGCGCGATCCTGACTAGAAGACTAGCGAAATGCTGCGCGGCGAGAACAGAGATGAGGCAAGCGGCAAGAGTCGAAGGCAGTGACAGCGAGAGCGATGGGGAAGGAGGTGGATTGAAGTGAGTGAAGTAGGGAATATAGGCTACAGGGAGATGTTATTTCTTGAGAAGCACAATGGAGACCAGGGGTTGAAAGGGGTTGAGCTGCGGACAATTCTTTGTTGCTGAGATGATGTGAAAGGAGGGAGGAGAGAAAATTAGGGGTAAAGCCGAAGGCAGCTGGGGTATGAATAATGCTTCGCTGTTCAGTTATGTCAAGTCGAAACGATACTGTCAAGAAGGAAAGCTGTGGAAAATTTTGAGATAAAGGCATCACGTCCTTATCTATTCTGAACCACGTTCAACAATGCGTATTAGCAACATAGTGCTTTATTCTAGTAAATTTGACGATTATAAAGCAATAGAGTTCGAGATGCATGTAATAAGAAGTTGAGTGCTAAATGCACAACTTGTTGTTCCCTAGTCTCATCGCACATAAGCATCAAACAAATATACTAAGGAATTGCCTTCAATGTGCAAATTTAAAGCAATTTGCAAGCAAGGACTAAGAGGAATTTAGCCAGGTAGTAATGCCTGATTTCTGTAGCATATTCCAAAGGTAGAACGACTCAATGTTGGGGGTAAAAACAACACCTTAATGTATTGCCATTAGGCCCTTTCGACTGATGGCTACACGCTGAGAATTGCCATATAGTTATCCATATGACAATGTCCTGCAAGCGTCAGCTTTAAATTCAGTGGACGAGCTACATTTTTATACCAGTTACCACAACCAGATCAAGTCAAAGTGAGCTTGTAGATCCTCTGATCTCTTTAGCGATTCCGATTAGATCCATACCACAGACATACTTGAGAGACTAGTATCGTAACCGCTTCGACACAAAATTTGCAAGTATTCGATATGTGATAACACGACTGTGTCAACATGCTCGCACAAAGCAGTTTTAACTTTCAATATATTGTGAGAAATGAAGCGCCAAGCCTCCTTAATCTTAGTGAAGGCAGCTTTGATTCGATCGTCGACATGCGAGTTATAGGAAGCATAGATGAGGTACAAGATCTTGAAGCGTAGAGCGAGGAGACGCTTTCAAAAGTACATGATGGTGCCAATTGATCGCTGAGTATTGGGCCCTAGATTAAGAAAGATTCAACTGCGACGCGAAGTTAAAACAAACTCGAAGAGTACAGAGTACCTAACGAATAAAAGCAGATTATAAGAGGAGAAACACCTAGAATTCTTTAAACCCATCTCGGACATTAAGTTCCGTATTCAGGTAAACCACTCTCTATCCTCACAAGATTCGAATTCGTGTTCGTATCTTTCAGGCAACTCACACTACATCAAGCCCACCGTTCAACCGTCCTCATTATCAGTAAGACCCAGCTAAACCTGTGCCTACCTGCGGCTATATTGACTCACGCCATCCTTGAGCACATTTCCTAATCGAATGGAAGAGTGCAATTTATCAAAGATGCTTTAGACGTCATACCAACATACCCTAGGCTGTCCATCTTGCATTGCACATGGGTTGTGGGATGCACTAACACGAAACACCTTAAGCTAGTCAAAGTTGGAGTTTCTGGAAAGGTATAACATGTGCCTTGTAGGGTATGCCAAGCTGGGAGAGGGATCTTTACTCTAAAACGTCCTGACATCATGACTATACGGCAGCATCCGCTCCCCACAAGTGACAGGGGCTCAGTAGGGATTGCAGGACTCTGTAATCCAGGAGCCAAAGCTCCGGTCCTTATGGGAATGATTAATTCGATACCGTGTTTGATCCATATGTCGTGATCGGGATTAGCAGTGATCAGGTTCTCTCCTCGATGATGGTGGAAGTCTACTGACATCATTTACCCCTCAGTCAAAAAGAACCATGGAGCAGGAAAGAGGTATATAACACCTCGCTATTCTGTGGACAAGTTTCTTTCATCATTCAACTGACTACCACTCGTCTTCATTAGAAACATCTCACAACTAAATTACTCAGATACTCAAATTAAATTGCAATTATGTCTGGAACATACAAGCCAACTGGTAATTTCTCAGAGAGTTTTCCTCCCATCGTAATTGCGCTGACATTTTGATAGAGCATGGAGGACTCAAGGAGGACGGAACTCCAGACAAGCGTGTTGGAACTGGCGGTACGTTGCCATGACTTTCTTTCTAGTCTCGAAAGATTTTTTGATATCTGGTTCATAGAGTTTGCCCAAGGAAAGGTCGACCCATCTGAGGCTGGCAAGCAGGGGGGACAGACATCTGGCTCGGGAGCCGGCGGAAGCAACTCAGGAGGTGAGCAGTCTCTCCAAAGACCATCCCCTTAAATTTGGCTCATATGAATTTGCAGAGTTTGCCCATGGCAAGGTTGACCCTCATGAGGCCGGCAAGAAAGGAGGACAGACCTCAAACTAGATTTCTGGAGTGAACCCAACATGTAGAGATAGTTGTTTGCTTGACGCATAACATGACAGTCAACAAATAGAATAAATAACAGCCAGTGAGGAGGTGGGGAAAGTAATAAATTTTATCAGCCAAATTTCCCATGGAAGTGATGATGGTGTATTACTGACTACATTGGCTTGATGCGGGAAATGTTGTTGAAGTCATGATTGATACTAGTGCCGTGGAGAGGTGGAATTTGTGACCAAACGTTAGCTCGATTCCCATTGGATAGGAGATAGCCCCGAGTCGGCTGACCTCGCGTCATCTTCGCGTCAATACCTAGGTACACAACGTAAATGTGCAAGGGTGTATGTAAGCTTGCTTCTTTTTTTGAAATCAAGTATTGGGCGCGACGTGACATGGTTGGAGGGATGAACATAGAATGGTTAGTAGCACAAGCTTCAGCAAGGACGAACTAGAAATATACCGAATAACTTAAAAAAAACCATCAGAAGAGGAGACGTGGAACAGCAGGTTCGTGTAGATGAATATAATGTCTGCAGGCGCACGAGCCTGCCCACCAAGTCTATCTCCAGAAATCAAATTACTTCCAAAACAAGACGAATAGGGGTATCATCATATATATATCCCAATCCCGCAATAAATGCATCTAACAAGACATACACGAAACAGCTATCTTTTCCTTGACGAACCTTTAAAACCCCGTAACTCAAGTTACAACCCCGTTTCTTCCTCTACAGGAATAGGCGTTCTCACCGTCAACTCTCCCAGATCATCAGCACTAAGCTCTCGTTGGTTTTCATTTTCGACCGGTGATTTTGTTCCTGGGCTGTTGCTCTTGATTGTTGCTGGCGGTGATATGTTGGCAGCAGCTAGACGCTCTGCTTTTCGCAAAGCATTCTTGGCTTCTCGTTGACGAACCATATCTTTCTCTGCTTCGATAGCTCTAGAACGTCGGTTCTCGACCTCATCTCTCTTGACCACTTTTCGTAGGCCCTCGGACGCATGTATCAATCCATCAATACTGATAGCATGGTTCGTCATCTGATGATTGATGTAGGTGTATATGTTTGCTGGGGTTGAGCATTGAAGTAACTGTTGCTCATTAAGCTTAAGGAGTGCCAATGCAACTTGGAAGAGAAACGTGCTACCATCGTTGGTGCAGAATACGACGTCCCATACTCGAAAGAGGGCTTCGGCCGAAAGACAATCGGTGAACACGCTCAGGAACCATTGGAAGGTAAGGGCTTCGAGCTCGATACCGAGATCATCGAGATGCGCGGACAGTTTTGGAAGGATTTCTGCAACATACTGGCGGAGAACCTGTTGATCCGCTCTGGAAGCGAGTAGGCTATGGTCGTAGTATCCTTGAGGGAGGGTGGTTTCAATAATACTTGCCAGGACCCAAAAAGCATCTTCGGCCGTTGGCATAATTAGCAGTAAGCACGCTGTAATCAAATTCATTCCCTGACAGTAGCCAACCTCACAATTACGTCGAGAATAAGCCAGTAGAACTTCATTCAGTTTCGTCACCCCTTGGCCCTTCCTGAAGAAGATATTATCTGTGAGCGTCCGGTTGATGTCCATTTGAATCTGCGCAACAATGGCTGGATCGTCATCTCCCTCTCTGTGAGCAACCAAGTCCTCGTAGTATCCAGGAACACGCATAGCTGCAGCTCCAGAACACTCGGCCCATATCTTAGCACGGTAGGCAACAGGAATGCCACCGAGAACGAGAGATTTGAACTCATTCCACTTGGCCCGTCCAACTTTGCCCTTATTACCTAAGCCGGCAACACCAATAATTTCTCCATCCATCAATGAAGCTTCTGGCATGGCTGCAACTGCTCGTGAACTTTTGTCAGTAGTCGCAGCGAGTGCAGCCGCAGCGGCTTCCCCGTCTCGTTTGCGCTCAGCTCTAACTTTGCGCAAGAAATCGTTCCACCGAACAGTTTTGTCTCGCTGCAGAGAATCGTGCACTTCGTCAAGTTGCTGCAGTAAAAGCTTGACCGGTTCTGCATCTTCAGTTGCGAGTGTTGTCTCCAATGGCGAGGATGTGTCTGGTTTCGATATGGTAGCAATTTCCGAAGTGACCGACACTGAAGGCAATGCAGCTGCAGTGCTTGTAGTTGGTACAAAGCCACGTTCGTCTGTAACTATACCTGGTGATTTCGGCACCCCGCCACCTTCCATAACCTCAAAGGCAGGCTCGGAGCGCAATGGAGTGTGCGAGAGTAATTCAGTCGGGAAAGTAGCGATTTTCAAATAGTCTTGCCAACCCCTTATTGGCTTGCCGTCCTCACCCTTGTCGTCAATAGAGGTAGGCGTATCAGGCCGCTCATCATATATATCGACCTCGTCGCCCACGATGCCCGCAGAAATGCCACTTCTTGCGCTATTGAGCATCTCAACTCGGCTTCCCCTTTTGCTTTTTCGTACCTTCTCAGCAGCTTCCCTTTGTCGCTTCTTTCGACGTTGGTCATAGATGAAGCCAAATCGGTCTGTGAGAAATTCTTGGTTGTATGGATTTCTGTGAATTTGCGTAAGTGTCGGCGGTTGAGCATCTGGGGGTAAGATCTGGTCCATCTCCACGGGGCCATAATTTTCGATCCCAGGAGTACTTTGAGGACTTACACCCATTGTGTCCCACCTTTCTTGGGTGGTCCGAAGAGCGTTAGTTTGACCTGAAGCAGCTATTGATCGACGACCAGCTGGCATCGCTTTAGAATGGGCTTTCGTAGGAGCCTTTGCGGGCACTATTCTGGCAGACATTGTTGTCTTTGTACTCGCGGATGACTGTGCCCTATCCGTTTGCGAGTTCTGTGAAGCTCCAGTACTGTTGGCCCGACCACGACCATTGCCCTCCTGGTCCCTATTCGCAATGCTACCACCAGCCACCAATTTGAGTGCTAATGTTGCTAAACCTGAAGATGGTTTTCGGTCACGACTGACAGTGGCCACATTTATGCTCGACGCACGACTAAGACTTCGGGAAGGGTCTGGGGCATCAAAAAGACCGTTCTGAAGAACAGTCTTCCGTCCGTTTGTGACTCCGTTTTTTGTAATGGAAGAACCCGAGTCTGCGATTGCATCCCCCGCAAGGCTACTTGAACGGCTACTTTTCCTGCTAGTGCCACCCCATATGTAATCTTTCCAACCCTTCTGAACGTTTTTTGGTCTATCCTCCAACGCCTTCAGAGAATCCTTTGCTCGTATTGTTGCATCACTGTCCAGGACCGCGCGCTCTCCAAGGATGACCGTCTGGTTCATAGCATCACTCATCAAGTCTTCCAAACCTCCTTCCTCCGGAACCAGATTCTTATCAAAACTGGAGTCGCTAGCCACCCTTCGCTCCGCTTCGACAGCACGTAGTCTTGTTTCCAGATCCAAGTTCGATAAGCCGCATTCTAGGATAATCCTTCTCAGAGCACGTTCTCTGCTCTCTGCCTTTCGTCGTATTGTTGCTATTTGCGCGTCACGCTGAGCAAGGTCCTCTGCGATCTGCCGGACAAAAGTAACCGCTCCATTCCGTGCTATCAACCTCTCAATATGCTCATCGCTTGCGAGATGAATTGCACCTGGGACATGTCGTGTGGTCAGAGGCGCATCATCAAACAGAGCCGTCCGTTCGACTTGAGCAGGCAATGAAGTTGTGAGACTATCGACGATCGAGGGCGTAGAGTCCGATGGCTTGCGCGACCTGCTGCCTGTGATAAGTGTCGTTTGTGGTAGTAAGGGGCGTTCGTCTCTGGGTGATTGCGCTGGCGAAAAGGAGGGGAAGGAAGTCAAAGACTTGTCTGAGATAGAGGATGCGGAGCTCGACATGTAGGAAGCATATTTTCTGGACTTGACTCGTACGGTCTGTGATCGTGAGCTTCTCGCAGAAGCATTGGAATGGTGCGAGCTCGATCGTTGGAGGGCGCTGCTGGAGGGCGCGTCGACATCAAGTTCCATTGCAAGGAAACATGCACCGAACGCCTTCCAAGGATCTAGACCGGCGTCGTCTGATAACCTCCGTATCGAAGTCGAAAAGGCATCCGCGTGGCATGAAACGAAACAGGATTCAGTGAAGGCAGGGTTGCCAAAAGAATAGATGTCATGCGAAAATAGCTTGGAGTTGTTGTAAGTATCCTTGCTGGTGTTGGAAGGAGAATGTAGGGTTAGATCCATCTTCGTCATTCTACCTACGTTAAAAGCAAGATGTTCGCGTATGAAGGTACAGGGGTACTGTATGAGACAGGAACACAAAAAAGGAAAACTCATAAGAACGAGCTACCCAACTTTAATATTGGTGACTTGTTGTACTTTTATGACTGACTACTTAACGGTAAAGTATGTTGAGTTGGCGGTGTTTTTTGCGTGATCCATGGGTAGTTGAGATCATATCAAGCACGCAACGGCCGCATACGATGAGAACAACTTCGCGAGCCAGAAGTGCAGTGTCGAGCTCTCAAGGCATTGCACTAATGCAGCTTTGGAAAACACAGGCTGTAATGTTCTGATATATCGTAGCCTTTACCGGTCTGTTATGGTATTGTTGAGCTTGAATTTTTTTATGGGCATGACTCTTTCTTGAAAGTTTCGTGTATGCGGTGTAAACTAGATCATACCTACTCGTAGAGCCAGGGCATCAAGGAGGCATGATGAACAATCATTAGCTACAAATTTGGGTTTTATAGTTCCATTGGGATCAGAGACGATGTTTCTTGATTTTACAGCGCGGAGTGTTCAGAACCAGCCCTGCAGTTACTTTGCCTTTCCGATCAGTAATGAGTAACTTGGAAATGCTCCTCTTAACACATGTGTTTTACCTGCATACAAAAAATTTCATTATTTAGAGGAATGTGAATATGTAATTTTCGTTATTTCTCGTGTTTCTAGTAACCAAGTTTGTCCCCTGCTGTCCCCTGCTGAAGAATATATAGCTTTGAGTATCCAGTCACGGAGTATAACCCGTTGCTTCTTCAAGCCTGCAGGTGATGATTAGCTGGGTGGTCTGCATGATTGGTCAGCACCGTTGTGCCGCGGTCCAAACCCCAGATTTTCGGAAGAGCTGGGCTGCTGAGAACCATCTCCCCGCAATACCGGTAAGCATCCAGCTTTTGTCTCTCTGCTCAAGTACATTTCATACCTCATCTTTCCCTATTTTTCTCTCGAATCTGCTTTAAGTTTTGTCTATCCGCAAAGTATCCAGAATGACAGCAGTTGCAAAGAGGCGATTGGAGGCATTGAGCGAGCAGCTTGTAGCTCCAGTGCCCGATCCTGGAAACTTCGAAGACATTCCCAAGCTCAAGAAGATTGCTCCACATTCCAACGGCCCCCGTGTCGAAGGGAAAGTTGTCATTGTGACAGGTTAGCTCTTCCTATCAACCTTGCCACCGCGTGCAATACTCATTCGTTTGGCATATAGGCACCAATTCTCCTCTAGGCATTGGCCGAGCATCAGCACACCAGTTTGCACAGAATGGTGCAAGAGCTGTGTACATTTGCGACTTCAACGATGCCAACCTCGAGACACATAAGCGTGAGCTTGCGTCATTATATCCCAACGTCGATGTTCATACACGAAAATTCGACGCTGCAAATGAAGAGGACGTAAAGGGTGTTGTGGATGATGCGATTAAGACTTATGGCAGACTCGATATTTTCTTTGCGAATGCCGGTATCGTTGGGCAGCACAAACTATTTACAGATATCTCAGCGGAAGAGTTCCTGTCCACGCTGAATACGAATGCTGTAAGGTTCGTGTCTGTTAGCCCAAACTTAGTGGGGGGGTCAAACTAACAGCGTTGCAGTGTTCAACTGGCAGCAAAATATGCTACTCCAGCAATGAAGAAAACCTCCGATCAGAAGCAGTATCCATGCGGTAGCATCATATGCACAGCTTCAGTTGCAGGTCTTCGCTCCAATGCAGGGTCAACAGACTACTCTGCCTCGAAGGCGGCTGTGATATCCATTGCGCAAACAGTAGCATACCAATTAGCAGGAAGCGGCATTCGAATCAACGCCATATGTCCTGGCGTTATCGAAACTGGGATGACAGCAATCATGTACGAAGCTGCGAGAGCAAGAGGAACAGAAAATAAAATCGGTCAACTCAATCCTCTGCGTAGAGGGGCTCACGCCGATGAGGTTGCCAGAGTAGCCTTATTCTTAGGCAGCGAAGAAAGCAGTTATGTCAACGGTCAGGCTTGGGCTGTTGATGGTGGTCTAAGTGCTGGACACCCATTCGTTCCTGGCAAGCTTGGATAGATCTGAAATCCTCTTTTCAATTTCATCTTAGCGCTCCATCTCTTGTCACACTCACAATTGTCTACTGAGCCTCGTTCCAACCGTCTCCCTTGCAAGCTGATGTTTCCAAACTTTCCGTGTCGAGCATAATTGCACGATGATACTTCGATCCTGCTGACGCCTAGCTTCTGGTGTGACATCCTTCGAAGTTTGGAAACCCGTCCTTCTTGTCTAACTCGAGACAATTACCCGGACGCTTCCTCCAAGTTCTTGCTCGAGTATCCTTCCAGCCTTCCAGTACAAGAACGTTACGACCAGTACCGTATGTATGATCACGTATGATTCGTTTGTTCTGTTGCATTGCTAAGATTTGAAAGTCTCTACTCGATTAGATTGCCAAAAGGCTAAAGTTGGATGTTTACAATTTTCTCAACCGTACGATCTTCATGATCGTCACCCGTCTTTGTATCTATCCTCTATGTCATCTGCAAGATGTGGTGGTGTGGCAATTCATAAGCACCTCCGGCAGTCACGAAACAAATCACTCAAGTTAGATTGAGGCACAGTATGCAACTTTTATCTGGAACTTTGCATACGAGCCACATGTACTTTGTTTACGGGCCATAGCGTTTTTCGTGTGATTGTACGGTCCCCGAGCTCTCTCTTTTCGAGTTTTTCCAAGTCGGTCAACGATCAACCGATAACATTCCGTTTCCTTTACAAGGTTTCCCCGCTTTTCAATTTCTAGGACTCTAGTCAAGTGACGGTGGGATGAACAGACTTGTGCGATCTTATCTCAATTTGTCTTTGGTACCTGACTTTCGGGTGGGACGACAAGGGGGACGGCACCCGTTGTAAGCGCTTCACACAAGCTTAGTCTTACATGCATCTAACCATAGTGACCCTGCAACCATCAGATCTTCCTTTTATTCTCCCGAACCAGAACTCTTCTGCGAAAATTGGGGATATGGGTATAAGTCGAAGAGTTGATATCTTTGAGTTGACCAGCGCAATAAATCACGTATATCACATTGACTCAAGATAGATGAAATTGCAAGCGCAACAAAAGCAGCGAGTGCCGCTTATAGCTCGGGTCCCTGTCTCGGTAAGGTAGTGAGCTAGTCCCAATGCATTCTGCCGCGCCATAACTGCTACGCTACTACATTGGAGATGCTCTGAAAGCGCTTTGGTGCCACTGCATTGCTGCAGGTAGGGAAGCAGATCAAATGCAGCTTCTCGCTCCTAATTTGAACAGTAGGGAAGGCGCATCGGGAGACGCCAATCCCTGCTACCTCTTTTCTATTCTATTCTATTCCAGGAACAGACTAGCAGTACGGAATGTATAAATGTTTACTTGGACCCCCGAATGTTTCTTTCGATGTCAGTCGTTGTCCTTCATAGCTCCCCAGGTTAATCTCTTCAACCTTCGTTATGCAATTGTACTCCTTCCTTGCTCTGTCCCTCGCGGGGTGTGCTTTTGCAACGAGCAATCCTGCCGCTTGTAACCAAGACA
Organism: Hymenoscyphus repandus; assembly: GCA_001414415.1. Lineage (NCBI taxonomy): Eukaryota > Fungi > Ascomycota > Leotiomycetes > Helotiales > Helotiaceae > Hymenoscyphus > Hymenoscyphus repandus. The sequence goes on from LLCE01000028.1 coordinate 222,002, forward strand.
ATTGCCTTCGAGCTGTTGCTGGAACGCGAAGAGGACCAGACCAAACAAAGACTGCTAGTGCCGATTGTTCAGCCTTCCTACGAACGACTATCACTCCATCAGCAGTAACAACAACCACAACAGTCACTGTCACGGCGACACCTGCTCTTGCGAAACGTGCGCCAGGTACAATTCCAGCCTACGCGAGCCCCTGTTCTGGCGCAGTGAGATACTCAAGCGCATGCTCGTGCTTCGGTATCTTGCCAACCACAATCACGGCGCCAACTCCTGTACGTTCATCTAAATCGATTCCTCATCGCTTCATTTACTAACAAAATTCCAGACAGTAACCAGCACCTACACAACCACAGCCCCTGCCCCAACACCAACCTGCAAACCCGATACATGTGATTCGGGCTTCGATAATTGCAACAATAACACTGACTGCTACTGCTTCCAGCGGGCCAACGGTGGCACAGGATTCTGCGCGGGCAACAATATCTGCTCGACGCTTCCTTTCTGCACTACTGATGCGGACTGCACCGGAGGCGCGCTCTGCGCGGTGAATACTTGTTGTACCGATGCGAGTACTGCGCCGGGTGTGTGCCTAGCTGAGATTTGTGATAATCCGGCGAGGAAGTTGATGAAGTTGGTGAAGACGAGGGCGAGGGGGGCCACGGCTGCATTTAAGTGAGGGGTTGGGATGAGAGGGAGGTGGGTCTGACTGGATAAGGGATAATTGAATGCACTTAGAACGGGGAAGTAGAAAAGTAATGTCTTTGAAGAATTCGATTTAATGATATAATATCTCTGATACCAGTCGTGGAGGAGATCTTTAGGAAATGATCACTGGGCGTGGTGATATATTGTTGTATCCACTATGAGTAGAGAAAGGAACAGAGGCGCATAACAGATAAGAGATGCTTACTATTGTCCGAGTTATCTGGAGGAAGGACAGAACTGCCTTCTCTCAAACAACCAGCCTTGAACTTTGCTCACATGTAAAAAATTTCAACTTGTTTTACGGATGAGCTCTTGTCAAGGTTTCCAGCCTACTTGAGTGCAGACGAAAGCTGTTTGTAATGCAAATGACTAAGCGCCAGAATAACCTCGGCATTTAACGACAGGCCACTTTCTTCCTCAGCTACTCAACCTCTGAAGTAAATTCCCTTACTAATAATAAGAGATTTCCAACCCTCTTCAGCTCAACTCCAATTGTACAACATAGCTTTCTCAAATGCAAGACTCAAATGGAAGTGACGTATTTACTATTCTCCCACAGGCCTTCGCCTCAGCCAGAATCGCTCTATAGCCCCCAATTGAATGATTGTGAGACTCAGGGAAAGCCCGTAATCCTCCATAGTGGCATAGTCCTGCCGATATACGATGGGTACCCGAATGGCCGAATGGGAGAGTCTCATTGGCCTGATGCAAATGGGGGTTTCCGTCTGATAGTGATCCTCTGGGGAAATGGGGAGGCTCTGTTATTGACCTTACCCATCGGTCACCTCGATCCTATGGTCGTAAGGTCAAGTTTTGGCCAAACATCCTGAACGTTTGTATTCTTTTTGCAAGTTTTTACCTTTATATCTGCCGCACGAATGGTTTAGCACGAAATCAACTTGGAAAACAGGGCGCTAAACTACATTTTCGTCGTGAATCAAGTGGGCAGAACGCCGACAACATATTCACCATCGACCAACATGGCCACCATGATAGTCGCAGAGGGTCGCGCGAATCTTGAGGGTCAGAAAACGAAGGAAGAAGTCAACAAACTCAATGAGCAATTACTCTATGCTGCATATGATTCGGATTTCGAGGCTGTCAAGCGCTGTCTCGACGCAGGAGCAGACGTTAATTCGAGAACGAGATCAAGGCTCGAGAGTGTTGCAGGTAGAACACTTCTATGGAACACAATTTACTGGAGTCGGAGAAATTCCAGTAAAATTGCTGCGATGTTATTGGAAAGAGGAGCGGACCCTGAAATTCCAAATGGCGATTCGGAGACACCTTAATGGAGAGCTGCTGCAAGCGGCAACGAAGAAATTGTCCAATTATTAATTGCAAGTGGTGCTAATACAAACAGGAAAAATAGACTAGGAAGTTATGTTATCTCAGAAGCCGCAAAGCGCGACCGCATCGCAGTGATCCAAATCTTGCTCGAAGTGGCGGATATTGAAGCAAGGGACAATGACAAACAGACGCCCTTTTTGATGGCATGTTTAGAAGGACACGAACAAGTTGTGTTACTATTACTAGAAAAAGGTGCAGACGTGAACATCCAGAATAACTTCGGTACATTAGCGCTCATGGCCGCTGTTGCAGGCGGCTATGAGGCGATAGTGCGAATCTTGCTTGATAAAGCAGATATCGAGGTGAAACATTCCGTTGGAAAGACAGTTCTATGGCGAGCCATTGAAGAAAAGCATACAGCATGTTCAGATCTGTTACTTGAATGTGGTGCGAACTTCAGAGTTCGAGATAAGAATGGTAAATCAATACTTTTCGATGCAGCCGCAATGGGAATCAAAAAGATCTTGATACCTTTACTACTTGAGGACTATGAAGACATCGAGTCCAAGGATAAGAACGGCAGGACGCCTCTGTGGCATTTATGCTCTTGTCATGATTATGATTGTGTGGAGTGGTTCTAGGGACTCAAGCCAAATACCGACCTACAAAGCATCAATGGTTCTTCTCTGTTCCACCAAGCCGCGCAAGAAGGTAATGAGATTGTGCTACGAAACCTATGGGAAACAAGGACTGCCACAACTCCTACGGATGGAAAAGACGATAATCTGCATACACCGCTATGGCTTGCTCCTTCAAGCGATAATCAAGCTTGTGTAGATCTGTTGTTCCAAGCAAATCCTGACATCAATATCAAGGATGATAAGAACGGGTCTATGTTGAATCAAGCTGCTATATTTGGAAACGGAGCAGTTGCTAAGTTGCTGATTGAGAAAGGATTGCTACTCGAAGGCATAGACTCTCAAGGATGTACACCGTTATGGCTGGCGGTAGATTTGGGAGACGAAAACTGTGTGCGAATTCTCCTCCGTCAAGGTGCAAACCCGGATGCTCAAACAATCAAAAGGTACCAGTTCCACATCAAGCAGTAAACAAAGAGCATCTGTCTATAGTTGAATTATCACTTGACGAACCTGACGATAACAACAACAAAGCTACAGCTACAAAATCAGAGACAGGAGTGGAGCTTGGCCAATCTACAATCCCGCAATCTCAATATCGTGCACCTGACGTTAACGCTAAAGATATCAATAGTGGGTCAGCACTGATTAAGGCAGTGATGAAGGGTTCCCTGGAGATTATCAATCTCCTCCTCAGGCCTTCTAACAGGGGAAGGGGGAGATTCGACGGTTTTGATGGTGAAGGAGATTCGGAACTTGGCCGAGCTGCATATGAAAACAAGTTGGAAATTGTGGAAGCACTCCTCAAGGCTGGGGCGTCTGTAAGTTTACAGAAGACAAATGACTCCGCCTGGACCCCACTCCATTGGGCTGCTCTCCGGGGAAATGTTGCATTAGGAGAGAAATTGCTGGATCATGGTGCGCACATAATGGCCATGAATACGAGAGAACAGACTTCTATCCATTACGCTGTTAGACGTGGGCATGTCTCTTTTATCCAACTCTTCGAACCAAACTCCACAAGAACAACAAGAAAGTCAACCAATGGACCAAAACCCATAAAAAGGCAAACACTTGACTTGGATTCCAAATTCGCAGATGGCGGAACTATCCTGCACATAGCTGCAGCTGCACAGACGACCAAGGTCTGACTTATCTACTATCTAGTAACATAAATCTGGGTGTCATTAACAAGAAGGGAGCATTAGCATTGCACGTTGCAGTTGAGGCTCACAATACTGATGGCGTGAAAATCCTGCTACCCAAGATGAACGCAGCGCATATTGGCGTTCCGAATTGCGATGGTGACACACCTTTGCATTTAGCCTGCCGTCATGATCAGAAGGATCTAGTTAAAGCTCTCTTGACTTCTCTAATGCCCCGGGATACCGCAGCGGTGAAAAACAACAAAAACGAAACGCCGCTAAGTGCTGCTGTCAAAAACAAGTCATCAGATGTGTTGCTACTATTGATAAACTACGAAGCAGACATCAAGTACACCGAAGAAGATGGCTCTAAGACGAAATGGGCAACGACGGAAGATCCCAGCCATGACATAAATGCGACTGGGAGACTTTTAGATAACGAGAAATGCTGGGCAGGCAAACCTGAAACGAGGTCTAAAATCCTACATTGGGCAGCCCGCAATGGCTATATAGCTATTGTGCGGAAACTTATTGTTGCTGCAGAAGAGAGTGAGTTGAGTGAAGTGATGTACTGGGCAGCAGTTGGAGGTCAAAAGAACATTATCAAACACCTTTTTGCCAGTCACAAATACAGTCCACACATCAGTTCAGAGGAAGCCGCAGGGAAAGCAATTCAGGCTGCAGCAAGAAATGGCTATCATACGGTTGTCCAGCAACTCATAGCAGGGATGGTGGATACTAATAAGGAGATGTACTCACAGAACACGAACAACAGCATAAATACCAAAATGTGGACACCACTTCATTGGGCAGTCAATTACAGGCCGGATTGTGTGCTGGACATCGTACGAAATATGTTGATGAATGGTGCGGATCCAGAGCATGTCATTCGTGGTGGAGAGTCAGCCACTCGTCTCGCACGAGACTTGGAGAACACATTTCTTGATGGTGATCAGTATGCGGCAATACTTGGGCTCCTCCAGTCACCTCTGCGAATCCCACCAAAACCAACCCCCTTGATTGACCCTGTAGTCAACCACACCGATGAAGCAGCGAGTATTTTTCGGAGTTTCTACGCTAATGTTGTAGACTTCTATACAGCGGAAGGCCGCTCCTACACATTGGAAAGAAAGAGTGAGATTCATGATATTATATATAAAGAACCAGGCGGCCCAAATAGGGTAATGGATCACGCGAAGTCCATTTGGAAGCTTGAGGATATCGTTTTGGAGGATCGCCTAAGATGGATACATCTTCCAGCAAATAATGTAGGCCAAAGCCTTGAATCAAATTGAAACTCGAAATTAATTACTGATCTGAATTTACCCGGTGGGTATGGGCGGAGGTAAAATATCTCTCATATTAGCAAGGTGGTAGTAACTAACCATTGCGTAGGATCTTATGACTAGAATCTCTGCAGAAACTGGGAAGTCGGCTGACGAATACAATCGACTGAGCAAGTTTGTAGAGGTGAACAAGCGGGAGTATTTAGGGAAGCCAAGATGTTGATTTGTGTATCCATCTCTCACAGTAAGCTTTCGTTTCAGTCGAGAATTTGTTGAGTTGTAGAAGTCTCAGCACACCTCCCTTTACTTGTAGCTGCCGAAAGATTACATGAGATACTTTACAAGAGGAAGGAGAATACAACTTATTCTTCTCATCGACCTAGAACAATATCTTAGTCCTTCCTGGTCGATGATGACGGTCAAGTTGCATATTGTTCGAGCCATATAGGGGATTAAGTCACTGGAAACCCCTAGTAAAAACTTACACAACTGGATACTAATACAATTAAAAGTTCGAAAGTCGAGAGTTCTGGTCAGGTGAAAGTGTAGACATTCCCAAGTTGCAGGCTGAAGCAAGACTCAGAAAGAAATTAGTTTTAGAAAGAAGGTATATATTCCCAATCAAACCGAAACATGTCTTGTAATTATACGAGCGCTAAATTTTGCAATAGTGACTCCACGGCAGTCAACAAGACTGATGATGCTGAGAATGATGCCGATTCGAGCAACAACGACAAGGTTAAGGAGGAAAATAACGTCAGGCTAAACGAGGTCAAAGACATGGAGGCTCGAACATTGGCCCATTTTAGATCCGGAGAACCACCAAGAAACACCAAGAGAGATGCAGATGATAAAACAAGAAATCCCGGAGAAAGGAATAAGATCTCATCTCCAGGGCTCCAGATTAGCACTCTGCGTAAGTTCTTGGATCAACCATTTAGTCGGTCTTTACCACAACTGAACAGCCCTCTAGATCCCATACGTCACTTTTCAAACTGTTGGAAGCCACAGGGCGCTTCGGCAAGCCACCCGCCTGTCTGAGGCACTAATGCCGCTCGATAACAGTGGTGGAGATGCTACACCTAAGCAAGAGGTATCTCAAGTTGAAGCTTCCATAAATTACGATGTACCCGAGAAAGAAAACCTGCGCAAGCGAGCCCGAGAAGAAATACTGGAAGAAGAAAGCCCAAGAAACAGTGAAACAAGGCAGAATTATCCTAGTGTTTACCCTGGTGACGATCATTTTTGTAAGTCACAATATATATACCACAATTCCCATTGTAGCGTTTATTAATATGAGCATTTACTATTATAGGTACCATTATCATTCCTCACGTCGTTATATGCTTTGAACGTAGACTCATTTCCACACGAAGGAAGTGACTTCATATATCCAAATAGCTGGATTTTTCCTAGAATATGTAAGAACTGATCTACGACTACGACAGTGCACACTTGTACACAAGTGCTAATTTTGCATAGTCGGTACCTCTGCCACCATCGCCCTTCCCTTGGTCACGCTTGCTATATATGTCAACCCAATCCTATATTGGTACAAAATGACCTTCAGACCATATTTTAGAGCAAGTTTCACAGAATCATTGGCCAGGATCCGAGCTTGCTGGTCTCAGACAGAAACCAATAATAAAATCCCCGTAAACGAAGGGGAGGGCTGATCTCCTGTGCCTACGCCGTCTCAGATTGAGTCTCAACAATCTAACACAAGTCGCAAGCGGATTTGAGAGGGTAAGTGATTCAGGCGGAATCGACGGATACAATATATTATTTACTAATGGAAATTTACCTACTTACTAAAAGTATGTGAACTTATGACTGATTATGAGCTGGCGAAGCGGTGCATTTGAACTGCAAAACACTTTCAGGGTCAACTTTGTGGCGGAGAAAAATTGCGGAGTTTGCGCAAGTGAGTAGATGGGTTCAGAAAAGGTTTATTTTAGATTTCATATTATTCAATACATTATTGTGGGAGACTTCATTATGATGTTTCAGAATCGCGAATTGTTTTCAATTTTCGAGTTCCCCCCCTTTCACCACAAGCGAGAAGTTCTCTTGGCAGACTGACAACATCTAGGTGAGAACTTTCTAGGTCTACAACCACTATAGCATGAATTCGACCGAGATGTGTAGCAGTCTGACTATCCTCTCGTGTGTTAAATTCTTCGTAAAATGTTTCTCCCAAGGTCAAGGTCAAAACTTCTGCAGGAAAACTTTAGAGGAGTGGTCGAATTCCGCGCTTACCTGATCTGACTACATCCTGACTCAAGTTAATACTCCGAGAACTGAGTGCCATAGTTTGAGTCTAATCTTATGGTGATAAAATTGCTGTGGTCCTATCAGAATGGTGATGTTTTGGATTTCATAGAGCCACTCTCAGGGCACGCAACCGGACAGATTTTGGGGAAATAAGCGTTCTCCTGACATTGAAATTTAACAACCCCCCCTCCCCCCCAACTTGTTTTTGCCTTTAAAAATACAGCCATCGGAGGTCCGATCATTTCTGTGGATTCTTCTTGCTAGTGCTAGAGAATTTATTATTCTTTTTGGAGGGGACGGCTACTTCAGGGAGTGGTCCTTGGTACTCAATCTATTTGTCGACTAAAGAGAAGACCGTGACTGGGTAGTGGTGAAGTAGGAATGTGTGGAAAATCGCTAGGTACGCCCAGGCACTGCCCCAAGGATTGTGACTGAACTATTGAAGAGTAGAGAATACAAGTTATTTTCTTATCCTATCTAGGATATTTATGCTTATTCTTAGAATTCAAGAGGCAATCGAGTAGAATTTCTTGTAGTATCTAGGAGATTCAAATAGTAGTGTTCGCAGAGTTGTGACCTAAGCTCTTACCTGCCGCGCGATTCAACGAGGATGCTTGCTCATCACACTCGTCTTGCTCTGTATATCAGCGCCCTTATTCTGGACACGACAAAAATCTGTAAGTTATAACCATTTATCACCTTACAACCCATTTAATCTTTGTTGCCATCTAAGGTCAATTCTTTGACGTTGCCACAACTTGTCACACTTTTATCTCCATTTTATTGTCTTGCTTCCGCTTTCACTACCTTGCATCTCTCGACCGTTAATATGATCACCAGTTAGAGTACGAGGACAATATACAATACTTTAAGACCATCTAGCGTACCTGTAAGAAGGATGCGGAAGACTCTATGTTGTAGGCTTGACATTCTTTAACCGCACTCTAACGTGTATCATCCTCATGTGCTATAATTTTGCGACACTAGCTGTGTTCACAAAAGTCATTACTACAGCAATTTCTCATCACTGACCTTGATCACAGTCTCTCTAGTGGTGAAGCTCCCTCTCATAGACGCGTGTCAAGCGCGAGCCACAATCACCGAAGTTCGATAGTTCGGGTTCGACCGATGGTGACGTGCCTCTGCCAGGCCAGTCAAGCCAGCGGCAGATTGGCCTAGCTAAATCCGAGCTATTGTTCAATGGGTTTTCATAAGGCTATTATCTATGGCTATTTGGTAGAGAGCAAATACAACTCCTATAAACAGCATTCCCAAAAGTAGCTTACAATGTACCGCCAAAACCAACATCATGAAGGCACACAAGGAAGTTAGATTCGCGACCTGATAAATCTCGTTCCTGTCAAAATAGATTATGAAATCTATCAATGAACAGCCGCTCAAGCTTGATGACTATCTAGCCTCCTATATAAGAGATGCTGCTGCCACCGAGAGCAAGCACAGAGATCATTAACAACCTGAAGAAAGAGGTCGCGCAGCTCAAGGAAGAGATTAAATCATAAACTTCTGTTGAGACCTCGGCGCAGAAGGCCCTCTCCAATCTTCAAGTCAAGGCAAAATTTTAATAAAAAGGTCATTGAAGCGTACATGATGAAATTCGGCGGTTTGACACCTAGTCTCCGCTCAAAAGATTGTTGTCAATGGCAGTTCGTTCAGTCGCACTAGTGACCACCACTTGATTTCTGCGCCGGGAAATGCGTGATGGGAAGTACTTTACGCAGTGGATTTGTTTGAAAACTGTTAAGGATAATGTTGAGCATTTGCGCTTTGAGCTGGGAATGCTGGCTAGCACTTTCTATTCTCCTTTACTTTCGATCCGGAGCATCAAGTTTTCCATTACTGTTTAGGATAGAATCTTTCATGCTATTAGAACATTCTCTTTTCTCGGTTTTAATTCTAGCTCTCACAATATGTCAGCTTCCAAATTTGCTAGCACTTCGACAGTACATACTAATGGTGGAACGTTTCTGTGGTGGTTGGAGGATATTTGGTAATCTCTTTCATGATTTTCACGCGTTTTTTCCTAAAGAGGCTGTCATTTTCATAGAAATCCTTTTTTCGGCGGAGGTTTGGTGATAAGTTTTTCATAACCTGACAATGTTACACGTTTCGTAGCTTTTAGAAAATGTCATATGTTTCATACCACAGCTCCTGTTGCCTTTTCGACCTCTAGTGCATAGACAAGCGGCGCAAATATTAGTTTCAAAGATCGTTCACTAGGAAAATTCTAGTCGACGACATGTTCTACACATACCACTAAAGCTTAGTCAAAAATGTAAGAGAGCGGGACAAAATTCCGCGTGCACCGCTCCTTAATTCTCATAGGTATTATGAGACAATTCAATAGAATATCCTCAATTTTTAAGAGAACGAGCTAAAATGTCCTAGATAGTATAAGAGAATGATTTATATCCCCCCTTCTTATGCAAGACACTAGTCTAGATATTTAAATAGTACCTAAGTGTATATAGAGTTTTGACCTAGGCTCTTGTGCTAATAACACAAGCCACTAAATATCTTAAGCACTCCAAAAGTCTATATTAAGAAAATAAGCCTCGCCTACAGTCTATCCAAAGTGCGGTACCTGGAACAATCTCAATCACCAGATCAGGTATGAATAAACCACACTCTGTATGTCTTAGAGAGGAGCACCTATACTGTGGAGCGGTGTTGCGACAAGGTTTAAACTCCGTCTCCCTTATTGGTTCAAAAGCATTGAACATCCAATGCCCCTCCTTGCAAGCTAATGCGTAGATAAGAGCTTGGGTTAAATTTCCACATCTTCTACTCTTGATTCTCTTAGAGAGTATAGGTCATTTTAATAGACTGTGTTTAAACTCTAGAGGAATCAACTTAAATGTCTTAGCCAGGATGAGGGAACAATTTCTATTCTTTATCCTGGTTAGGACAGTCAGGGCCTTCGGCAAAAGCGCCTCGGTGTACCTAAGGTATTGACGCACGCTCTTATATCTTACAGAGTGACTTGCAGACCTTAAATATTTGTAACTAATTTCACTTGTTCCATGAGACTGCTCAATTAAACACCGATCAACAACCATCTAAAATTCTATTTTGCTATCATCTATCTCATCATCCATTACCAGCACCCACCTTCTTCTTCTCCTCTATGCTTTTCGCCGCCTCTGCAGCATCTTTCTTATCACCCTCAATGTTCATCTCCTCCAGATCCTTCTTTAGCTCCTCCACAACAGGTTCAGTAACCTCCTCGTACCCCTCAGTCACCATATCTGCTAATCCAAGGTCCTCTTCTTCCTCTTCCGTTCTCTTGTAATCTTCTTCCTCAAGTTGAGGATCTTTATCCGGTAGACACAAGTTTTGAACGTAGCTTCCAGCCAGAGGATCTTGTAGAATCACTGTGAACTTCTTCTCGCCCTTAATGGCTGCATCAACACCATCGAAGAACTTCTTCCAATTCTTTTTCGTTTCGGATTCTAAAGAATCACCTCCTTCTCCACTTTCATCACCAACATCAAATATCTGTTGATGAAGGTCGTCTCTAATATTCGTCAGGAGCCCCTCGACTGTAGTAAAACGACCACCGAGAGTTCCTGGATTGACTTGAAGGCTCAATTCTGGGCACTCGAGAGCGCAGGACTCGGATTTCAGGATATCTCGAGCAAGATCTGTTGAGTTTTCGACCTTGAGAGTAATCTTCTTTCCTAGTTCAGGGATGGCACCACCAGTCTTTACTTCGTTCGATCGGTAGCCGCAGAGCTCGCATACTGTGCTCATGATAATGACTTGCTTGAAATGCGGAATTTCCACCATCTTCATATGGGTGACACAGTGACGTGCGCAACCTGGACAGGCGGCCGGGAAAGAGTAAACCTCGTTGGGAACAACATCATCATCCTCGAATGAGGCTGCTGTTGGTTGCCCCACAACCTGCGGCTGTCCTTCCACTTTATTCTCCTCTTCATCTCCGTTACCACCGAGTCCCAGCTCTTCATTCTGTTCCGGCGTTCGCGCGTATTCGACCTTTGACCACTTTCCAACACCATCCTTGTGATCTGGTTCTATCCAAGAGTTTCCTGCTGGATCATCGAGCGAGACTCTGAAAGGAAAAGCTTCTCCAGCAACCATCTTCTTCCCTTGCGTCAAGATCTCATCAACTTTTGCCCAAGCCTCAGGCATCTGCTCTTTCCTGGCATCCTGATGCATCGCTAGATCTTCCATTATCATACCAAGTATTCCTTCAATATTGGTGAGCTGTCCTCGACCGGCAGGGACTTCGAGATCAAGCTCGATGAATTTCACGACACAGGTATCGGATTTGACAACCTGGCGCTCGAAGTCGGCAAGAGCTGTCAAACGAAGTTCGAACCGTGCCCCCTTTTGCTGAATCTCTCCGGCGGATTGTATCTGAGAGTTCTTGAAGTTACAGTGCGGGCAGAAGAAGGACATTATAATAATTTCGCGGAAGAAAGGTATTCGGGTAAGTAACAGCCTGGTCATCCCCTAGGAAAGCAGTAATTAGCAGGCACTCATGAGAGAAACATAGGAGTTAACATACATTTTCGCGGCAATTCATACATAGACTTTCAATTTCGTCGACTACTTTCTGTTCCTCTTCTGGTGTCTTGGTTTCGACTGCGTTCGGGTTTGACTCAGAGCTAGGAACCTCATTGTTATTAGTTGTTGTCAAGTCTTCTGCTTTTTTCCCAATACTGTCGAAGAATCTGTCAAAGGCCGCACCATCCGGTTTAGGATCGTCTTGTGAGTCGTTGGCCATTTTTTTTTTCAATTATTGTTGTAATGATAAATTTCTGTATGGAAGTTCGAGGTGGGATGATGATGGCGGGGTGAAATTTTTGCGATAAGATAAGGCTGACCACTAGCGCCCGCCCCTCACTAGGCTGTATGCAAGGCTATAATCTCTCGAAGGAACTAGAAGCTTGTATACAACACTGGAAAGTGATAGTTTGTCGATCACGAGTATGAAGATGAAGCTTGAGAGCACAACAGAAACTCGTGAAAGTATAATTGCTACAACTTATCAACCTTATTCCACAGTGGTCACCAACACTTGTGAGACAATTAACCTTATGAAATGGCTTGTCCGGACAATTTATTCCATATTATTCTCAGGCTCTTTTTGAAGCTTCTGTGCTATGACAGCGCCACCGAGAAGGCCAAAGGCAAGTAGTACCGAAGCAATCATGCTGATGGAATGTTAGCTGTGTAATATTATCAATAATAGCCAACTCTCACATCAATTTGATTCTGCGACTGTGTTTCCGACATGTTTTCTGCTCGCCCCTCTCAAGATCTCTGGCTTGGTCCTCATCGTCAGAAGAAAGATCAACTTCTGATTCAGACTCTGGTTCCTGGATTTTGGCTTTGCCTCGCTTCGACTTCGATTCGTTGGGGCCAGGACGGTAGTCTATAGTTCTCACTTCCTGGTTCTTGCGGCACTTTTGGCCGCGCCTTGGAGCCTTGCCTGTCGCATGTGTATTTCGGCCATGGGGTTCGGGAATCGCGACTTTTTTCCGGGCATCCTTCGCATGTTCACCGGTTTGCATGATGCTCACATAGGTGGCCTTTCCAGAGTCCTTCCAGGCTTCACGAATATCCTCTCCGGTCTTCTCCCATCCCTCACACAGATCATCTCCCAAGTTCTTCCAAGATTCCACAAAAGCATTACCGGCTTTCTTCCATGACTCGCCAGCGGTTTTTCTTGCCTCTGCCCGAACTTCTGATTTACTATTACTCGACTCTGCTGCCAGGAGAGGGGTCTTGACACTGATATCGGGACGCTCGGTGCCTTGCGCAATAAATGTTTTGTCCCAACATGTCAAGGACTTTGCTGGTTTGTGTTTTGAGTCCTCCCAGTAATACTTGACTTTAGGTGGTTTATAGTTCTTGCTTTGTGGTAGCTGTGATGGTGTTAGTTTTACTCTATCTATTTTGAATTTGTGGGTTTAGCTCTAACCGTAGGTTCTGGTTTTCTCGATAGATCGAAGAAATGGCTTCGTTCAGACATCCTTATTTCATAAAATCTAACAAGTCAAGGCCACAGCCCGGTGAGACCTTCTGAGATGCCTTTTGCTTTGCTAATAGAGCTTGTAGACCACTCTGCTTCTTGCTTTTTGAACGCTTCTTGCTGCTGGTACTGGAAATTTCTTTTGAAGGAAGGTTGTGCTTGGGGTCGGTAGTGGTGGTAGTAGCTGCAATGATAGGGCGAGGAAGTAATGGTGATATTTTCCTAGGTTTATGGCGCGGGCAAGAAGTGACAGCATGAAGGCTTCTTCTTTTGCAGCATGAGCAGCGGTAAGTAATGGTTTTAGTAGCGGTCACATCGTTCTTTCCTCTCTTTCGCCCGGGACTCTTGAACTCCTTTGCAGCTTCCCAACCAAGGATCATGATGGTACCACAAACTCTACAGACCTCTCTTTTGTGCTCTTCTGTTGAATCAAGATTGTTATCAGATAACAATTTTGCGTAGCCCGACATAAGGTGTTTTGAAGTGGCGGGTGCTACGACCGCAAGGAGATGAGCCGAATCATTTAGGTATCTCAGACGCACTGAGAAATCTTGACTTGCCATATTAAATTGTGTCTTAGACTATGGTAAGATTTTCTGAACAAGATACAGTGCATCTTTGGTCTGAGATTGTCACGGGCAGTTGCCGCTTTTTCGGAACAGAGGTTCTGTACATGCATGACTAACATTTAGTGCCAAGTCTGCCAAGCATGACTCGACACCAGGATGCTCAACTTGCCCGCGATTCCTCAAAAACCATCAAATCACTTTCAGTAGCCAGAAAACCAAACGTAGAAAAGTTCGTGATTCCTTTTCTTATCACGGGTTCCTGGCCGCTTCTATGAGAATGGGGGATGTTCTATCTGAAACTCAAGGCTTGCGAATTGCCGTTGAAGGGTGTGTAAGTCCACGATCCACAGCTATAAATCTGATCGCAGATCTAATAAATTAACAGGGCCATGGCACGCTAGATGCTATATACGCATCCATAGAGAAGGCATGTCAGGTCAGAGGGTGGGATGGAGTTGATCTCTTAATCATCGGAGGCGACTTCCAGGTACGTTCCTTCCAAAGCCCATGGATGGAAACAGTACTAACAAGTATCAGGCAGTTCGCAATGCCTCAGATCTCACGGTCATGTCTTGCCCAGTCAAGTATCGAGCTATAGGCGATTTCCACAAGTACTACAGCGGCACCAACAAGGCACCGTACCTCACAATATTCGTCGGAGGTAATCACGAAGCAAGCAGTCATCTCTGGGAGCTCTATTATGGAGGTTGGGTCGCACCAAATATATACTATATGGGAGCCGTAAATGTAGTTCGATTAGGGGGAGTACGAATATCTGGAATATCTGGGATATGGAAAGGCTTTGACTTCAACAAACACCACCATGAACGGCTTCCTTATAATGCAGACGATGTCAAATCCATCTATCACGTTCGGGAGCTGGATATAAGGAAGCTTTGCCAGCTAAGATCACAAGTCGATATCGGAATCAGCCATGATTGGCCAAGAGCAATAGAGAAACATGGGGACCAGAAATCTCTGTTCAGGGCGAAACCCGATTTTGAACAGGAATCAAAAGACGGCACCTTGGGGAGTCTGGCCGCCACCTATGTTATGGATCGTCTTAGACCGCCTTACTGGTTCGCTGCTCATATGCACTGCAAATTCTCTGCGACCAAAATTTACCAGGATGAAGCTAATGGTAGAGTGGAATTGGCCTCACCGTCTAATGGGCAAGTTCAAACTGCCACAGTCGAGGAGCGTCTTGGAGCAGCCATTAGCCAGAATTCTGACGAGATCGATTTGGATATAGAGGGTGACGACTCCCCTCCTCAAAAACACATCACTAATATTCCTTCCTCTGTGGTTAACGAAGATGAAATCGACCTAGACGATGATGCTGAGCCTACTACTTCACTTCCAGAAATATCGTCTTCTGTCCCATTGGATGTGCGAGCCCAGCTGCCTTCCTCATTTGCACGGCCGGCAACCTTTCTACAAACTGCTTCGACACAGAAGTTTCCAATGGGTCAGCCCTCGCCTCCAGAAGTAACTAACAAAACTGTCAGATTTCTTGCTCTGGACAAATGTTTGCCAGGTCGGAAGTTCTTGCAGTTACTTGAAGTTGCACCACATTCGGTACAGCAAAAAACAAGCCCGTTGGATGAAACTACGCCTAGACCAAAACCTAAGTTTGAGTACGACCCTGAGTGGTTGGCAATCATTCGAGTGTTTGCTCCAGATCTTGTCCTAGGAGACAAGACAGCTTCTCCCTCACGAGATCTTGGAGAGTTTCACTATCGCCCTCTTATTGAGAAAGAGCTTGATTGGGTGTCTGAGCATGTTGTCAAGCAAGGTAAACTGGAAATTCCTGATAATTTTATCATCACTGCTCCCATATTTGAAGATTGGATGCCGGAGATAATCAACGAGGGCCCATTTGAATACAGTAATCCTCAAATGCAGCAGTTTTGCAATCTTGTGGGTATTGAGAACAAGTTTCATGCGTCCGAGGAAGAGAGAGAAGAGAGAATGAGAAGTGGACCTGCGCCTGCAGAAGCGAGAAGAGGTGGGTTTGGAAGAGGCCATCAGAGAGGACGCGGGGGAGGCAGAGGAAGAGGCCGAGGACGTGGAGGTCGATGGTAGGCTGGTTTCGCTTTCTTGTTAAATGATACCCTGGGTTGATATCCAATTCACCAATAATCTTCATCTCTGAGTGCATCTGAGACTTCCGGGCCTCCCTTATCAAAAGGTTCATGCAAGTCGTTGCAAGCTAACAACTCAAACTCTGGTCTCCTCCATTTCGGACGACCAACAATTAACATGGATACTTGTAAACTGTTTCAATTGGACAGCTGCCCGAGATATTTCCTGCAAACATGAGCACCATCACTTCTCGATTTTGGTAATGCACTTGGTATTGCTAAAGGCAGATAATTGCTCTGCCCGCAAAGGCTTTCCAGCGCAATATTGAGACACCGCTGCCATTTCTGCGCCCTTGAAGCACCTCGCCCAGTTAGACAACCCAATGCATATAGCCAGTTAGTACATCACATCGAGACCACTTACTGTCCCGGTGTCTCCACATCTAGGTCATGTCACACGCATGGGCTATCTCCGCAGTTTAATGGCTTATTCTTGGAGCGTGGGCAAAGCCGTAGCCGCGTTGCTGAAAAGATGGAGAAGTCTTGGACAAAAGGAGTCCTTTGTGAAGGGCCAGTTTCGGCTTTTGCTTGTCATATGATTTGCTCTGACAACAATAAGGGGAAAGATTCATGGCTGACAGCGGTCACTCCTTGTAGGTTGTACCTGCTGATCTGGCGTATGAAAGGCGGTGAATCCGTGTTATGGCAGGGAATGACGGATGGCGCTGTCACGCAGTTAGACCGAGAAGCCCGGCGCTCCTAAAATAGTTTTTTACACTGCAAAACCCATAACGTCTTGCCCGCTGTTACTCGTACATAACTAAACCTCTTTCCTTGAGATTTTTACAAAGCCATTGAGCTTTAGTAATTGCGTGCAATCACGTACTCGTGTATTCGCCACATCTCCCACACAATTTTTCACCACACGCTGCAGGCACTTTATTTTGCTGATACTCGAACCAATCCCTGGCCGTTCTTTGAGACTGGCAGAAAAGATCGAGCGAATCGCGTCTCAAGCCTTGTCCACGGTCCATTAACTCTCACCCAGAGCTCTTTCGCTGCCACCCGCACTACACGCCAACCCCAAGATCAATTTACAGTAATACCTCAGTTGTACTACTCCTCTGGACTGCCATACGGCAAATATCCCAACAACCACAGAACCTCCAACGCCAGGCGAACTGAATGGCTACCTTGGGCGACTTGTTATTCGATCAGCGAAGCTCGATTTCATTCATTCCTCATTGACCATACAGGAGTTCTGTCTTTTTTTACGGGCCTTTAATCACATTAGTGGTTGAATTGATACAATACTGGCGTATATTGATGTTGCTCGACTTTCTCTGAAGCTTTGAATTGTAGAAATTGTTTCGCATAGGAAGTGTTTGCCAAAAACAGTCACAATGAAGTTCGGCCGCAAGTAAGTCTGATCAATCCTTGCAGAATACCTGCAACACAACATCGAGTGTTGGTCTAATTCTCGTGTCTTTAGTCTACCCCGCAATCAGGTACCAGAATGGGCGTCCTCGTACATCAATTACAAGGGCTTGAAGAAGCTCATCAAAGCCGCCGCTACCACTGCCAGGCTGGGCAAGGATGTCGATCTTGCTGGCATGTATCCTTTGATGCCAACGTGAAGGTCCAACCCTAACATCCGTGTAGAGATTTTCTTTTCTTTGGACCGAAACCTTGAAGGCGTGGACGAGTTTTATAACAAGAAGTTTGGGGATGCTTCACGACGACTGAAGCTTTTACAAGAACGCTATGGAGCATCACCACTGAGCTTAGAGGAGCTTGATCGAAATGAGATCGAGGAATTGATGGGAGCTTTGCTGGAACTTCGAGGACAACTACGGAAACTTCAATGGTTCGGCGAAGTCAATCGACGAGGTTTCGTGAAGATTACCAAAAAGCTGGATAAGAAGGTTCCCAATGTTTGCGCTCAGCGTAAATATGTTAGCTCAAAGGTGGACACAAAACCGTTCGCTACCAACTCTGCTTTGACGGAAGCTATGAAGACTTTGAACGAGTGGCTGGAGATCCTCGGAGAAACCAAAGGAAAAGATGACGCTGCTGCTATGAAGTCAGCACATACCATCAAGCGTGTTTCGTCACGATCAATTATCAACCTCCCAAATGGCCTTCTTGATACCGTCGACCAAGCGATTCGAAACGACGATGTACCAATCCTCAAGGAAACACTAGCAGAAGCCAATCTGGAGATCGGAGATCCTGCGATGCAGAAACTCCTCGTCAGTCTTTTGCAGAGTGCGATTTCTTGTAGGTCGAAGAAATGCATAGACTTTCTTTTGAAGGATATCAAGAACTTGGATGAAACAGACGACATTAATCATCGCAACTGCTTGCACCGCCTGGTCATCTCAATTGGTCGCGCGAAATCCAATCCAGAGCTCACACTAAGTACTCATATGGAGTCAGAGCGTATGCGTTATTTGATTCCTGCGGAATCTCCACCGTTGGGCCCAGAACCTAGCGAACTCAAGGAATCCAGCTTGCTAAGTATCAATGATGAGTCCGTAGTCCTCTTGATCCATCTTCTCGATGCCTTGTCACCAAACCAGCGTGCTGCGCTCTCAAGCAAAGACTCATATGGCCGCTTGCCTTTGCATTATGCTGCTCAATTTGGTTTCGTCGTGGTATGTGAGGTTGTCATGAAGCACATGCAAGATTGGGGACAGTTCAGTGTGGAGCATGGAATTGATGCTCCGGAGTGGCAAGATAACGAAGGTCTTGCACCTTTGCATCTTAGTGTCATGGGTGGACATCCTCTCACAACTGCTGCACTTTTGAAGGCTGAAAATTGGCAAGGCCTGAACGACCAGAAGGCGGCTATGAGAAGAGATATCTCAAAATCCAGTGCCGTACTTGCTCTTGCTACAAAAGCAAACTTTACACAGATTGTCAAGCTCCTCGTCGATGCTGGCGTGGACATCAATTGGCAGGATGATACAGGTGAGACCGCATTGCACGTGGCTGCCCGCTTTGGACATGATGAATGCGCAAAGACATTACTCGAAGGAACTGCCGATCAAAAAGCAGACATTGAGCTAGCTGAGAAATCATTTTCCTGGACACCTTTACATGTCGCTTGTGTTGACGGACATGCTTCCATTGTAGAGCTCCTCATTGCAGCTGGCGCGGACATTAAAAAACAAGATGCATCTGGCTGGACTGGACGAGAGCATGCTGCTCTGCGAGGTCATCTTGTTATCGCCGACAAAATCTTGCAAGCTTGGTTGGAGAGATCAAGTGCAGGGTCAGATGATTCTACAGACACCAGTGCATCTTCTCTTCCTGGAAATTCATCTATGGGAGCCCTTCGTTCTCAGAGTGGGAACACTGTAACGAAAGCAATTGAGCCTGTCAAGTCTTTTGGCCATCGTTACTTGAAGAACGAAAGTCTTGTGCTTGTTAGCCTGGGATCTATGGATATGAGAAAGGATATTTCCGCCGTCAAGCTGGACAGAATTCCTATGGCAGAGGCTCATTCTACAGAACTAGACACTGCCCTATCTGTTATTGTGTCTGCGAATGGAGCCCAAGGAGAGTCACACATCATTGATCTCCCCGTTCAAGACAACATCTCTACCGAACCCATGGTATTTCAAACCACCGATGTTTCTAGAGTCAAGTTGTACTTCGATATTGTTCCAACTTATGCTGGTCTCCAGGAGCACAAAGTTGGACGTGGTGTAGCAATACTTGCCAACATGAAGCAAGCAATTGGCTTGAAGCGGATGAATTTGCAGGGGGATGTTAGTGTGCCTATCATGAGCACGAACCTCGAGGTCATTGGAAGTGTTAATTTCAACTTCCTCGTCATCACTCCATTCTCGCATCCAAATATGGAAGTTACTGCGAAGCAAACATACTGGAAGGAGATGACTTCGACCATGGTAATAGGCCATAGAGGTCTCGGCAAGAATGTGACATCTAACAAATCATTGCAACTTGGAGAGAATACTCTACAATCCTTCATTGCTGCGGCAAACCTTGGCGCCAACTATGTCGAGTTCGATGTTCAACTCACCAAGGACCATGTTCCAGTCATCTATCATGATTTTTTGGTAAGCGAGACAGGCATCGACGCACCGGTCCACACCTTGACACTCGAACAATTCCTTCACGTCAATGACGTTACCCCTCGACCATCTCGACCTCCTTCTCCTCCTACGGAAAAGCAATTCAAAGTTGTTCGGGGCCAAGACCGTCAGCGATCGCTATCCATGGGGCATACGCTACCAGAATCTGAGATGCCAGAGCGCATGAAGCACACTCGTGACTTCAAAGCAAAGGGCTATAAAGCAAACTCGCGTGGTAATTTCATTCAAGCACCTTTCACTACTCTCGAGGAGATGTTCCTCAAGCTTCCTGAGAATGTTGGCTTCAACGTTGAGATGAAATATCCTATGTTGCACGAGTCTGAAGAGCAGGAGATGGACACATACGCCGTCGAACTCAATAGTTTTGTCGACACGGTTCTTACCAAGGTCTATGATCTTGGAAAAAAAAGGAAGATCATTTTCAGCAGTTTCAACCCTGATATATGTCTGCTTTTGAGTTTCAAACAGCCAAATATACCAGTTCTGTTTTTGACAGATGCTGGAACCTCTAAGGTTGGCGACATCAGAGCTAGCAGTCTCCAGGAGGCTATCAGATTTGCAAGTCGCTGGAATTTGCTGGGTATTGTGAGTGCTGCGGAGCCGTTGTGCAATAGCCCTAGATTGGTGAGAGTTGTGAAGGAGAGTGGTTTGGTGTGCGTGAGTTATGGTACTCTAAACAATGACCCTATCAAAGTTCAGGTAAGCTTGATCATATTCTTCGATATGGTCCACACTAATCAGGAGAATAGGAACAAGTCAAAGAAGGAATCGACGCTGTCATTGTTGATAGTGTCTTGAAGATCCGAAATGGTCTCACCAAAAATGCGAAGCCTGTTGTGATGGTCCAACAACCACCACCAACACCAAAGCAGGATATGGTCAATGATGAGAATGAGCGTGGCATTACTGTTCCGCTCGTTATTTAAGGAGCATCAGTTTTCCTTTTCACGATCAGTTGGATGTATTAGCCATTCGAGCGTTCAACGAAAATGGGTATCAACTACCAGAGCATTGTTTGAGTACAAAGTATGGTCTGGCGAGGGCGTTTTTCAGGTGGTAAAAAGTAGCAAGCATAAATATGTCTTGCAAACTGGGCGAAGGCATTCTCATACTGGCATGGAATGAAACGCATGACCCGTGAAATATTCGCTGGGTACAGACTTTAAGATTTGAATGTTATGCATTCTAGGAGGGAGCTAAAATGCTCTCTTTGTCTTCGCTCCTCTCACAGATATGCCTTCGAATCAATGTGACGATTAGAGGAATTTCCAGTAGATATCATATTCCCTCTTTTGCCAAGTGACTGTCTGCCATGCTCAAGTCTCAACTGATTTTGATTCTCTAACTTAAGTCGCCATGAATGATGCACTCGCAGGGATAAATTTTACGGAATTACACGCACAAAGCCGCAAAGTGTAGATGGAATTGCTTTTCTGTTAATTATTCCTGCCACTCCAAATGTCCGTATCTATGCACCACTACCTTAATAGTTGAAGACAAGCAAATGGGTGTACGTCAAGGATAGGTCCCACCAACTGTTCCCAGACCCTAGAAATCGAGTAGCGAAAAAGCCTATCGTCATCTATTTGATCTCCTCAATCTTTGGCTTGCTGGATGAAGCAGCAGCTTCCTCGTCCTCTTCGAGCTCAGGCATTTCCTCATCGTCCTCATCATCATCGCCCTCTTCCGCGTCATCAGCACCGCCCATTCCTGCGCCGCCAAGCTTGGAGAAGTCGATGCCGCCAAAGTCACCTCCAGCTCCACCCATCATTGATGACATGTCGCCCATGCCTGGCATACCACCCATACCACCCATACCACCACCTGCTGCTGCTCCCTCTGTTAGACACATCCGTACAAATTAAATTCCTCCCTCTCCCATTTTGCAGAGAAAGGCAAGGAAGTAAGGCTAGGACCTACCTAGATCATCCTCAGGCGCCTCATCCTGCTCATCCTCATCAACCCACTTATCGAAATCTGTCTTGAGGAAATGGACCTTCTTCGCCTCCTTCAAGAGCCGAGGCCAGAACTCCTCCTTCAGCTCCTTCTTCCGCAGGACAAGCTGCACGTTCTTGGCGGTGTGGTTGATTTTGGTGTGCTCGATATCGATCTCGCCGTACAGCTCGAACTCGATGGCGTAATCACGCTTGAGAGAGTCCGAATGGCCGGCGAATTTTAGGGAGGTCGTCTGCACGTCGAGCTTGAGGTTGGCGGGTTGCACGTCTGGGACGGTGATGGTGACATAAAGGTAGTTTTTCGCAGCGTCGCTAGCGGAGGAGCGTTGAGCCCAGAGGACTGCGGGGAAGGATTGATTAGTTCTTGTTTTAAGGAATAAGAGGTAAAGGTGAGGGGAGTCTATGCATTGCACTCGCCAGGAGCTAGCATTGCTTATTGCCTGACTTGACAATCATATTGCAGGGTGATTAAAGCTTACCTTCTGGAGTTGCGGCCATTGTTGGAGATTGTGTGATTGAACTTGTGACAAGAAACCGTAGTGGCGATCTTGCGATGTAGTGGTGGGAATGGGGAAAGGAAGGGGTGGTTGTCTAGAAAAATGATTTGTAGAGGCAGAGAATTTATTTGGTGAAGGTCAAGCAGCTTTGTTTGCCTTAGAAAAGAAGCGCACACGAAGAACGAGGCTGCAGGTTTCGATGGAAAGTGATGGAAAGCTACCCAAAACGGTGGAGAGTCGATATCCCTGCTCTTTCAGCTCAAGCTTCATGGGGATGAGATCAAGCGGCGCAAGCAAATTGTTATTCTGTTTACACTTTTATATACTTTATTTCTAATTTATGCTTTTTGCTGCCTTATTAAGTTTACATAGATATTATATGACAAACATTTCAATTGTTTGTTCAGTGCCCGGCTAGCCCTACAAAGTAGCCCGGCAAACTTTCAGCCGCTGCCCGCCGGCCTTTCCTGCCAAAATGGCAGCCTTCGGCTGACTGACAAAGGAACGTCACTGGCCCACATTTTTACCCTGCACGTGTTTGTCACAACGCAACTCTATCAACCATTGACCTCAATCACACGAATTCCTTGATATCTCCATATACTTCCAGCAGCGCATTTTGCTGCGTCGCGCAACCTGGGACTCGGCGAAGTCGTTACCATAACCCATCCGCAAAAATGGAATCCATCAAAGCCGTCTTCTTCAAACCAGACCCCCAAGCCCAGGTACGATAATACCCCCACCATGAAGAACCGCACATCCATCTAACACGTCCAGGTCCGGAAATGCAACCAACTAATCCGCCAAAACACTCGCAAGCTCGACCGCGACATCGCCTCCCTCAAAGTCGTCGAAGGTAAAGCACGAAGCAGCATCGTCCAAGCCAACAAACGCGCGCAACGTAACCCCTCACAAGCCAACCAAGCAGCAAAGGAAACACGCATCTTCGCCCGCGAACTGATACGCATTCGCAAACAATCGAACAGACTTGTAACTTCAAAAGCGCAGCTCAATAGCGTAAACATGCAAGTCACAGAAGCGTTCGCAGTGCGGAAGATCGAGGGCAGTATCAGGAGTAGCGTGGGCATCATGAAGGATGTCAATAGTTTGGTGCGCCTGCCGGAGCTGACGGGGACCATGAGGGAGCTGAGTCAGGAGTTGGTGAAAGCGGGGATTATCGAGGAGATGGTGGGGGATATGTTACCGGAGGATATGGAGGAGGAGGAAGAAGAGGCAGAGAGTGAGGTTGATAAGGTGCTGGGAGAAATTCTCCAGGATAAGATGGGTAAGGTGGCTGCAACCCCAAATCTGCCGGACCCGGTGCAGGCGGCGCCTGTCGCGGAAGAGGAGGAAGAGGATGCGGCGAGCGAGGCAATGCTGGACGTTATGAGAGGAAGGTTGGAGGCGTTGAAGAATTGAGATAGGGATTTTGTGTGCTGGTTCATAGGCGCATTGGAATTGGCATGGAGTTTGGGGTGGTCATGGATTGTCACCAGGCGTTTTTTACATGTTCTAGCATTGAGGCAATTCATGAGATTGTGGATATCGTGGAGGATTTCTCTACGTGAGGGAGACCTAGTTACGGAGTCGAATAAGTGCTAGAATTGATCTACGACTCAAAGCCTTACGGCTCGGTTCTTTAAATGGATTCAAAAGGTGCTATTCACAAGTTCAATATTCACAGCGGCCATCTATGAATACACATAAAACATACTTCTCAAAGATCCTGTGTATAGCGCTAGGTGCAAGTTGTTGTCTTTCAGAAGGAAGCCTTGGATGTACTCAATCTATGCTAAAAACAACTCGCAAGGCTTGGAAACAATTAAAAATACCGACTACCAGTGTGATACATTTGATGTAATTAATGGTTTAGATTAAGTAAATTTCATCATTCTACTGAGCCTTGAGTCGATGTGGAGAAGCGAGTTGAGGCAATTTGATGACTAATCCTCGCTTGGGTTTATGGGGATATTTGACTTCACTTCATGACTCTCGCTGCAGCATCCTTATTACTGTTACAATTTTGTGCCACAAGTGTGGTGAGGGGATGGTGGGAGATATTTAGGTCATAATGATGCTATTGATGCTATGATTTTCTGAATGTCTTGATTTTAGGAGGATGACTGGGTGTCAAAAAGAGAGACTACCTGGTATTATACCTTATAACTTAGCGGGTACAAGTCTACCAATATAAAAGAAAAGAATCATCAGATAGAACTACTGAGTCTGACCTGGTCTTTATTAAAGTATATAGACCTGACATCTTCTACTCTATCATATTGTTGGCCTGAGGCACGTAAGAATATCATAAATAGAGCTAGAAGAGCAGGAGAAAGAGTCTTGAGTTCCTTATTACATCGTCCTAGACGGCCTGAGCTTCTCTATATTATATATCTCTGTTAATCTAGGCATACGGAGTTGCCATCGGTACCCCCGTCGAGGCTTCCGAATAGTATATAAATGACTTTTATTATGCAGGTATCACCGTACCTATCAATAGTCCCAAATGTTTTAGCCTGTGGAATAGTCTCAGACTTGTACTTGAATAGGTATGACATGGTTCAAATCCTCGTCGTGTTAGTGGAATGCAGAAGCTTTGGACACTGCACATCCTCTAGCGCTTTGACTCTAAAAGCCACATCTGGTAAGCCAAGCTTGCAGATTGTTGAGTGTCTTCTTATAGGGAAGTAAAGAGCTTCAAGTTTGCAATTGCTATTATGCGAGGCTTTCTTTTGGTTGTCGATCTATTATACCATGATAGTCCCAGACCTTCTGTTTTCGTAATATGCATTTCCATTGCAATCTCCAGCTATGCTGTTTCGCGGACAGGCTGCAGTGTTTTACAGTTCTTCTTTGAGGTGCGCCACTTGAGGAAAACCTTCAGATTGTGTCCGTAAGAAACCACTATTAAATAGGGCTATAGAGCAAGCATCCTACAACCTATCTTGGCTCATGAAGGGTGACCATGTATCCTCATGTCCTGAATAATATAATTTCTTGTAGAGAAGCCTACTAATCTTGATTACTTTGAAAGTATCTTAACAATTTTCATGAAAATCACAGCCTCAAGATCAATTTGACACACCCAAACAAAACTGTAGGTCGCGGTCAGCCCAAATATCACCTTCAAAAGCCGACCCAGAGGCATAAAGGTGAGATGCCACTCAACGCCACAGGCAAATAAGAAAGTCATCTGATATTGATTTGGCTCCACAGAAGTTCTCGCTTAAAAGATCGATGCTTATTCAATTGCCTTTCTCGATCTTTCTTGCACCAAAAATTTGCGCAATTCACGACCGGGAGCAAATAACTCACAGATCAAGCATGGAACTAGCGAACAGAGTCAGCGGGCAGAACTCAAACGCTAACATGTCGACCGAAATCAACGAAGTGCACCATGGCTTGAAACCAGTTGGGTTCACAGATGCGAAACTCAAAGGTGAGGACGACAAAAAGCAAGTTGCGGGTGACAGCCAAAAATCAACTGTAGACGACTATCTTGAGGAGAAATTTTGCATGACCCAATCCAACCAGACCTACGAACACCTAGACAAAGGGGAAGATCATCTTATAGAGTGGTATAAGGGAAGGTTCGCACTTAATTACTTCACATCCGGTTCTATCGACAAGAACGAAATTCAGTCTCTCGCTCCATACATCGCACTTACCGAGGAGCAAGTCAATAAGATATACTCCGTCATTTCTGAAATTGGAGAAGAGTTAGTGAAGGGAATTGGCATGGCTGTTGTTATGTAGGTATCACATCTATAACACGACCGTCCTATCATATATTAACCTTAAGAAAGGCATCTGTTGAGAAGCGACGGCTGGATTGAGGGAAAGCGTGATATACTTCCGGAATTTGAGACTCGCGATAACCGGATCAAATGGTTTCGCCAATGTTTCTACGAAACCCCTCTCTTAGTTGTCTCCATCGTTCATGAAATCAACCCGGCCATGGATCTGCAATGGATTATGAGCAACACCCTGTACACAGGGGCTGATGCATGGTATAATGTCCTACGAATCAGACTTCGACACCATCTATTCACAAGAGCTGCTCTCATTTGTGATGTCATATTCAAAGGCATGTTGATGGTGACCAATGCAGGCGAAATTGGCAATGATTCAGAACGAGTAAATCGAAAAGTCTTCCAACCTTACAGCCATTTTGATGCTAATAATGAACGCAGACCAAGCAGATGCTTCACAAATGTTTTAGACGCAACCCGATAACAGATGCCGTATATGGCGCGGTAGGTATGAACGATTGGCCGATCAAGGAACCATACAACCCTAACAACAAGTCAAAGCCCTGGGACACTTGGTGCAAAGACTGGAAGGGGGTTAAAGAGTTGCAAGAGAATTCTAGATTGTATGAAGAGGATAGCTAGGATGAAGAAGAGCATAGCACAGAAGAAGAGTCTGGCGAATTCAAAGAAGAGGCCAGTAGAAATGAGGCTTAGAGTGCAGATGGAAAATAACAAGTCTTCTAAAAGCGACTCAGAGAACGATGGATAAAATGTCTATCTAGACAGTCGTAATAATTCTTCGATGATATTCTCCGAGGTACTCCAATTAGTTCTAGAGGGGTGGTGTTCTGCGACATGTAGTGTTATAACCACCAATACGAGTCGTTGCCCAATTGAACGTCCGCTTCGCCAATTAATATATATTACGAGTTAGACTATAATATTGAGCAATTGAATAGTTATCTAATTGCTTATTTCTATGAAAGATACCGGCTCTCCCTTATCTATTTACTTGTCTTTGCTTTTAAAGAAGGGGAAAATAAATCCCTAGGTGCCTTAGCTACCTCGGTACTCTTCTTTTGAAAATGGGGTATAACTATACTATTCTTGAGAAGTGGACTTGAATCTGTGTGGCCTACTTATAGCTACCGGGATCATCACTACTACCCAGAGGTTTAGGATCAGTTTAAGAGGTAAAGTCTATCAAATTTATAAATAATCCATCAAGGTAACGTTGGCTAATAATTAGTGTAATGAGGGAGACTCATTACTAACCGATTTAGCGTTATAAATTACATACTTCTTAATAACCCACTTAATATCCGCCTGGGTAATACTATAGTAGAGCTTATAGCAGCTTTCGTGGTTCTTATTAATTCCTATATATAAGTAGTATATAAAATATAACGGAGTAACAACATGCTAGCATATTGAAGTGCCCTATAGACCCCGCTAATAAGCCCGAAACTATCCTACGTATTTGCAGTGTATCGACGATTAAGTTCGATGCCACGTAAAGTCTCCGCCTTAAGACAAACTTACCTATTACCAAGCTTGAAATACCAAGTTATAAATAGCCCCATATTCGCTATCGAGTAACTTCAGCGACCCGAAGGCGGGAGGAATAAGAGCGCTAGGACTCCCGAGCCACCCTCTAACCTCATGCCGACGGACACTATTAAGTACGGATCGATTAGAGCTCTCGGCGAGGTAATCCTTAAACTTAGCTTTCAAAACTTCTAGAAAAATAA
Source organism: Hymenoscyphus repandus (assembly GCA_001414415.1). Classification (NCBI taxonomy): domain Eukaryota; kingdom Fungi; phylum Ascomycota; class Leotiomycetes; order Helotiales; family Helotiaceae; genus Hymenoscyphus; species Hymenoscyphus repandus. The sequence goes on from LLCE01000028.1 coordinate 250,091, forward strand.
TAACACCATTAGGCTTAATACCCGGTCGAGGAAAGGCAGGTAAAAACCGGGCACCAGAGGGGGAGGGGGTAGCATCGGTAGCGTCAAATGACATAGCGGGGCAAGTCAGGTGATATATATAAATTTTCTAGTAAAACAAAGTAAAGTAGAAATCGATAACACTATATAAGAGGGAGATAGATATACGGTACTATATCGGCTTAGTTACATACCTTCGAAGAGATAGGGTATAAAATATCCGAAGATCTGAGGCGAAACCACCTACTTAAGCGTCTAATCATCGATTAGATATGTTAAAAGCAATCTGAATGATTCATAGTATGAAAACTTTAATTCTATAACGAGTATGATAGTCAACTTTGACAACCTATTAAAACCACAAAGTCAATAGGTAATATAAGCTAATTGAGCAACAAATAGTATTAGTGCTTACAATAGTACGGATATTTTAGATGCAATCTTCCTATAGAACATACATCAAGTCATTCTTCAGATTTGAAACTCTTTTCGAAGTGCCAATCTTCATATTATGTTGAGCTTACATTTCTCCATCACCTCACACTTACTTAAATAAGTTGCCAATTTTATAAACCCCAGCTACTGTATTCAAAGCCAAGTATTGCCCTCAAAAGTGTTGATAACGACGCTGAATGCGAGCAAGATGGAACATAATTTGGTAGAGAAGATACATTCCCCCAGAAGAAGACTTCCATCATCTTTCATATTTTTCTTCCCGATTCTACTCTTAGAGTGCGTCTAGAGACCACATATTCACATTTCTCATTTCTCATAAATACAGTCCAGGTTTCTGTCGAGCTCTGAGACACGTCAGCCTTTACGATTGCTAATGTTGGTATACGTGATGAAATTGGCCATATAATCGGCGTGCACCGTGAATTGTGCCTGTTATAACAGTAGATCTTGTCTCTACCGCCGGTGCGCTTATCGGAGCTCCAAGAAAGGAACTTTGGGTTGTCACAAAGTTAATGCTTCTTGCAAGATTGTGTTCAATGTTATCAAGCCTTGGGGGCTCGATGGTACCTTCAAGTGTTGGCGAATACAATCCATCAGACAAATATACATACGAAAGTATGATGTTTACTTTAGCAGCGGTTCGAAAAAAGGTGAATACAACAGCAACTAGAATTGGAGCTGCGGTTCCAGAGGAGAGAAGTTCAACCCACTTAAACAAGTGATTGAGGTACGAGTTAGAGACTTTAGTGGGGAAGACAGCACATACACAAGCATCTGGTACGGTCTGTAGGGCCAACTTATCTTGATCACTACGTTACTTATCACGATATGGTACGCGCAATTGGGCGATATAGTTGTTTGGTGGTATCTGGTACGAAAATTTGTCTCTTTCATGGTTCCATTAATAAACAGAGAAACGAGGCTCGTGGGCGAACGTATTATTGGTTCGCCATTGTTGCCGTACCATCACTTGGAAAATTATCAGGTGTACCTTTCACCTACCAAGCCACAATTCGTAATTCAAAAATCTAGCAGATGTTCGACCAGCTTCGAATCTCACTAAAGTGACGCCATCACTAGCCGAATCCAAGGAGCCACAGGCTCTCCACACAATCGACAAACTTCGCTACAATCATATGAATACTGATTCCTAACTAGAGCTCCCTGGATCTTATGCCTGGAAACGCAACTGCTTTTATGTTGTGTTGTCCGTAGAAGAGATCAAAAGGTGGCACGCTTCCTTCCGTGTCTTCTCAAAGGCATTCTCTACTAGGGTGTACGCCACTAGAACCGCCATTTTTGCGTCTGCTTAATTCATCTCCATTGCTATCGCGTCATGATTTTGAGCATGGTTCTCGGCACAGCAGTCGTCAGTCGCGTCCTCAGTCTTTGGATGGCCAGGTGTCTGATGAGTAAAGATTCTATAGTTCACAAGATTGTGAGAAATGACCGTGCAACTTTGGTGGAGCTAGATATGATTTTCGACATTCTCAATTGCAATGCGAGGTCTTGGGAGATGTGGCTGTGAACGGCTGTGCTGTTCACAAAACGAGGGAGTGGCTCACCATTGAAAATAAATTGGTGTATGTGCCCGGTCTTTGATCTTGAAACTTTACGGGCCCTAATACATAGAAGGAGATGGTCCTTTTGAGATCCAATGGAGGTACTTGACGGAAGAGACTGTGAACAGAGGGGCAGATAGGCCTTTAATTATGTTTGGACCCACTTAAATGATGCTTCTACAATCGTATGATGTTCAAGATACAGAATAATAACCTTTGAATTTTTCTTACCTCGTAAACAGTCCTATTTGCGAAGTACTTGTACTTTGGTGATGCAATAACCGAGCCGATAGCAGCTCCTAACCACTGGGAAGAAGAGGACGCAAGCCTGTCCCAATTCTTCTTCCAGCAGAGAAACTGCTCTGTTTAGGCTGATAATGTGATCGGAGGGAGGTGCAGTGGAACAGCGTAAGGGAGACCGAGAAGAGCTTATAACCGATTGGTAAACGACAAACAATATAGCAACGTTTTCATATATACTTCTAAGCTATTACCAGTATTTTAACACAGCTTTAACATATATCATGAAGTGTTAAGAAATATTTAAGAGCGTCAGTCTGACGTCTCGGGTATTGCTTTACGGAGGATCGTTTAGGTCCGTCCCGAAAACATCCGGCCATGCAGTCACGGAAGAACACAACCTCAGCTGAAAAACACGATGTATTCATTCAGTTTTCTTGCAACAGTCTTCTTCCGACCAGGAAATTGAATTGATCAGGACGTGCTGGAATATTGTCGGCCGATGTAAACAGGCATTGGGGATCACTAGCGACATGGCTAAGGCGCGCAACGTTTAGCACATCGTGGATGAATAATTGAGATATAAAAAGGATATGAAAACGGCGAGATAATTATTAGCTTGTTGCTAATAGGATCTACGGGGGAAACAACTTTTAAACAATAATGTGTACTCATTTCCCGGGTTTTTTGCACATCGGTCCCACTGCTAATGTGGAAGTCGATTAAGATCGGACTAGGGATGAGCACAGGTATTTCCACTACGTGACTCTAGATTTTTCGAAGTCCTCGAAGCTACATATTAATTAAATTTGATCTTCGGTATTCGAGAATGACAATGCAGTTCAATAAATAGAGACCAAAGAAGAGAGAAATAACCAAATTTTATATCATTCTTTAAGCGAATCATCACCCTATTAGTTAGTCGTTTGAAGTATAGCTATGCGTAGAGCAGATACCCATAGACTTCAAAGCTGAAATATCACCTCCATGACGATTGATGCCAATGAATAGCGTTAAATGTTCGTAGTAATATGAATATCTAACCGAGCACCTCGCCAGGAGACGCAACTTCCATTGAGTGATTATCCCTTTACCGCGATTATTGTTTGCAAGAGAAATTCTGCAACAGATGCCCCTGATTGAAATTGGTCATAGTTCTACTCGTTGCAAGAGAGGCCTGGACTCTTATCATTTGTTGGACAGATTATGCAGAAGAATGGTAGTATTTGAGGGGGGGACGGAGCCGCAGTCTAGGTTGTTGGGGCAGGCTTGGTCGTTTGGCAGGGTCTAAAGGACTACTTAGCCAAGTGGCGAAGCGCTGTGCCTCAAGGACTTAAACAAGTATATGATATGAATCGGAAACAACCATGGTTCTCACAAATCTGATTACCTTGACCAGTTGAGTAATTGGACATTGAACACTCAACATTCGGTAACACTGAAGCCATGTATATTATTAATAAAAATTGGCATAACCCAGTGAGGTTTGCAACACTCATCTTATAATGAACGATTAGATGAAAATGATTGTAGACAAGCAGACAAAGGCAGCGAATCCGCGTTCAAATTCAGTCCTTCGAGGCTGAGCTCCCCAGACAGTTTGGGTTGTCAGCTAATAATACGTGATATATAGGCAAGTTTGCAAGCTCCTATTTTATGCACATCTATGTCAAAACCAGCGAAGCTCTGCCAATTTATCCTTTTGGAATCTCTTTCTGACTTGCCTGCTTGTCTGTAAGAATAAAACACGAACACGCGCGGAGCTTCTGTATATCGATTTAGGGAGATATTTCGAAAAATATATAATAGTATGTGATGAATCCTACCAGGAAAGTTGTTATCCTTGGATGGACTATAAACGTCGAAGTTCTCCGGCTAACATTTCTCCGATACGTGTAAGCTGACTCAGCATCTAAGTGGCCCATTCTCTTCGGCCAATAGAACCTCTGTAACCTCTGCACAATCAATTTATGGGCGTTTTCATGATTCGAGAAACATTGACTTCCTTCACCAATATCAAACCTCACTACTGTAATCCGCGACGACGAGACTATTGACGGATCTAAGGGACCGTCCGAAGCTCGCATTTGGGCGCGTGATTCCACAATTCTAACTGTCCCGTGAATATATCTCAGCCCTGTATGCACGTTCAATTTGCTGGCCTGATCTAGCGGAGTCGAGCTCCAGCAACAAAGGGTCACGAGGGAGCCGCGAAAATATACCGGAAATTCGTCTTACAACATCGCCGGACATGAAAAACCTCTTGCAATTTGAACTTTAGGCTGGTAAAAAAAGGATTTGCTTTAAATCATCATGTTTTCCTTGTTTTGATATATATATTCACAAAGTTGTCCGCAGGTTTTTTCATTACACTCTCTCAATTCAAATCGCATTTCAGCTTTTTTCGATCACTTGTTTCCCAGCTATTCCAAGAACCTTTACCCAGAATGTCTCCAAAACCAACCCTCGTCTTTGTGCCCGGAGCATGGCATAGTGCAAGCACATGGGATAAAGTTAGTTCTCTCTTGGAACTACAGGAGTACAAATGCATTAAAATCTCTCTTCCTTCGACAAGTTCGAATGCTGCAACATTTGGGGACGACGTCAAAGCTGTTCAAGCCGCGGTTGTGGCCGAGACTACACTAGGGTGCGATGTTATTGTTGTGGTACATTCATATGGCGGTCATGTTGGCAACAGTGCCGTCAAAGGCCTTACTCGCAAAGACGACTCGTCACTTTCGAAGGATCCTTCTACTGGTCACATTATTGGCCTTGCCATGATCGCAACTGGCTTCACTACTACTGGCGTGAGCTTTCTCGATGGCCTCGGAGGAAAGCCGCCACCATTCTGGAAGATAGACTTGGAGAGCGGCTTTGCTGTCCTGACAGTTGATCCTAGACCATTATTCTATCATGATCTCCCAGAGGAAGAAGGAAATTTTTGGGCTAGCAAGCTAGAGAAGCAAAGCTTGAAATCGTTGATGGAAGGTGGGGAGTACGCGTATGCGGGCTGGCAAGATGTACCGGTCTGGTACTTGGCGACGATAGAAGATCAAGGTCTTCCTGTCGCTATTCAGCGGATGTTTGTGCAAATGGCAAAGGATGCTGGCGCGGATGTCACCTTACGGGAGGTTGAGAGCAGTCACTCGCCAATGTTAAGCAAGCCAGAAGAGACCGTCGAGTACTTGTTGGAAGTAGTTGCTGCAATGGTGGGATGAAGATGGAGGAATTTTTTCAAGTCTTATGCCTGGAAGCTTTGATTCACCAGGCTTGTATGATTACTTACATTACAATAAAAGCAACTCTTCTCTCCCAAGAATTATACGTGGATTTTGGATGACAACACAAGTAATCGCTAGCTGTGAAGCTCTCTTTAAAATGCGTAATTCTAAATAGAACATCCTCTCAGCCCCTTTCAAATTGAATTCATCACAACTAAATAGCTCGACGATGCTAAAAAAAATATCACATGACAGAATACAATTTTTGTTGGCGACCCTGGAAGATTTTCCATTGGCTCAGTTTCCGAGCTTTAAGCCTCATGTAACCTTACTCATTCGCCAACATTTCGACAACAGTTCATCGGTGAGCACATGTGGATCATTAAATGCACTCCCACCTCACAGAATTGCCTATCAAGGAATATGGTAGTCAGTTCTTACATCTGGACAACGCTGGTAAAATAGAACATGTTGATCTCTACCCAATGTCCATGTTTGATGCATATCGCCAGGTGCCAGCCTCAAATGGCGAGACAGAAGTATCGTTACTGATTCGTTACTCGCATGGCTTATTGCATGAATCTCTGACTCACCGAAGCTCTGATACGGGTTGATGAAGCTCAGAGTATTTAGGAGCCTCAAAGTTGCGAACCATGTCGGGCGATTTGTTACAATCAGGCCCCCACGGCAGCCTCCATCCCCATATAAAAATCTACAACGAATTAGAAACGAAGGACCGTATCTCCACACAATCTTCTAGTGAGAAATGCCTATAGGAACAGCCTTATCGACCTACATGGGGGTCTGTTGCCTACCGACCCCTCTTCTACCCCACGGTCGACTCGAGACCTCAGAGGAGTACTTAAGTCCATTATCGCTGCCGATTGTTTTGAAAATCATATAAGTCAATCAATCTACCTCTCAATCACATCAATTCCTTGCCTCTCTCTATCAGCGTTGAGTGATTATAGTCAATATGACTTCAACTCCAGAAATCCAGGACTATGTCAAAATTACCAAGCCTGATGAGGTTGAGGCCGATGCTGCTCCGGCTGAGGCTGCAGTACCAACAGAGGCAACTGCCCCTCCGACAAAAAGGGAACTGAAGCCAAAGTATACTGAGCCAGGAATGAAATGCGAAACGAAAGACTTCTACAAGACCAAGGATCGCTCAGCTTGGACTCACAAGTAAGGTGCCCCATATTCCAGAATTACAAAGCCTCACGTAAATGTACAATTGTACCTGAAATTTGTCCCATCTCCTCCCAAAATTTCTCGCTTATTCTACTCCCCATTTGGAGGTCCATGAACCCAGGTATATCATATTTCTAATTGCCTGCCCCTTTAGATATCCCGACTATCTCGAAGAAGCTGTCGAGAATGACGAGACAGCGCAACTTGCCTTCCTCAAACGTAATGACAACAGCTCAAGCGCCCGAAAGAAGTTCTCCTTGAACTCGATCATAGTCCAAAGTCCCGTCCTTAAGAAGTCCTTAGGAATTGTCTTTACCGACTATGAAGGCGTTACCACAGATCTAAAGAGACTCAAGTTCAAGAAGCCATTTGCTCCATTTGTTCACAGATGGGAAAAATTTGAGGAAGTCAAAAACAATGAGACTGACCCAATTGCCAAGAAGCATTTGGAACTACTCTGGGACACACTTTCCTCTGAGCTCCAAGACACTATCACCACCCAGAAGGATCTCGTTGCAAATGGTGTCATGACTCATGACTACTTGTGGACTATGTTTGAGCCTGGATGTCTTGTGATTCAAAAGGCTGCTGATTTCGAGAGAGTCATGGTGGTTCAAAACTCGACTTTTGATCCCTTCTCCAAGACTCTTGAGATGAAGACCCGCTTTGTTGAGTGGAGTGGGGAAAACTTTGGCTGGCAAGAAGAAGACCACACCATTGAAGGCTTCGAAGGCACCAAGAAGATCTCAGAGCTTACTATGGTCCCTCTTGCCTACCATGATGATTCTGTTGGCGTTCAGCAACGATGTATCGCTCGCGGGCGTTCCTGGGAGGCTCTTTGTGGCTACCACTTCAAGGCATACAAGGGAACTGGTACCACAATCGAGGACTCTCGAGTCAGTATTGATAGTCGTATCATTATTGTAAGCATTGTTTCTTGTTTTTTCTAATCTCAATTATCGCCAGTGCTAACTCCACATCCTTTAGGACACTGCCGCATTCAATACGTTCAACCCATACAATCAAATATCTCTCTCCACGCTTACCGATAGCACGTCATACATCACTCCACCTCTTGAAGAACCCGAGGTCAAAGGTACCCTGTCACCCTATCACCTTCTCCTTGCATCTAAGACCTTTCGAGCCTATTCTCTGAAAGACAAAAAATGGTTCAAAGTCACGCTCGATCATGTTAAAGAGATTGAATGGAATAAATCTGCCTTCTCTAGCCTTGTCCTTCCTGAAGATACCAAGGACTTGGTCAGAGCTTTTGCACAAAGCCAGATCAAGCAAACACAAGAGTTCGATGATGTTATCTCGGGGAAAGGACGAGGCGTTATCATGCTTCTCAGCGGACCACCTGGTGTGGGCAAGACTCTTACCGCTGAGGCGGTTGCCGAAGCTACTCGCATCCCCTTGTATTCCATGTCAGCTGGTGATCTAGGAACCGACCCAGCCACTGTTGAAAGCACATTAAAGACCATTTTCAATATGACCACGAAATGGAAGGCTGTCCTCCTCCTCGACGAAGCCGATGTCTTCCTCGAGTCCCGCTCCAAGCACGACCTCGAGCGTAACAAGCTTGTCTCGATTTTCCTCCGAGTTCTAGAATACTACGAGGGTTTCCTCTTCCTTACCAGTAACCGCGTGGAAGACATGGATGCCGCTTTCGAGTCGCGTATCCATCTCTCGCTTCAATACAGCGACTTGAGCTTCGAGTCTCGTCGTCAAGTATGGCTGACATTCGTTGATGGCTCTGAGCAGAATGAGAATTTCACAGACGAGCAGATTGACAGTTTAGCTGAACTTGAGCTCAATGGTCGCCAGATCAAAAATATCATCAAGACTGCCCAACTGCTAGCTACAAGCAAGGATGTGGCCTTGAGCTTTGAGCATGTGCAGATTATCACGAAGCTGAGGGCTAAGCACGCTGCTTGCCTTCCTTTGAGAAACAGCTAAAGCAGGGACAATTATCGTCTCTAATATTAGGTATTTGGGCGCTTCAAGGAATGTAGCACAATGAACAGGAAGTGTGCTAGTAACGGGAACTATGGCATAAGGCATTGGATCAGCTCATAGTGGAAATAATCACAAATGTAATACTCCTTGAATTTCTTCGGCTTCTCAATTTCACTAAAGTATTATCTTCCTTGCCAGGTCACGAATTCGTATTATGCTTGGAGAACAATCATGCCTAGGATTCGAATAATCTTTTTTTTGTAGTGTCATACGCCTCTTCCAGGGGGCAAAGCTCGAAAACCTCCTCATGTCAACTCGTGTGGAAAATTGCATTCTTCATGCCCATACACGAGATACATCTGGTCCAAGCTGTGATAATAGTCTTGAATAGACTGAAGCTTTAACAATATCAAAATACAATCTGATACATCTAATAGCTTGACAGCGTTCATTAGCTATACACATCAGACTAATCGTCCTAACCACGTTTCAGCTTTCGCCAATACGTGTATTTCCAGAGTCTTCGTCCGTTTCATCTCATTCATCATATGCACTGCCAATTTTAATGTCATTCCCCCGACGCCAAGTTTTCACTGTCAACCACCGTAGTTTCAAATCCCGTCAAGAACTTCTACAAAATGCTAAACCATTTACTAGAATCACCTAAACACTAAATTAAGTCACCAAACCCCAATCCCAATCAACTCCTAAGAAACAGCAAAAGCCGCCGCCGCCGCAGCATTAGTCCCGTAAATCAAATGCGCGGGTAAGATCAGCGCCCCATTAGCACAAATATTATCCCCCTTATTACAAAATATCTTCGTCTTCGAAGCGGCGACATTCGACACGGGCTGGGCGCTGACTATTTCAAAATTAGCATTCTCGTCTCCAATTTTAATGTGAAAATGAATTTGGAATCCATACAAGGATCCCCAAAAATCACAACCTTGCTAATCCACTGCGCCGTCGCAGCTGGGAGTAACTTCGCCGCATTGTGTACTAGTTGACCACCTTGAGAGTAGCCCGAGGCAATGAGTTTAGTGTTTGGGCACTTTGCTTTCGCTGCAGTGATTTGAGCTGCCCTGAATATCATGCGTTAACATCACCCTTTCTCCTTTGACGAAAATTCAAGATGATCTTACATTTGCGCGCTCCCCCCAGCATCACCACCATTCAAATACCCATCCACGTCAGCATCATACCCATTAACCCCTTGTACTACCACATTCGCCGCCCCTGCCGCCATATCCAAAGCCTTGAAGAACGGTGGGCCGACCAAAATCCCTACGTTCCCCGGCTCCGTTGTCCCACGTGCAAATATGACCGTATACGGTTTACAGCCGCCAGAGAATTCATTGTAGGTAGTTTGCTCGCCGGTGAGCTTTGCCAGGAGGTCTTCAAAACCAGTGAGGATGCCCGCAACGGCGTCGATTGTGCCGGAGATGGCGGGAAGGAGGTCGAGGAGGATGGCGAGAAAGTTGGTCAGGTTTTCGCGTTTGGAGAGAGCTTCTTCGCGGGAGGCGATGGATTCTTCTCGGGAAGCTAAGGAGGGGGCGAGGTCTAAGGATTCTGGGACGGCGACTGGGACGGCGACTGGGGATGCAATGGCGAGTCCGAGGAGGGAGAGCAGGACGATTTTTGAGAAGAGCATCTTGAATATATCTAAAGATGAGATGGAATGAAGACGTGAGAATAAAGGATTCGACAGGGAATGACCTGTGTATAAGACACAAGTACAAGCCAAGGTAAGACTTGAGGATGCTCGTGTTCACTCAAAAGTGCCACATTTAGAAGAGCTTCATATGTAGATCACCCAGCACCCTTTATATAATCCATCAATCCCCCCCTCGCGATCCAATTCCTTAACCCCCAATCGAACGCGGGGTCTTGAATATACAAGGTAGTGAGGCACCACGAACCGAACCTATGACTGCATGGCCCGTTCCTGAATGCAGCACATCCTCCGCGCCAAATTCGACGAACTGCATCCTTCGTCTCTTCCGAAGTCCATCACTTCAAAATAATTGCTCACTTCCGCAATCCTAAGGGGTGAGTACCTACGCATGACCAAAAGATTTGTTCGGCGCCAATAAACTTTATCCTTGCGAAAAGCGTTCGAGGCGAGCGAATAAAAGGAAAGAAGTGATTGATGTACCCCTGTCTCGCTATTTAGACTGGGCAGATTGACATCCATAGTGATCAACCCACCGAGCTTAACTTTAACTCAACTTTGCGATTCGAACGATAGGGAATATTGCAACTACTCCTGGAACAATGAATGTATTGTTTTCATTTGGAAAAGATAAACAAAGATCGATTTAATGGTGCCTTTGTAAAGATCACGGATAATTATTCAGATCCACATGTGGATTTCCCCAGACCTCGGTATGGGCTGTGGGGTGCAGCATCCTCTCCACTGTGCCCCTCCTCCACTTGAGGATCATTGATTCCAAGAGCTTCAACATCGACAGAAAGAGCAGGAGGAAATAAGCTTACCGTTACTACTCCATGTGACAGGGCGACCGTCGATCAGCCAAGCTACTACCCGCCACCAATTCAGATGTAGGAAAATACCCGGAATCTAAGATCGTGCCCACCACAGCGACGAGGTAGAGAAGGTAATCTGATTGGCTGAACACAAGCGAATCAGCTGGGTAGGCTTGAGTCTAATTTCGTGCCAATCAATTGATGACAGTGAATCACCAATTCAGCAAGCTTGGTATTAGACACCAGTATGAGGTGTTTGTGAGATTATTAGTCTAGGAGCAAGCCTACAAGAATTTCGGCATACCATCTAACGTACGAATTGATCACTAGATCTGGATGCAAACATCCAACCTACCTCGAGACTATTTGTCTGTTACCTTTAAGCAATCCGCAACATTACGCCCGAGCGTTACTCAGAACCCAGTTTTACAATAGACATACCCTGGAAGTATGACAATTGTTAGCCATATTTCTCGAAGCCAAGGGAGATGTGGTTTCGAGGATATCAGGAAAAGTTGAATCCGTACTCCATCTACTCGGGAGGGAATTAACTCGCCCACTTGCCATCTTTGTTCTTAGACCGCACGCCGCCAATACCATAGTCTCGCGTATTTGTTGACGATGTCAAGATTTGGCCGCCTACCTTGAGTGCGTATTCGCAAATGATGAATTAGGTTATCAATGCACTGACGTTGCAATGAACTAGTGATCTCATTCTTGTCTTTCCCCTCAATTAGCTTTCGTAGTCGTTACTTGGAGGCGTATCATGACAAGCAAGATGAGAAAGTAATAATGTGGTACGACTCTTTAGCATAATCTGATTTGCACCTTTTCGGATGAAATGACGTGATACTAACTTTGTTTGGAATGGAAGCTGGGTAGAATTAGCCTCCTGACGAGGTCGTCACCTTATCATGATCGAGAGGATCAACTTGTCCATAATACCATGACGGATTGGAGCATAATGAGCCATTATTCCTGTTCTTAAACAACAAATCTCGACGATGCAGCTGAGGACAAGCTTCACTTGTAGCAAGCAAGAGAGGCAAATTATGAAAGGTGTCATTGTAGTTGATCCTAGGTGAAAATCTTTCTACCGTTGCCGAGGAGACTTGATATCACAATCAGGGGCTTTCTTGCAACAGGAGTTGGGAGCAGAAGACGAAGCCGTGGCAATTGAGCGCTAGTTCGATATGGGCAATGTAGCCTGGTAGGTGATGGATGGGAAGATACATCTGCCACCCTGTGAGTTGTATATAAAGTGAGGTTCTGGAGAAGTGCTAGAGGACTTTGAGACTGGTGGATTTCGAGGTAGCAAGTAATATGTGTGTAGGACATCGAACGCATCCAGCTTTGATATGGTCTATGAATCTTGTTCTGAAAATGTTGAGCACATCCTATGCTGAAGACTGGAGTCTTTTATCCACGGCTATGCATTATATATAGCAACTGAGGATGATAGATGGGACCAGATATCACATTCAGGAAGCCGGAAGTTTATTTAGATCCGGATACGAATATGTAGGATCGCCACAGCAACGCGGACAGTTGTTGGAAATACTCCATTCGTATCGACAAAATGGTCGGAAGGACGATTCGCAAATTACAATCTGAAAGGTGAAATATCGAAGTCTAGTGACTTGAGCCCGTATGGCGTGCCCATGTTTTCCCCCTTCCCAAAACGCTGAAAAGAAAAAGCCCGTAGTCCCGTGGTGACAATCGAGCTGGCCAATAATACAAGCAGAGTAGTTTTCGTAGTGGCAAAAGAAACGTTGCGCGTCAAATAGTATCTCATCTCCTTCCTCTAAGCCCGAGCACAATCCACTCACTGTATTTTTATTAGTGACAGAATGTAAATAGCAGAGCATATTTGACTTACCAAGATCTCGTCGTCCATGTTAGCATCGCCGTTAGCAGCCGGGGGTGCAGCTGCAGTACCGTTGGTCTCTGTTGCAGCACCGCCGAAATAATCGACCATCTCCGAGTCGAGCTCTTCGGCTGTTTTCTTCGCTGGACGAGCATTCTTTGCCTTTCCACCTCGTCCACGGGCGGCCTTTCCACGAGCAGCTGGGGTAGCTTTAGTGGCAGCTGCAGATTTCGGTTGTGCCTTCGGTTGGCCACTAGCTAACGTTAGAACTGTCGCATGAAATATATTCAAAAACGTACGTAATGCGATCACCAAGTGTTTTTGGTTGCGGAATTGTGGCGGCACGTCTTGCGTCAACGATAACATCAATCTGAATCTATATTAGCATATGAAAAGTCACCCAAGCGAGAAAAAAAATTCACCTTCATGCTCTTGCCGTCAACCATCACGCCATTTTGGGTTTCGACAGCCTTGACAGCTGATTCCGGACGAGAGAAGAAGATAGTAGCGATACCACGGCTAACTCCCCCAGGTCCGTATGAAACTTCAACTCTTCTAATTGGTCCAACTGCTTTAACAAAGTATTCCTATTTTCCAGTATTATGGTTAGTTACTGAATTGAGCCGAATATTAATAGGTCCCACGCGAGAATAGGCGTCGAATTGCCACAGGAAAGAAAAAACGACACAGTATTGCTATCCAATCATCCACACCAGCAGAATGAGTGAGAATAGCAGCGAGCGAACAGTGGGCATTAGTATGTTCGTCAGCGGTTACACTTCCACAAGTGGAGTCACTCGGGGTGTCAAAAGTCCAGTGATGTCTTATCATGTCGGAGTTATGAAAATTGAATGACAGCGCTATGGACTGTGCTGTCCTGTAGGGAAACTGGAATTTGACGGTACATCGAGTAACCTGCTGCTTCGCCGATGTAGGGTTGGGGCTTTAGGTCCTTTGAGGCGTACAGCTTTTAACCGATGGGTCATATCGTGAACACTGTACGTTTGTCTTCCAGGTAGACAGTACTGATAGCTTCTGTAGAGTGGTTTGCTGTGCTGTACTGTTTGCCCACTGTTTCACTCGCTGGTGCATCCAATCTCAAAAAGCCTTCCAGAAAGTGATTCACAGAGAATCTCCATCGCTTTTGTCTGCGCTATGTTCTGAGATGTGCTTGCCAGGCTACCATCAACGAATCATAGGTTTACTGCAAGACAATAACAAGCTCAACTTCGACCTAACAAATGCTTCATGAAAACATTGAGAGCAGTTGTAGGGAAGGAGACAATGTTATTAGGCTCCGCCATAGACATTTTATGACCTCGCAAGATCGAGGTCCGGGATAATCTCGACGTATCGTGGATTTGCCACGAAGGAAGGATTCGACAAAAGTCCAGAGGCAATAGATGCCTCATCAGAAACATACCTTTACCATGGCCTCATTAACGTCCTTGGGCTAGGGCTAGTTAGTAAAGCGTCGAACGAAAAGCATTGGTGGTAGACTTACCAAGTTGCTAACCATAATCTTGCTTTCCATGTTCCCGCCCGCAGGGCCGGTCGGTGCAGCCTTGACGCCGATTTTCGCACCTTTTGGTGTTTTCTTCACACCTCCAATAGGGGGAGCAACGGTTGGCTTGGTGGTACGTCTGGTGCGACGTGGTCCAGTTTTGGCTGTGCGGCCACCTGTGCGGCGAGTGGTGGAGAGGATCTCATCGAGAGATTGATCGAGCTTTCCAGACATGCTGACGGTTGGTGATGATCGAGGAAAGTTGAAGGGTTGATTGTAATTAGTCAGGTCCTTGGGATAGGCGACTTATGGCAATATGGCAATGATCGGGAGAGTTGATCAAAGCGCGTGAGCGGTGTGAGAAGATTTGGTCGAGTTGCTATTAGATGAATTGTGATCGCGTTGTTGTCCTGAAGGTGACGAGGCTGGATTTGCGCAACGCGACTCGGAAAGTGGCAGTAAAAGTAATGTGCGGCTTAAAGTTGGATGAAGCGCGCGCTGGTGAAAGGGTATCTTTGATGTAGTTCTTTACTCAAGGAAGGTAGTGAAGAATCGAAGACTTGAAAGAGATGGAGGGATGCGGAGTTTTCGATGGCGTTGATGAATGGAACAGGAAGGGGAACAAAGAGAAGGGGCGGGAAACAACTGAAGGCAGCCTAGCGCGGTTTTGAGTCATCCTTTCAAGGTTAAACGCGATAATGATCACGTGGCAGACACCACTTTGGGCACTGGAAATGGAACTGGGCTTCCTTGAAGCAATTTACTATGCAAATGGCTTGGCCTAAAACATAACTGCTCACTTGGAATACTCTGCTCTGCCTTTGGGCATACTGACACTACCGTTATATAATGCAACAAATTTGGCATTCAGAAGTGTAGAAACAGCGAGGATAGTGACACTCAATCGTTTTATATTGGTTATACAAAGGTTGCCTAGTATACCACCTGAAATTTGTACATTGGCTTTTGCAGACTTGCAGAATCTCCTTCTGCAACGATGGTATATTCCCGTACCATAATTTTGTGGACCCTCGAGATTTCTCCTGGACGCCAAATACTTTATGCTACAACATTACAGCGAGGTCTTGAACCCAGGATATGGAGAATGCTTGAAATGTCGTGGTGTTCTCCTCGTCTACTATTGTCTTCCTTTCCAATCTTCATCGGACCCGTTCACCTCGTAGCTGATCCGCCATTGGCGTTGGTTTGCGACTTGCCCTTCCCTTTCGTCTCAAGACTTGGTTCTTCGACCGAATTGACTTCGAGGAAGTGGTATAGAACGATCAACATCATGGCGATAGAACCTAGGACAATGGCGAGTCTGTAGAGATCATCGTCGGAAATCATGGTGAATTGTGGCTTTGAAGGGACGAATGGTAGGCGAAATATTGAGGTGTTTATCTAGCCACGTAAATCGCGAATAGGTGGTTGGAGCTTAGATGGTTTGTTAGAAATACTTCAAGTAATTGAGAAATTGCTAGATATCGGTATAACTCACATTACAAGGACTCAGTTCACGAAAGTGTCAATTCCCTGTGCTGAACATTCCGCGATGCTGGATCCCATAAGTTGCGATGAGGCCAGCTTGAGCTTCAGTCCATCCCCGACCCCTGCAATCTTAGCGTTATCGCTTAATCAGCCAACGACGACACCACGGAAGATTCCCCACCAATTTCAATACACTGCCATTGACAGTTTGGACCCGTCATCCGTCAAGAAACTTCGGCATCCCTCAACCACCTACCACAGTCATTTCTGGACATCTGGAACATTCATCATCAGTATCACGAAACTCGAAGCCTTTTTTTTTCTCTCAAAATCCCTCATCGAAATTCTCAGAAGTCATCAATTTCAAGATGCCACCGAAGAAACCACAGAAGGAAGGCGGGGGCAAGAAGCCCTCGGCCACGAAACTGGTGGAGGACAGGACTTTTGGTATGAAGAATAAGAAGGGCGCGCAAACTCAAAAGCAGATTGCTCAGATGACACAGTCTGCAAAAGCGGGTGGAACACCAGAGGAGAAGAAAAAGGCGGCAGAGAAGGCACAACGAGAACGAGAAAAGGCTGCGTCTGAAGCCGCCAAGAGAGAAGCCGCAGAATTATTTAAACCTGTACAAGTACAAAAGGTACCATTCGGAGTCGACCCCAAGACGGTGCTGTGCCAGTTCTACAAGAAAGGGCATTGCGAAAAGGGAAGAAAATGCAAATTCTCTCATGATATGAATGTCGAACGGAAGGCCCAGAAAAAGGACTTATATCAAGATACTCGAGAGACGGAAGAAGAGACCAAAAAGAAGGAGACTTCAGAAGACTGGGATGAAGAGAAGCTTCGCAGCGTCGTTCTCTCCAAAAAGGGGAACCAGAAAACCTCGACGGACAAAGTCTGCAAATATTTTATAGATGCAGTGGAGGAGGGAAAATATGGGTGGTTTTGGACATGCCCAAATGGAGGAGATAAGTGCATGTATCAGCACAAGCTACCGCCAGGGTATGTCATTTTTCCACACATTTTGGAACTATACTAACGTTTTCGTAGATTTGTTCTCAAAACCAAAGAACAGCGTGATGCAGAAAAGGCTCTCATGGATAAATCGCCTCTTAAAACGCTCACACTGGAAGACTTCCTCGAATCTGAGAGGCATAAACTCACCGGAACCCTAACACCTGTGACACCAGAGACATTCGCGAAATGGAAAGCGGAACGAATGGATAAGAAGGCCGCTGAACAGCAAGCACAAGCGGCAAAGGAAGCAACTGGCCGAGCTATGTTCGAGAAGGGTGACTGGAATGCCAGTGAAGATGAAGACGAAGACGGCGAGGAAGAAGAGGAGGATGACGATCTGGAAAGGCTACGAGAAGAAACTGAGGCCCTTCGTGAGAAGAAGGAAGCTGAACGACTCGCAGCGTTGGGCCAAGGGAGCGCGTCAAATGGTCAAAATGGTTTTGTGGGAACTACTGAACCCGATGAAAATGGAGCTGATGATGAGGATGGTCCATCGTAGTTCAGGTCCCCATATCAGCTGTTTTTACAAGCTTCACGAGAAAGGAGTACACAAAACGATTCGCAAAGAGAACAAACCCAAGCCAAAGGATGACTACGGCGGTTGCAATGTAAGACTACATAACGTGTTTTACGAAGTTGGCGGCCCACGCCTACCCACCTCTACTTTCACTGAGGACACAAAGTCAAGTGATACTTATGCCATAAGCTTCTCAACCTTCGTGGTAGAGGATGAATTATAGCCTCGGTACCTTTAACGCCGCTCGTAGCTTAGAAGAAATTCTAGGAAGCTTTAATTTTATGGGTACCATACAAACTATACATCTATCCATCAACAACATTCCCGTTCTTTCGTATACTCGTCCCTATACATACTGTTAACAAAATCATCCGTTTTAGGCTTCCATAGAACCATTACCTCTTGAGCCTCGTGTGCAGCATATCTCTTGTGAAAAGAGTGAAGCCACACAGAGCACCGGCCAGAATGGAAATTATAACGTATCCTAAAATAGGTGAAGTTAGCACCACCTCGAGAAGGTCTGACGTGTGAGATGGCCGCACCATTATTACTCATATACAGAAGCATGATACAATATGAGATGGCAAACTGGATAACGTGTAAACACCCCCTGGCAAGTTGCTCAATCGCTACCGTCATGAGGCTTTCCTTTTCCAGCACCTCAACATTTCCACCAGTCCCTTTGAGAAGTAGTTTTTCGTCCATTTCTCCTACCAATTCGACCTTTTCCTTGCGGGGTCGTGCATCCCTTTCCCGCAAGTAGCCATCGAATCGTCTTTGGAACCTCCGGGAAAACTCGAGAGATATGACGAGGAGGAAGACTGTGAGACAGACGAGGAAGAATTGAAAGGAAGAGCGAACTCTGAAGGCAGAGGAGAGAAAACAGGCGTCAGTTGTGTACCAGTTGAGAAGCATCTAAATGGAATCAGTCAGTCTGCTGTGTACCATATGGAAACGTCAAAGCTCTTACGGACAACTTGCACTCGCCTCCACCTCCCATTAAAATAGCCATAGGAGTGACGCTAGGAATGGGCGTACTTGACGCGGAAGCTACGCTCATGTCCATTGTCATGCTAGACATTGATCCAGACATTGCAGGGGCCATATTGTTCGATGCTCAAGCATTCATACCCAGTCAAGGAATGATAACTCGGCTAGCTTGACGTCGAAGAGAGCCCAAAGTGCGTGTCAATTCTGATACATTCTTCTTCATATATAGATTAAAAATCTCGCCCCCAATACCTATAGGAATGGGCATTGATGTGTCAACGAGCTCAGGTAGAGTGGATCCCAGGATCCTCCAGGCCTGCCAAGAGTATATCTAGAGATCCCATTCGAACGTATCAACCGTCATCTCCGTAAAACAGCTCGAACAAACGCATCGTAACTCTCAATGCCTAACCTCGTGGAAATTACGACCGACATGCCCTCTGGTGTGATGGGAGCTTATGGTTGATCTCTCGCCTGTGTCTCTTTTCAGTGGCCTGCGCATCAATTTCCGAGGTAGAACTTGCTCAAACGCGCTCCAGAGGCCTTCCTTCGCCAGCAACGCAATTTTTTGGTCTGAGAAGAGAGTACGTATTTCACGGGGAAGCTAGGCAGGTCGTACACCCGATGATGCAGCCTAATAATATGACTGACATGCCATTATTGTACCTTGAGAGGTACATTCCTTCTCAATGGCGACGAACACTCGGTTATAGCTCAAGAGATTGGATTTTATGTACGAGAAACGCTTCTGTGGTTGTTTGAACGCCAGGAGCGAATCTCCAAAACAGATGGTCCTTAAAAGATTGAAAATTATGATCGCCATTAAGACCCCGAGACGATTTCATTTAGTATTTGTTTATTGGTCACATTGTGAATAACCAACAGTAGTCTAGTATATTGATTCCATGAGTATTTCCAGTGAACATTCAATGAGTATGGAAACTTATTTGTTGGCACTGGTAAGAAACAATGCTCCTTCACCAGCAGTCGCCAAGCGATGTGTAAGTCTAAAGGATGCTTTCAAGGCTGTTAATCACTAGCTCTCTTCCTCCTCATTGTCACATGTAGCAAACTGGCGCCAGCTAAAATCGACACACAGAGACAGGCACTGGAAAGCCCTGGGTGGTACAATCAGCGGGCGAAGTCCTGATGAACATCTGCAGCAACTCTGAAATACTACAGCCCTACCAAGTCAATATGGGAGGGTGGGTCACATATCATGACCAATCGCTCTAGTCTCCATGGTGTCATTGTAACTCCCCTCCACTGGATGGCTTTAATCAGCCTCTATTACCGTTCCTGACGCCTCACAGACCTCCACGCCTCCAGCAAGTCGCCATCTGCTGCATTTCTATATGCATACGGGCATTAAGACAAGGTTGAAAGGATTTGGTTGCCCCATAGGACAAGAAAATAGGGTTCGTGGCCAGAGAAACGTGCTCAAATCCCCTCAAATCAGCGTTGAACCATTTTTCAGCACAGTTGAACTCGATGATCTTTGCAAAAGCCTGCAAAACTTGCTCGATGGGATGCAGAAGTAGCGCCACTATGCTGGATAGTTCGTGTTGATTGGATAATAATGGAAACCCCCCACCTTTTTAGATGGAGGTTACTTGTGCCTTATCCTTCACGTCTCCCTGGTATAACAAAGAACAATAACATGGCCAGCAGTGAATACTCGAACGCTATAGACGCCTTGTTTATCTCTACAAGAAATTTTAATTCTTGTCAGGTCAAGTGCGGAGAACTAGAAATTCTGAACAGCCTCAAAGCCCCAATTCAACAGCCGACATGCCTCTCATTAATGGCTACAAGTACTCGTGGTATGTTCCAATCTCTGTGGTTAACGTCAACTATTGCCATGATAGAATAATTATAGAAATACTGCATAGTCTTTAACAAAAGATCAGTGAACCATGCATTCGCGGGCATCGAGCTACATCGTGTGCTCATACAGACAGAATATTAGTTGAAGTTCGCAAACCCGGTAGACCTCTAGAAAGCTGTGGGCATCAGCTAGATACATGCTCTTGTGGGCGGCTCCAAGATCTGTTTACTTTCCCTGATGGTAATATCCATTTCCCACTCAATCGCAAATTCAAACTTATAGGGCCTACAGCACCGCTAGATCAGTCATTCTCTGCAGAAATTCCAACAAGCTTTAGCACCACGCCGTCAACCTCAAGCTCCAAACCAAAACAGACTTCCCGGAAGAAGTCTGACTCAAAAGTGAGTAAAAGGACGAGCAAGAAAAAGGTCACTTCTGTGCAACCAGCAACAGAAAGACCAGAACAGCGCACACAGGAATTCATTGATCCAGTTTCACCGGAGCCGCGGGACTTCCCCTCTGTAGCTTCTTCTCGGCCACAGATTTGGGAACCGCCCCCACTAGTAGGACAAGCACATCCGCATAATTTCGTTCACTATGGACATCTTCAAGGGGTTACAGACTCGGCTCATAACCCAATAGCACTTCCGTCAGTGGTACATGGCGTGGGGCAAAGTACACATCCTACTGGGTACTCTTATCAACACGCTCAGCAGAACCGAGAAGAAGCTGGACGAATGGAAACTCGCTTACAGTATTATGCTACTGAACATGAAACCGCCTGGGCATCTAGGCCTTGAGCACTACGCTTGCTTCCTTCCCAGAATCATCGATTCCGCTTAAGTTTAGGACCCCCCTTAGGTTGCTTAGAAAATTTCCTCTTGCTACCTATCCTCGTCTTCTCCAATACTGAAGAGAGTGCCGACATCTGTGCCTTCGCAGCTTTCCTCTTCTGACGCTTATCCTCGTCACTTGAACTTTCGCCTCCATCCTTATCCTCACCATTTTCGTAATACTCCTCATCTTCCTCAGGCTCCGGACTCCCCCAATCGTACTTCAACTCCGCAGGTTTCGGGCACTTCTCGCAGGGAAGCTTGACGCATCGAGCACATTGGAAATGATGGGTCGGATGTTCCATACAGTAATTGGACCCGGGTTCTTTGATGCACCATTGTATGGTGATCTCGTGTTTGCAGAGACAGCACAGCCATGATGTTGGTCCTTTGATGGCCCTTTCGTTGCATTTTTGACAGGGGCACATTTGTGGTGGGACGAGCTTCCCTGTGCCCAACAGCATGCGGCAGCGATTACACTGGCATCCTATGCAGTCAAGTGCAGTAGGCATTTCTTCGAATGGATTGTGTGGCTATTGAACTTGGCAATTGGTAGAAGTTTTGTTTGTGTGGGCAGTATCAAATTAAGCTGGCTGGTTGGAGCGGAACTGGTATCTGTGGGTATTTTTGATGTAGAGATTGGTTCTTCAGGAAATCTAAGGATGTTTTATCTGGTGTTCCTGTGGATATAGAAATGTTGGATTTGTTCAAACGTTGGATTGGTGTTGCTTTTGCGTACAGAAGTTATGCGAAGATGCC
Organism: Hymenoscyphus repandus; assembly: GCA_001414415.1. Lineage (NCBI taxonomy): Eukaryota > Fungi > Ascomycota > Leotiomycetes > Helotiales > Helotiaceae > Hymenoscyphus > Hymenoscyphus repandus. The sequence continues at coordinate 272,029 of LLCE01000028.1, forward strand.
GATCGTGCTTACCTTCTCAAACACAGTTCCGTCTTAGGAAAATTTAGAAGGTGCTCCTTGCTTCGTAGCATTAAAATAGCCGCGTGCTTTCGAAGGAAAGAATACTTCGTCATGCACTGATTTTCCAATCTACTTGTGCCAACTTCTATCCTCTACAAAGCATCCTAGCAATACTTCTCTGAAGCGCCCATTTCTCACGTCTTCTTTTCTGACTTCATATATGTAGATAGACTGCTCAAGACTTGAGGCTGCTACAGCGTTACCTCATAACTCTCAAGCATATTTCAAATATCTTGTGGTGAAGTATTGTCAATATTGGAGGCTTTCCTTTAGCCATAAATTGCCAAGTCTCATACGAGCAGAGTGACAGCTAATGACTGTCACCCTTACTCTTTTGATCTAATCAGGCCAGTAATTAGTATATGATCGTTGTGCTATTTCCCTATAATTTTGGGACATTGGAATTCTCGTCTAACCATTGCCTAGGCCCTTTTTATGCTATTATCAAGATAGTATGTATTTTGTGGCAAATCTTGAGTGACCAACTGGATGCCGAAATTTGGGTGCTTGAGCTTCTATGCATGATCGTCATGGTTATAATATTACACTAGCAGTCTACCAATAGTCTGAGATGCATTTGAAATATAGAACAAAGTAACACTACAAGATGTTACTAACAGCATAAAATGCGCCGTCCTAAATGGACGCAACTGGAAGCCCGTCAAACTTATGTTTCTCAGAGTACATCACTTCATGCAAGTGAGCTACTTTTGCTTAACACTTATCCAATAGTAGAGATAATTACGACGTTATCGAAAGATGGGGGTTTCTCCCCAAAGGAATATTTGCGTATATAACCACCTTTAATAAAAGAAATTACAGTGATCCTCAGATTCTCTTCGTGTTGACCGGGTACAAATGCCATTATGTGCAGAATATTGGTATGTATATGCCATTGTAGTTTTCGATAAAGCTACTTAACTGTCCTTCTAAATTTATGAACTTGACATGCCTCGGGATTTCGGAAATTATCGTGCTGGAGAGGCCAACGAACAAACGGGGAGAGTCGACTCTTGAAGTTCTCATACATTCAAGCAACAATCAACTGAGCCGAGATCCGGCTCTAATCACACCAGACAAACGTACTACACAAAGTGGAATTCTTTTCCAACAGCCAGATCGAGCATTAGTGACTATATAGTGAGGTTGGTAGTATTAGATACTTATATGGCTAGGATAGGAAATTTATGAAGTTGCGTTCGGCGCGCACGGCTCTGACCGGGCCGCTGCGGGCGTTGCTGAATCTATCTCGTGTAGGTCAAATGTGGAAACGCGCTTAATTTGCCCTGGTTCTTGTCCTCCAATTGCATATATACATATTCTTGGAAATTCCATCTTTTTGATTGGCTTCTTTGCTTTGCATCCGTATCTGGGTAATATCCACAAGTGGTTGGCGTCTCAACCTCGCGAAGTTGCAACCAATGAGACGTACATATCATACAGTAAGCCCTAAGCCTACCCTTGAACGTCAATTTTAAAAAGGGCATGTTTTCGTATAACAACCATGTTGGTAACACGTATATAGTTAATTGACACACTACATTTACTACAAGCCTCACTCATTTTTGTTCCTCTTCGCTCTGTCACTTTACTTTCCAAAAGAGCAAACGGAAAGAAGGGAAATATGACCTCTGCAACGATGTTGCCTATCAATTTCACCACGGGCATCTATATCCTCGATGTCACTATCGCAATTTTCAGTGGTGTGATGGCCATATTACTTGCAACTCGAGTATTCACTGAGGCTCGATACTGGCTGCAGTCCGGGGGCAGTGCACGTCGGTTCCAAGGACGAGAACCATTGACTCTACCATATACGATACCATGGATAGGTGGCGCGCTCAGAATCACCAACGCCCACGCAATGTATCGTTATGCACAGTAAGTGTCTGTCCCTACTTCTCTGGATTCATGATCCTCAGCTTATTACCAACAAAGATCCATGTCACCACATGATAGACCTGTTAGACTGCGAGCTGGACCACTGAGTATCTATATCCTCCATGGACCAAAAAACATCAAGATGATATTCAAGAACTCAAAAGTCCTCGACAAGACTGCATCTTCATTGATGATCTTCCGCAATCAGGGGATGTCTCAACAAGACATGAATATTTTTATCAATGATCATTCGGGTTGGGGGGTTCAACCAAAGACGGACGTGCCTGAGTCGACTCGAGTATGGAAAAGGACCCATGATTTGGGAGCAAAGGATCTCTCCAATGGGCATTCTGTAAATATGCTCACAAACACGTTCATTGACCAATTTGTTATCGCACTCGACAAAGAGCCGCTGAACAAAACTCACACGACTCCTCTATACGAATTTTTCAAGAAGGCAATGTTCGTAGCATCCACCACATCGCTGGTAGGATCCGAGATTTTCAAAATGGTCCCTGATCTTACGAAAACATATTGGGAATTTGACGAAAGTTTTCTTGTGACGGCAATCGGGCTACCTAGACTCCTTGTCCCGAAACAGTATGCTTCAACTGAACGCATGCTCGACGCCTGCAAGAAATGGATAAACCATGCTTGGGACAACTTTGATGAACAGGATGAAAATGCTGACTGGGAGAAGTTCTTCGGTTCAAGCTACATGCGGAAAATGCTCTTCACGCTCGAGGATACAAAACTGTCTCGGGATGGCCAAGCTATTGCAATGCTTCCAATGGTCTGGGCGTAAGTTTATCACCAACCTTAGCGTCCAAAGGTTAACGCTTCTAGAATCAACTCCAACGCAATTCCATGTACGATCTGGATTCTTATGGAAGCCCTAAAGCGGCCTGGGATGTTCCAACGTCTCCGAGAGGAAGTAGCGCCTTCAATGAAAATCAATGACTCCCGTAAACTCACCATTGACATACCTGGCCTCCTAGCCAATTCTCCGCTATTGCACGCTATGTATCTCGAGACTCTACGAGCCTGTACATCTTCGACAGTCACTCGTCGTGTCGCCGAGGATACCGAATGCGATGGTTACATCCTCAAAGCCGGAAGTCACATCATGTCTCCATCCTGGCTCCCAGCTCACGGCCCAATGTGGGACGTTCCCGGACATCCAGCTAAACAATTCTGGCCTGAACGATTCATCGAAATGCCGAAGCAAGCCCCCAAGAATCCGGATGAGAAGACTGCATATGAGACAGCTATGCGACCTGAGAACTTCTTTCCCTATGGTGGTGGCAATGTGATTTGTAGTGGACGGTTCTTTGCCAAGCAGGAGATTATGGCTGCCGTTGCAATTTTTGTTACCAAATTTGATATTAAGTTTCAAGGGTGGGTGACGCTAAAAGGAAAGGCGTCTGGTAGGGAGGCGAGACCAGATGAGACGCTTGCTGGTGCAGGTGTGCTGCCTCCTGATCGTGATATGATTGTTAGTGTCAAGAGAATATCATGATTTGGACGGATGTTTCAGGTTTCATTATAGGTAGATGAGGTTTAAAATTCTATTAAATGAACTCCATAGCCTTCCATGCCTCCACTACTATTAAAAAGATAAATACCTAGACTATGTAGTTTGAATAAAAACGGTAGTAGTCATAGTAGACTATCTACCAGCGGGTATAATTACTCCTAAGATACCTTATAATTACCTTTTCCTTTCATTAACTATTAAAATGTTATATAAATAAGAGAAAAAACCCAGAAGTATTATAGAAACGCTTCGCTCTATAACTCTATTAGCTTTTAAATAATTTAGAGGCGTTTATAAGCTATATTAATATAGCAATATAAGATCGGGGTATTCCACGAGTGATTATACCTACTAGTAATCTACTTTCATGTAGTGCGACCTGACAAGTAGGTTTTTGAGTAGTTTGAGCTCGTGAGCAAATTGTGCTACACGAATTCCTTACCTAGTATTATCTTGTAGGTTGTAATGTGGCGCTAATGTAACTGTGAGGACACCAAGTCTGCAGGAAGCTGACGAATATATTCCGGCTTCCTTGTAAGTCTATATAAAAAATTAAGTGTCACGAATAACGCACGCACCCCGCATACTAATCTGTTGTGCCAGTTGGAAGTGATGGCTCGGTGCCGTTTCTGTGTCAATACAAGGCCCCTGTTGGCTGAGGTGAGATTATGCGTCGTTCTCTTCTACATTGAAAAGATATATTGCAATCAAAGGTTTTCAGGGTTCTCAGGAAGTATTTGGGAACGATATACTTATATTCTGGAGGTTGTTGAAGGTGGATGGCGAGCTTGTATCTCTCATTAGTTTCGGAACATAACTAATAAGAATGTGCCCAGTAGCACAGAATTTCCTACAGCCCGTTGAGAGTGCTACTGCACCAGAGAGACTAACTATGATTAGATCACAGAGGTCTAATCAATACACAGTAAGTGTGAGGATCGGATAGGTCATTAGAGGTATTTATCACGAGTTGCATTACACTGTTTCGGGCATACCGCTCTGTTTACCTGTCTCGCATCCCCCACCCCTCTAGCGATTGTTTAGCACATTCTTTGTAAATTCTTAATTATGTGCCGAAGATATAATTTTCTATACACATGTGGTCACACCTGTTACAAATCCGACCTACTATTTAATTACTATCTTCACTGTTTTCATTACATTATATAACCTCATACACTCCGCTCTCACTGACCTTCATATTAGTCAGCAAACCACTCTCTCATTCAATAGAAACTTTATAAACTAGCGGCCTTTTAATCAATCAACTCTATATATTACCATGACTCCATACGTGCAATTCATGACAATATAAGAAGTCACCATTAGCCATAGGCCGTTGCTACAACAGTAAATCTAAAAGCGTGAAGTATGACGCTCAGCAGAAGTACGTGTTTTCTCTTCGCCGTCTAGAGATGAGCGTGAGGATATCCTACCTTACAACGGAATTGATACTTTTATCAACACGCGAGATCGCGCTTGTGTCGACTACTGCACTAATTTCTTTAGACACTTGCCAAACTATTCCAATTCAATCCTCTGGTCAGGGCATCCCGAGCCTATTCATTTCCGGCGAGAGTCTCGCGCTCTCCGTGGCGTTAAATACACTTCCCAGTAACGATGGAACTAATACCAACCTTGATCGAGCTCTTATAAACAAAACCGAGGCTAACAACTACCAACACCAGACTACCCGATTCGCCTCACTTATTGCTGACGATGACTTTATCGACAATCTCAAGATCTACCACATATTTGCGAACGATGTTGAGTTCCTCCCCCACCGACAGCATCCTCGTCAATGCCATGTGTATACGAACCATCACCAGGCTCAATAATTTTGATCGCTGGGATTACGTAACCTGGTAGAGGGCCAACCCTCCGATCACCGCTGATATGTTGCCCAACAACAGCTCATCCATTTTGCGCTCTAATCGCTGTTGATAGTCAAGGTGATATCTGTATAAGGAGCCACTATTCGGATGCTCCAGGGAGGTCACCGACAGTGACGCCGTATGGCCAGAATGATATAGATATGTTATATATATACAGCCCCTAGCTCTTTGGAACGGACAATCAATTCACGACTCTTACTCCTGCTCTTGTGGCCCCGTTCATGATATGACATGTGACTCGTACCAACAGTCGTGCAAGCCGGGTATGATAAATTTAGTAAGCCCCTTCTCATTGTGGAGAAGGCCATCAGGACGCCTTGTCTTCGTTGTTTTCTGTCTAAGAGAAGTTTGGTTTGTTGCGGGGAAGGTGGCGTGTCCAAATTACCGGAGGTCGTCGATAGGAGTGCATTCATTTCCTAACAATTCATTTGTTGAAAGTAAGTGTAAGCCCTCACAATGGAACCTGCATCTGAAATGGGAGGTCTAATAATCCAATTAACAGCTTTGATTTGAGTTGGAAAGTTAACATCTCTTTGATGCTTGAAATCCTATGAGCCCTTAGTATTTCCGTCATATTGTGCAGCTGGCACGGGAAATGTGGTCATAGTTCTTGTTAATGGTATAAGCGAAGTGTACCGTTCTCTGCTTAGGATTATTAGAGGTAAATTTAGGGAGTGAATATCATTATTGAGATGTTGTTAGTGCGTACAGGTCTATTCTAGATGTCTCTAGAGTTCCCAGGCGCATTCATTCTCCCGATATGGAAGAGCACGGGAATTTGATGTGCGTCCACCTAGCGTTATTATGGTCTTCGTATCAATATCGTAATCCATTAAATATCTATAGTTTAAGAAGAACGATTTTATTGGAAATTAAAGACTGGAAACAGACTGGAAGACATCCTTCTCCCTATTTAAAGGTGCTAATCGTCCTAGATATTATCAACAATAAGGATAGCTGACTGGAGAACAAATATCCATGCTCTTACTCCACTTGAAATGCGCCTCACCCTTAACTAAAGTAAATTTATAGCTATGACGTGAAACGGGAAACATTCATGAACACATCGACTGGCTGCCGCATGAAGCTTACATTGATCTAGTTTTATTTGCTCAAATTATCCCCGAGCGGAACGAGATTGGTGGCTATTTGTGTGAGGTACGTAAGAATATCATATAAATAACGCCACAGGAGCAGGAGAAAAAGTCTTGAATTTCTTGTTCTGCCGTCCTATACGGCCAGAGCTTCTTTATGTATAATATGTCTCTTTATTACTCTAGCCGTACGTAATTGCCATCGGTACCCCTTTCGGGCCTTCTGAATAGTATATAGATGGCTCTTCCTATGCGGACATCACCGTACCTATTGACAGTGGCCAATTAGTCGCATTTGAAAACTGAGGCTTATTGTATTTTGTCTTTCGATTCGCTTGCCCCAAATGAATTGTCATTCACACCCTAGCCGCAGGTGAAAAGCAGTTTGAACAAATGGGAAAGGAATAAATTTTCGCTTAGGGATTTCTTTGTAGAAGATTACATGGATCATCTCACGCCTATTATCTTTACAAGATGCTCAATGTGACAATCAGTGTGCTCCCAGTCTTTGCTACCAACTCCCACAACCGAACGACACCTCCCAGAAAGCCTTCCGTGCGGAAACACCAAGTAGTGCAAATCAAAATTGAGCTCATCCTGAATATTGGTTTCCCGGTGGGCAAAGGTCTCATTATGATCTGCTCGAGGCGGAATGCAGCGTAACCAATTGCAGAGTCTATATACGTGCATATCCACGGCAAAGCCGGAATGTTGCATATACATAAATACGACACCAGCAGTAGATTTCGGGTCCACGCCAGGAGACTGCACCAACTAGTTGAAAACTTCATCTCTAAAAAGGTCGCGGAGGTGTTCGAGGGAGAGCAGATCTGGCGAGTCATGACTCCCGTGCCCGTATCTGGCTCATTCCGTCGCTCGAGATTCTCTCTGTATACTATGTCAAGAATCCCCTTGAATCTACGGCTCTTCACATTTCCTATGACTCCAATTTTGATAACTTTTAAAACTCATCCACTGGTACAAGTCTGACAGTTTCCCAACCAAGGATACCAATTCCGATACCAGCCTGGCATCTCCCGAAGGGTTTGAAGATTCCTATAAATGCACGAGATGCGTTTCTATCATTTGTTCCAGCACTAAGATGCGCTCGAATTACAGTGTCCATTAGGGCAGGCTTCTCATCATTGCAACCTTCGGCCTCAAGCCTAAGAAAGGGCTTCGATCTCGAGATTTCGATCTTGCCGTCTCGGTCTTCCAGTAAATCAAAAACGATCTTGATTTCTTCCGGAGTCGGGTATAGCCAATCTAGATACGGGGATGGCACGTGAACTTTGTAGTCGTACTTCGGCCTTTTGGCAACTCGATCGTCCTTGGATGTTGGCTCGACTGTGATCAGCACATTCTCAGTGAACGTGACAGACTCAACGAATTTTAAATAATGACGACACTTTTTGACAACCTTTGAACATGGACTCGATGTTCCCAAGTTTGCTTTTTCCCCCATGGCCTACCCGGTGCCCGAGCAGCAACTTTAATCTTACTACTATCCTCATTGCCGCCCAGGGATTTTCCTGGTTGGGCAGCAGCTGGTAACAGCTTTGGACACGCCATATGTAATAAAGTGCTCTAGGTGATGGGAATAAATGGTCTTGATGAAATCCAGAGAAAATTTGCTGGGAAAGAGTGTAGTGATTTGGAGGCTTGTTGTATTTAAGAATGCGCCTTTGTATGGTAGACAGTAAACTGGTGCTCTTGAATTGGAATGCTAGAGAAACAATTTGAGAGAAGGGGTAAAACAACAATAAAAATACGTCTTAAGAGTTACTTAAAGGTTAGAGGTGCTCAAATACTTTTAGTTTGTTTAAAGTTCGGATTTCTAAAGTCTCCGACACGAGTGAAAAGAGTACATGACTCGTGTGAAGTCAGATAAGTTAGTCTAGCAAACATTCAACAATTATTCCAATGTAAGATCTAGATAACTTCACCTAGACCCCAGCCATCAGTCGACTGTCATCAAAGAGCTCGTGAAGTACGGAGCGATTTATACGGCGTTCAAATGTTGCTCCAAGCACCGCATCCACCCACGTCACCACTCCAACACGAGAGCTATGTCACATCACAATTCACACAGCGCGACTTGCGCCTCCTCGGCCAATCGTCGCCAATGTCGCCACTGAGAGTAATCGCACTTGTCGACTACGATGCCTTTTACGCACAGTGCGAAAGCGTTCGTCTTGGTCTCTCTGAAAGTCGGCCATTGGCTGTACGACAGTGGAATGCCATTATCGCGTTGAATTATCCTGCCAGAAAAAGTGGTTTGAAGAGAGGTGTTTCTGTGGACGAGGCGAAGAGGATGTGTCCAGATATCGTCTTGCAGCATGTTCCAACCAGGAGGGAAGGTGACACATCTTGGGCCTATAGAGAAGATGTCACAGGCCATTTGAAAACGGACAAGGCAGCTTTGGATTTCTATCGACTGGAATCGCGAAAAAGCCTTGCACTTGTGAAAAATATGCTACCGCCTCCCCCTGTCCAAAGGATCGAGAAGGCAAGTGTAGATGAGTTTTTCTTGGACTTGTCCGCGCAGGTTCACGGTATCCTTCTCGAGCGTTACCCAGAACTGATGACCTCGATCGAGAAGTTGGACCAGAAGCTATTACTGCCCTCCTCTACGCACTTAGACTGGCAGCATGACAACATTATCGAACTGAATACAATGGGAGATGATTGGGATGATCCTGATTGGGATGATATTGCACTAAACATTGGGACAGAAATAATACGCAATATTCGAGAACAGATATATAAACAGCTCAAGTATACCTGCTCTGCCGGCATTGCGCGCAATAAAACCCTAGCAAAACTCGCTGCTGGGCACAAGAAGCCAAATCAGCAGACAGTCGTTAGGAACAGGGCCATTCCACACTTTTTGTCATCACATAGACTCACCAGCATCCGTGGTCTAGGTGGGAAATTGGGAGCAAAGGCCTTCGAAGCATTTGGTACAGAGCAGATTTCAGATTTTCTCCAAATTTCGGCTAAGGATGTGATACGAAAGCTAGGCTCGGATTCGGGAATGTGGCTATTCAATGTGATTCGGGGATCAGAAACTAGTGAAGTAACTCCACGGACTCAGATTCAAACAATGTTGTCCGCAAAAACTTTTTCCCCTAGCATCAGTGGCTCCGACCAGGCTGCGAAATGGCTTCGAATTTTTGCTGCGGACCTCATCAGTCGTATTGAAGAGCTAGCCGAGGAGTCAGAGCATCGCCGACCTAGGACTATAGCACTCCATCATCACATCAATGGTCGATTTGGACCCACTCGCTCTAAGCAAGCCTCTATTCCAGCCGGGTCTCAGATGAATGAGCAGACTCTTTTTTCACTTTCCAAAGATTTACTGAAAAAGATATCTAGTGATGGTCCCACATGGCCATGTGCAAGTCTTTCTGTCAGTGTGTCTGACTTTAAGGATTGCCTTTCTGAGAACCATAAGATTACATCCTTCGTGGCCGTAGAAGTAAAACCCAGCGCTCGAAAACACGCTCAACACGACCCCCCCGCGGAGTCTTCTTCGGCCCGGCACCCACCGTTTAAACGGAGGGGATTTCTTACCCCTACGGACTTTGTAACAGCCTCGGGTGCTGTTGCAGAGGATGCCGCAGATAAGGATGATGAAGACTTAGATGACCAGGATGTCAAATGGTACTGCTGTCCAAAATGCGGTAAAGACTTTTCGACGTCTGATGTCCTAGAGCATCTAGATTGGCACTTTGCGGTAGACTTGCATGCGTCGAATCCACTGTCTCCTTAGGAAAGGGAAGAATTATCACGCATTGCTCAGTTACTTTTCTTTCTTCGTAGAGGTTTATTTGATAGTTCGAAATACAGGACATCAAAGCTGGTTCTGGATATATACTGCTTAAAATTTAATCCTGAGACAGCCATACTAATACAAAGTTGCTAATTTTTGAGGTTTTAAGATTAATATAATAAGAGACCTCGAAAAGAGCTCTTCGGTTACGTGGAAGAATAAGCAAATAGGAGCTAGGTACATAGTAGAAGTAAAATTAATTTACCCTATAACCGTTAGCTAGTATGAGCACAATAATACTTTGCTGGTAGCTATATGACGAGTATTACCGATGCTTAGTCTACTTCAACGTGAGAGTCTGTGTCTTTAGTTAACGCAAGTTCAGTTTCGTCACATTCTGCCTGGAGGAGTTCACATCTTTGTAGAGTCTGGAGTGGGATACGCTTCAAGAAACATCCTTATGGGAGACCAGGTGTGGAAACTTGAAGATGGCTGCGGCCGACTTGCTATACCTTCTGCCAGTAGCGGCGAGGCAAAATGCACTGGAAAGGGGTTGGGGATAGCCGATGAGAGATGTCCTGATTGTGCTATTCCGCCTAATGTTGGCCCGACGAGCATACCTCTGCCTGGTGTTAATCCGCCGAGGGTTCCTCCACATCGGTCACGATTCGATCAGGAGAGCTTCGATTTTGATCTTGATATCCCTATGTTGTTTTATATTACTGGTTACATCTAATAGCTGCCATCAATCATATGATTTATCAGCTTCTCTATTAGTGACCCCAGATATTCACCAGAATTTTACCCAGTCCCGAGGATTACATACCACCGAAAATAAAAGAGCAACGGGTGATGGTATTCAGCTGAGGGAACGGGGCGATGCGACGGAGAAAGAGGCAGCTACTGTGTCAAACATATTTCTATGGTAAGCACTGAGACACCGAGAAGCACTTGAAGGTAAGCCTCGTCACAACAATCTAGAAAGTTATTGCTCCAATATCGAGTCAATGTAGAATCCCAATGAATCACACCCCGAATCTCATAAGGCTTCTTCTGCTCTACACAGCCACCTAGCAATAAATGTTGACCCCATCACGTGCAAAATTTGCCGAGTGAACAAACCTCCCCCTGTCCTCCAGCCTATATAAACCCCCTCTCCACCACTCTCTTGCATCTTCTGTCCTTCTCTCCAGCTCCTTTAGCCTGTGGCTTAGATCAAGTGTAGTATCTGTTCTCATCAGTTTAAAACCTGATAGGGTGGCCAAGAGCCATTATTTAATATTAAACATATTTTTGTTCTGGAAGGGGAAGACCGCTAGGCTGTGCTGATGTTTTCTTCCTACTGTGTTCTCGGTCTTACACTGCTTCCGAGTAACGCGATACTGTGATGATGCTTTTCGTTGCGGGTTCTGGCTTGCTGGGATCGTGAAGAAGAGAGGTTCCAATCGGGCAGAGAGGATGCGGAATTTTGTTTATACCAATGGCTTCGAGATCAATTGGTTAGCGTGGAACGTTTCACAAAGCTATGTGGATGTTGCTCTCTTTTGGAAGTAGCGGGAGAGAACTAATTTGATAACGAGGACGGTGATGGGTGAAGGCTGACACTTTAGATAATGAAGAATGAGAGTATGAGAGAGTTGTTGATTCACTAGGACGTGACAAGATTATCGTGTGGCAATGAACAGTGGGTGCAAGAACACACACAGTAAGTCTCTTGACTGTAACTTTTCCAAGTCAACAAAGAGATGACTAGACAGTTCCATCATATCAAACTTGCAATTGCGATATTTGAAGTGGTCGGAAGAGAAGAATGTGAAAGAAGTCTTCATATCCCCAGCATTTAATTGCCGGTATATTTCTAACAAATATGCTAATAGAGTGGGAGTTATTAGTTTAGCTGATTAAATTTTCTCCGCGTTTTCATGGTCTAACGTTGACTCGGAAACACCGGTTCCAATGATATTCGACAGTAAGCTACTTACTTACCTAGTCTGAAAACCTTTGATAGAATTGCTTTGCCGGACATAGACAGATGATCGGGGTTTCTATAGCGAGTAACCTCTCAAAATATCTTTAATTATGCTCGCCGCGTCAAAGGCATTTGGTTAGCTGTTGTCTCTTGTGAAAATGGGGCTGAAGCGGTTCGTCCCAGGTCACTTGCACCGCCTCATTCCTCATGGTCACTAAAGTTAGCGTATCTCGAGCGCGTCTCCTCAAGAAGCATTGCTACTCTGCTAGCGAGGCATGCTACTTCAAATGGATCCAGACATCTAATCGAGTAAAGAGAAACGAGTTAGGTCGAATTTCGGTACCGTATTCAGGAACAAAGCCGCTGACGTAGGGGGTTTCCTCGGTTGAGGCCCTGGCAGCATGTCGGACATCGAAAATACATTTCCGAGCCGCGGTGGCTGTCACCGGACTACGCGATATGAACCCATTTGACCTGGAAGGCGTTGGTTTGGACCAAGGTGACCCTTCGTGAATCATTTGCTTGCGCATGCTTTTACGCCTCGAATGCGCGTTCATGATAGCAAAATCAAGTACCTCGGTAAGGAGACGATCGCAATGAAATTGTCGAGAAGTGTCCCATTTTTGCGTGAACATGACGCCTTTACAACCTGTGACAAGTCGCGTCGCAGCATACATTGAAGAGAAAACTGTGATGTGGAAATAGACTTTGAGCCGACTCATCTGCACGCATATTTTGACGTAGGGCGATCTGCGATCCTGGACTGCAGGGCTATAGATCGAAAGGTTCTCCGTGAACGAGTCCTGGGCACTTCTTGTACTTGTGAGCTGCATCAACAACTTCACTGTTGAGGCAACGAGGTCCTTGTCAAGGATAGATGAGTTGTCATGATGGGAGGCGAAGTTGCGCAACTGTGAGGTGGACTTGGTGGGTCGACGACACACGGGGGAGCTAGTCATTGTTCGACAAATTCCACAGAATTTGCACAGATGCAGGGTCCTCGCTACCAGACGGTGGCGCCGTGATCCGCCTCGTCATGAGGCATGAGGAAGGTCTCGAAAAGGGGGGCGACCCTGGCATCTAGAAGCGGCTATGGCGCGCGTAACACAGAGCTCCAGATATAACTGCCTCGTCTCCCACAGCGTGCAAGCCAAGAGTTGGTTAATCGTTCATTAATGACAGATTCCAACATTGACCAACGAGCCACCGTGGTGCACAATACACAAGCTATACACAATACACAAACTGTGAAAAGGGTGTCACAATACCCTCGGATCTCATCAACTCCCTAAACATACGCAATGTCTTCGCCGAGCATCTCGACAATAAGTCCTTCACCTTCACCAACCAAGACACGTCCCCGGCGAGCTTCAAGATTCACGGAAGGGTCAGCAGTCACTGGATCAGAGATCTTCCAAAGGACACAGACTTCAAATGAATTCCTGTTTTCGATACTTTCCGAGCAGGATGCCCATGAACAACAAAAGAGACCCCAGCGAAAACATCAACATCGCGGTTCACAGTCCTCGGTATCGTCATTTGACTCTTCGACAGCCTCGTCTCCAACATCCACTTCTTCCATGCCGAAGGAGAAGGAGGGCCGAAGAAGTTTAGTCTTCAATCGTGCAAGCATGGACGAGAGACCACGAGAACTAGTTGGCTATGCACACGGCGAGAGCGAAGCCGAGAAAATCGCAAAGAAAGTCAAAGGTCGACTACGTGCTTGGACGGTTGGCAATAAAGAGGTGAAGCCATATCCGGGAACGTGACAAGAGGTGATGAAAACTATAATGTAATGATATAATGACATGTTTTTGGAATGTGGAGTTCAAGGCGCGAAGGCAAAATATCCGAGACTGGCAAAAGAAAGTTTTATTGCTTGTGCACTTCGAGCTTGGAGTTCGGGTTTGGTAAAGAGGAGCAAAGCTGAGTTTGAAAAAAAGGAATCGACCTTACCGGCGGCTGTAGTCGTACTTGCTCTAGAGAAATTGTTGAATCTGCCGGGTTATCTCAAAGCCATCCGTAGCCATAATCAGACAATCGTGAGAAGAAAGTGATCGAAATTCAATGTCGCAACATGAAATTTGAACAAAGTCTTACCAGCCAGCATAATGAACGATTTAAGCATGAGGTCTCCATGCATAGTCGAAATTTTGGCCCGTCCCGTTGATATTGGTGATTGTCTGAGCTCGAGAAAAAGTTATGTATCACTAGGCCCGTGCCGACCGGATAAACGCCGGATTAACGATGTTCCTGGCATACCGACACTGAGATGGCGGAACAAAAATATGACACCGTGAGTATAACTTTGAGTCACCACGAAACATTTTATAAACATCAACTCCTGGACGGACTCTAATCCGAAATATTCGTGTTCTAGACATTTGCGACAGGTCAACGAGGCTCCAGATTGACGCTTTTCGTGCCCTACTTCGCGTGCGAAGTCTCCCAAAATTACCCCGCGAACCCCTCCATCGCAAAATGAGTATTGACTTTCCCAAGTCAGAAGAGGAGGTCCTTCGCCGATGGAAAGAAATTAAGGCATTCGAGACACAGGTTAGTAAACTTGGGCAACAGGGGAGATCAACTATAAAAGTTCACGACTAACCTACTCACAGATCGCGCTTTCTGAAGGTAGAATTCCATCGTTCTTACATATTCGGCCAAAAGTCTGACGAACTGTTTAGGACGCCCTCGTTATACTTTCTATGATGGACCTCCCTTTGCGACTGGCTTGCCTCATTATGGTCACCTTTTGGCTTCCACCATCAAAGACATCATTCCACGATATTGGTCTATGAAGGGCTACCATGTCGAGCGAAGATTCGGGTGGGACACCCACGGACTCCCCATTGAGCACGAAATCGATAAGAAACTTGGAATTTCTGGGAGAGATGCTGTGATGAAGCTTGGCCTGGCAAAATACAACGAGGAATGCAGAGCTATTGTCATGCGATTTTCGGAAGAGTGGCGGCTGACTATTGATCGATTGGGACGCTGGATCGACTTTGACAACGACTACAAGACTATGGATCCAAAATTCATGGAATCAGAATGGTGGGTGTTCAAACAAATCTTTGAGAAAGGCGCTGTGTACCAGGGTCTTCGAGTAATGCCTTACTCGACTGCATTGACGACGGCTCTCAGCAATTTTGAGGCGAACCAGAATTACCAAGACGTGACCGATCCTGCGGTGGTTGTGTCATTTCCTCTTATCGACGATCCATCCACCTCGCTCCTAGCGTGGACGACAACACCTTGGACTCTACCTTCTCACACTGGCTTAGCAGCACATCCTGATTTTGAGTATGTGAAGATTTTGGACGAGGCATCTGGAAAGAACTACATTCTGCTGGAGAAATTGATGAGCACTCTGTATAAAGACCCCAAGAAAGCCAAATTTAAGATCATTCAGAAGATCAAGGGTACTGAGATGCTAGGATGGAAGTATGAACCATTGTTTGACTATTTTACCGAGGAATTTAAAGACCACGGTTTCAGGGTCCTCAACGCAAAGTATGTTACCGACGACAGTGGTGTCGGAATCGTACACCAAGCACCTGCCTTCGGTGAGGAGGATTATAATGTCGCTATGGAGCATGGAGTTATCACTGAGCAACGACCACCACCAAATCCTGTCGATGAAAAGGGATGTTTTACCTCGAAGGTTCACGATTTCGCTGGTCAGCATGTCAAGGCGGCGGATAAGGCTATTATCAAGTACCTCAAAGGCACAGGAAGACTGGTTGTCGACTCACAGATTAGGCATAGTTATCCTATGTGCTATCGTTCTGACACTCCTCTGATCTACCGGGCCGTTCCATCATGGTTTATCAGAATACCAGAAATTGTTCCTCAGATGTTGAGCAACATTGAAAGCTCGCACTGGGTACCATCATTCGTCAAGGAAAAGCGATTCGCAAGCTGGATCGGTAATGCGCGTGACTGGAACGTTTCTCGAAACCGCTACTGGGGTACACCTATCCCAATATGGGTAAGTGATGACTATGAAGAGAAAGTGTGTATCGGGAGTGTTGCGGAACTTAAAGAACTTAGTGGCTATGCCGGCGATTTGACAGATTTGCATCGTGACAAGATTGATCACATCACTATTCCGAGCAAGATGGGCAAGGGCCAGTTGAGGCGCATTGAAGAGGTCTTCGACTGCTGGTTCGAGTCAGGAAGTATGCCGTATGCAAGCCAGCATTATCCATTCGAGAACAAGGAGACATTCGAAAAGTCCTTTCCAGGAGATTTCATTGCGGAAGGACTGGACCAAACAAGAGGATGGTTCTATACATTGCTTGTACTTGGAACACATTTGTTTGGCGTCTCCCCGTTCAAGAACTGCGTTGTAAATGGTATAGTTCTGGCAGAGGATGGCAAGAAGATGTCAAAACGACTAAAGAACTACCCTGATCCCGGAATTGTGATGAGCAAATATGGCTCTGATGCTCTGCGCCTATACCTGATCAACTCTCCAGTCGTGCGAGCTGAACCTTTGCGTTTCAAGGAGTCAGGAGTCAAGGAGGTGGTTGCCAAAGTGTTATTGCCACTGTGGAACAGCTATAAGTTTTTTGAAGGACAGGTCGCGCTACTGAAGAAGATCGAGAATGTGGACTACAGTTTCGACCCGAAGGCGGAAGCCACAAATACCAACGTCATGGACAAGTGGATTCTAGCCAGCTGTCAAAGTCTTCTGAAGTTTGTTAATGAGGAAATGGCGGGTAAGATAATAACAAACCAAACTTTTGTTCTCAACTAACCAAGTTCAGCATATCGTCTCTACACCGTTGTTCCTCGGCTCCTGGATTTGATCGACAATACCACGAATTGGTATATCCGATTTAATCGCAAGCGTCTAAAGGGCGAACTTGGCCTCGAAGATACCAAACATGCTCTCAACACGCTGTTTGAAGTTCTTTTCACCCTGGTTAAAGGCCTCGCGCCCTTCACGCCATTCATCACGGACAACATCTACCAGCTTTTGTTACCACATATCCCGAAGGATCTCCAAGGACAAGATCCGAGAAGTGTGCACTTTCTGGCTTTCCCAGATGTCAGAGAAGAATTGTTCAACGTTGAAATTGAACGCCGTGTGGGCCGCATGCAACGCGTTATTGAGCTTGCAAGAGTTTCAAGAGAGCGCCGCACTGTTGGTCTCAAGACGCCCCTGAAGACCTTGATCGTCATCCACGCCGACCCGGTATATCTGGCAGATGTGAAATCCCTTGAAGGGTATATTAAAGAAGAGCTGAACATTGTTAATCTTGTCCTGTCATCCGATGAAGCGAAGTACAATGTGCAGTATAGTGTTAATGCAGACTGGCCAGTGCTTGGGAAGAAACTTAAAAAGGATGTCCAGAAGGTCAAGAAGGCTTTACCTGCATTGACCAGTGATGAAGTCCACGACTATGTTTTGCAGAAGAGCATTGTAGTGGCGGGCATCACACTTGAGGAGGGTGATTTGGTGGTTAAGCGTGGCTTGAAAGACGACGAGTCATCGAAGAATCTGGAAACTAACACCGATGAAGATGTTCTTACTATCCTTGACGCTGAATTGTACGCGGATCTCGCAGAGGAAGCTGTCGCAAGAGAGATCATCAATCGTGTCCAGCGATTACGGAAAAAGGCGGGCCTTCAACCTACCGATGACGTTAAGATGGAGTACAAAGTGCTCTCCGATCCGGACAATGTTGGCATAGACAAAACATTTGTTAAGCAAGCTAAAGTCATTGAGAAGGCATTACGGCGACCGATTGATCATCATGTAGTTACGGAGCTGGATGGCAAAATTCATGACACGAAGGAAGAGGGAATCATTCTTGAGGAAGAGCAAGAGATCCATAATGCGGTCTTTTTGCTGCGGCTACTGAAGCTATGATACAGCACTTTTAGACAAATCTGAATGTCATGTGCCAATGGGGTGAACAGGTCATCTCAGAGAGCTTGTCGAATAGTGTAGATTTGCCGCCACTTCATTCCACAAAAGCAACATTATGAACTATATGTATTACATGTCTTTCCCACTCACGCCTTTCGCCTTGCTGCAGCCTGTGATAATGTGAGCGTAAGAGATTTAAATAAATAATGCCGACTCACCACATAGCAATCCTTTAATCTCATAAATTCTGTCAAACATTTGTCTTTATGCACTGAATTGTAATCCATGACGACACATTTCCCATACGCTGAGCTCTATCATATCGAATACATCAGTGAGTTGAATTAGTAATAAGACAGTATTACTCACTTCAGCTGTGCATTTCGATACAGCCTGAGCGAACCTTTCGATGGGCTTCGTTCGTCCTGGCATTGTACACGCTCTATATGCAGATGCTCGGATTGATTGGACAAGAAAGGATTGTGGAAGAGTTGGGTGTTGACGGAAGGTCGAGGTTTCGGCTAGGTTCTGAATTTTAGCGCCTGTACCCCTGCTGTCAAATAAATCGCGACAACGCGTCGAATCTCTCTCTGCCAGCCCATCTCTCATCACATTTGGCTTCATGGTCGCGCATGTATTCACCTAATGCCCCATTTGTAGCATAACATCCTCCTTCGACTCTTTTCGCTGAATTCGAGGCTTGAACTAATTACTATTGTTGAGGAATATTGCGACCAATATTTCATTATGCGACGCGATCACCTGTACATATCCATGCACTCGCCGAATGCCTTCCTCTAGATGCCGCCACCAGAAGTTCCTTCACCATCTTATGAAGGAGCAAAAAGTACAGAAACTGAGGAGCCGTACTACAGCAATGAAGGTCCGTCCCCCGTTTTCCTGAACGATGCCTCCACATGGGTGTCTGAACATTCCATAGATGTCGCAATTCTCCACGACATCGTCGTCCTCGCCCAAGAACTCCTTCCGAACTTACCAGAGCGCGAACGATTGCCAACAACCGCGCTCTTCGATGCATACTACGATATACTACCCAGACTTGGAATCGATGCCGATCATGACAGTCGCTATGCCAGGGTGTTGTTCAAGATCGGAGGATTGCGTGGGAATGCGGGAGGACTGTACGAGAAATTTGAGGAGGTACTGGGGAGAATGGGAATCGAGATTGAACTTGAGCATACGCATGACGAAGAAGAGGAAGAAGGCCAGAGTCGATTCGACGACTCAAAAGATGGATGGGACATTCGAGGAATTGCTACTCACGGGACGACCCCGCCTAAGGACGAAAGTATTGGCTCCAAGACAGTCGACTCAAGGGTCCGGCGCAGGCGCAATTCAGAGAGCTCTATGTGGGAGTTGGGAAACCAAAGCGCTTCAAAGAGAAAGGCGAAGCGAAACTCCTTCTCCACTGGTGTTGATATTGATGCGCAAAACAATTCGCGCCCCGAATTCTTGGAGGAAATGGGACGTTTACGACCACCAGCTCCCGCGCCAGATCAGGCCATCCGGAGACCAGAGGACAAAGAACACAATCACCATGTCGGGGCATGGGTAGAATCTCATCGACACAGGCAATCGAGGAGGCGCGGGAGATCTGTATCGACAGTTGCTAGCTTGCGCATTCGCCGCAGATCGCAATCCCCTTGTCTAGGATATCCGGACACGCACGAAAAGCCATCAAAGGTACTATTGATACCCCAAGATGAGTATTTGATAGCAAGCGAGGATACAGCAGTCACTTCGGCAACTGGTAACGAGGAAGAAGATGTAGACGAGGACCTAACCAGCCCATTATTGGCATTCCAAGTTAGCCATAAGCCATCCAGTCTCACTCAAATCAAGGCATCACTCATACTCCAAAACCACCTAGGATTCCTAGCAAGAAGTCAGATACGCCAATGGCGAAGCAGAGCGCTTGTAGCTCGAGATCGTCGTTTACGAATGGAAAAAATTGCATTTCGCCATGATACGAGCGTGCTTCTGCGTAGTGCTTTGGCTACTTGGCAGTTGGGAGCGCTTTTTAAGTGTAGGATGAGGGAAACCACCACCTTCTTTGCTCATCTTGAGGAGCGAGCAACAAGAGCGAGAAATTTATACTTGATGCTTAAAGTGCTGCAACACTGGCTTGATAATGCACAAGAACAAGTTCAGCGGACGTCGTTCGCAAGAAGACACATCATCAAGACTAGAATCTTCAATGCCTGGGCGGAAATGACTACTGTCAATGTGATGAAAGCAGAACGGAATGTGCAACGAAAGTTCTTTGCTGTTTGGAGAAAGAGAAAAGCCGAGATTGATGGTCAGCATTGCCATGCAATGCAAAAGTACGAGGAGAACCTTGTGCAAAGTGTTTACATATGTTGGATTCACAGGCGGTGGGAGCAAGTGGCGCAGAGACACTGGGCTAACAAATTAAAGAGAAAAACACTTCTTAGCTGGGTCGTCACATATCATGGTCATTGGGATAACAGCCAGATTGCAGCAGAAGAGAGGCAAGACAGACTTATCTTGTTCGCATTACGTAGATGGAGAGACCTCACACTAAAGCATAGCCAGCAAGAATTCGATGCCGTCACCGCCTACCGAGAAAGAATCTCACGGAACGCGATCCGGAAATGGCGTCGAGAGACTCAGGTGATACCTGCTAAGCAGATGGTCCAATCCGATGTCAAGCATCGGATTGTTCGAGAGACATTCGATATTTGGCGCCATCGCACGAGACAGGAAAAACAGGCAAGCGGTACGGACCGTATCAAAATCCTCAGAGAGGCTTTGACGACCTGGCGACACCAGGTTCGCTTTCAAGTTGTTGCTCGTAGGGTTCGAAGTCGGATTGCTGAGGAAGCTCTATATAAATGGGCAATGGCGCAGAGATGCTCATGGTTTCAGCGGCAGAGGAAACGCAAACTTCTCTACAGTACGATTCAAACATGGCCAGACAAGGCGCAAAGAGCACGAGAGCACCGATGGCAGCAGGAAGATATTGCGCATGCCTACTCTGTTCAGAAGATAGAGAATACCGTGCTCGCATTGTGGTATCGACAGATGGTCCTTCAGCAAGACCGGGAAACTGTGGCTACTTCTTTCTCTCAGCCACGCCTACTTCAAGACGTCCTTACGAAATGGTCTGATCGTACTCGACATCTCCAACAATTGAACCACTGGTCTCGAGATGCAGAATTCTATTTCCAAGCATCAAAGACTCTGAAAAAGTGGAAAACCTCTGCGGAAACTTCTAGGCGCGAAAAGAGAAGACTGGCCTACACTCAGACTCGACGAACAGTCAAAATGGGTCTTGCACGTGGCATTCTTCGTAACTGGCGTCAGAAGGCGCAAAACATACTGGAAATGGAAGATCAAGCATATGACGTACGCCACAACAAGATCGTTGCACATGGAGTGGCTATCTTCGAAAAATGGCATGCCCACACTGGAGAGGTGGCATCGATGGAGGCACTTGCTCGAGAGCACGTTCTGAAGAAACATCTCGCCATTTGGAAACAGCGTTCGGGTGCCTACACCGCTCTCGAGACGGAGGCAATCCTAACATACCAGGAACATCGTGAAAGTCGAGCCATCAAGAAATGGAATCTTGCAATTCTTCGGCTTGGGTCACACACAAATTGCGCTTATGACATTCGCGAGAAGAACGCAAAGAGGACTTTTCGCAAGATGTTCGCCTATTGGCGTCACAAGGCTGCTCAGAAACGTCCTCCAAAGGTTGTAGAATCGAACGGTGACAAAAAGCACTTGGGACTTACAGCACGAGCCGAGGTATGGTCGGAGTTTGGAGATGGCCTTGAAGGCGATGACTGGATGAAGGAGTTTGATGAAGCAGACGCAGTAATGGCCACGCCTATCCCTGGATATCTGAGCACGCCCTCGAAGCGAAGCGAGAGAGTAATGGCTGTAGCAGCGAGGTTTTCTACCACCCCCAAAGTTCCCTTATCTACTCCCTTTGAGCGTCAGCTGCGGGCTCAGTATTCTGGTGGACAGCCGCATTCTTTCCGCAAGGGTCGTCTGGGGAAAAGCACATTGAGCATGGGAGGATTTGAAGATATCCCGGAGAGATCTCATAATGAGTAACGAATAGCATTTGCGGATCGTATTACGAAGTACAAGGAGTATGGGGGAACACAAGCGGGATGATTAGGGGAAAGAGGATCGGTAACATGGCGTTTTGGTGATAGCACTCGTATTGGATACCCGTACGCCTGGCGTCGAGATGATGCATTAAAGGCTCTCTTTGAGCGAATGAGGAAGAAATCCGAATTAATGAAAATATGGTGGCATTGGCTTATCGCGATTCTTGTATTCTAGTGCTGCTCTACGTAACACGAAACCAAGGGTAGCCGGATAAGCTTTGTAGTTCATTTCGAACTTTGTGAATAGAGTAGAGTTGATTTCGAAAATTGTCAATTGACTTTATTTAATATGCTTTCTCACGAATACTTTAATTGAAAGACCTCATGGAGTCAGGTGTAAGATGTTTCATGATTCGCCCTCGCTCGTGATTCAGAATGATCTGCCTCGTGTATTTTCATTGGCCCGCAAGTCCCTTGAAGCTCAAGGGTCGTCATTCCGATTTCGCGAGGCCTGGCCATCATCGAGTAACGCGAACACCTTTCACTACACGAAATTCGAGCATAAACTTCTACGTCCCTATCACCCACGGCCTGCGACGTCGAGGCAAGAAGAACCTCAAACAAAGGGAGATACGCGCCATGATCTGAAATGCGCCGAGCGAGATAGTATGCGAGAAGTGCTTCCTGGAAAGCCTAGGGCGAAGCTCCAAGCTGTCTGTACGGGCTGCTGGGAGGGTAGACGATTGATTGTTCGTGGTCCTTGTCTTACGAGCAGATGTATCTGGGATGGGAGCTCATATGTTGTGATAGGCATATATCAGCGGAAACGCATTCGTGGTACTGACGGGGCCGGATGCCATCCTCCAGACGATATACGACGATGATGAGACGGAGCTCGACGCTATTGCCATCGATGAAGCTTCGGGCAAGATAGCGATATGTGCGGGGAATACTGCGAGGGTATACAGGCCATATGGACAGGATGAGGGGGCGCTGAAGGTTGGTGGTGCTACAGACTAAATGTTGAAAGGCGGTGGACTGACTTGACGGGTAGTGGGCGCTGCAACATAATTTCTCGATTGATCTGCCTGGCAAGGACGTAGCCACCACACTGTCATGGGGTGTAGCAGAGGAATTATTGGTTGGAGGAACGTCACTAAACCTGTACTCGACGCTCGATTCAGAGATACACGATGCGCCCATTCGAATATATCACCAAGAGCTCGCTAATGCGGTCAAGTTTGCCAACTTCTCGTATGATTCGGCATATATTGCATCAATGGGAAATTATGACAGACTGGTCAAGATTTGGAGGAGGTTGTCCTTTGGGTCCGACGATACACGATTCGATTTCTGCTACCTACCTCATCCGGCTGCGGTCACTAGCATGCATTGGAGGAGGCCATACCATGTTGATCAAACCATTGACAATGTGCTTTACACAGTATGCGCGGACAACGTGCTAAGGATATGGGCCGCCACGGATCCACATGCTTTGCAGTTCTTACAGCTCTGGGCGCAGATTGATCTGAAGGAGTCAATACAAGCCAGGAATCTCAGGATTCAGGCCCCTACCAGTGTGAGGTATGCTTTCATCATTGATGGTAGGGACTTTATACTCGCTACAGAGCATGCCGTCCAAGCAGGAGCTGCGGCAAACAACAAGGATGATCATGCCCTGTCCCACCTAATTGAGGTTGCGAACCGAAGCCCAGAGATATGTGTGGTACTCGATGGTCTTGGAAACATGTCTGCATGGGGACTGGAGAACGTTGGTTGTAAAGCGCGGCAAACAACGAACATCTTCAATATTGCCCATGTGAATGGTATGGAAATCGGTCTACCCCAGGATTTGATGGAGGATTCCAAATATGTGCAATTCTATAACTACTGCAATAATGACGGAGGTGGTCTGAATCTTCTAGTCCATCATTTCGATGGAAGGGTCGAGGTCTTCGAGAGCAATGTTGCAGATTTGTTTGACCCTTCTCCTAGATCGAATCGCTTTGCCTCCAAAGCCACCTGGACGGGACATGCATCTTCGATCCGAAAAATCATTAGGAACGTCAGCGGTAGAGCTGTTGTATCGAGAACAGATGGCAATGAAGGGATCTTGTGGAAGCACATGGATCATAATTATGGCGTTTCTGTGTTTCGACAGAGTATCATCACCGAAAGTGATCACATTCACAGAATCTGTGTCATGAGGAAGGGGAACTTTGTTATGTACTTGCATTATGACAAAGTGGTCCTCTGGGATACCCGAGCTGAACATGCCATCCGCCTAGCCACCTGCAAATATTTCTGCCAGGGAAAGCCTCTATGTATACTAATGCTTCCTGAGGTCAAAAAGGGAGGACCGGTCGCTCACGTAGCTACGATTACCTCAACAATGAAGGGCGTTGTTTGGGAAGTCCGTTTACCACTGAGAAGAGGGAGCCTGACGGAACAAAATGGGTTCGCAGAACCATCCATTCGAGAGTTTTGCAAGTTTGACCTTGGAGGCTCCGATGATGTGTCCTACGTTCTCCCAGTGGATCCTGCTGGGTCGCCTCCAGTCATGTCTGGCTTTCTGGACACATTCGCAAGAGATATCGCTATCTCATATACACACTCGGGTATGCTTCGATCGTGGACAGCGAGGATAGACTTTGATAATCAGAAAGTCGATTGGCTGGAGACATGTTCTGTAGAGACCGGAATTCGAGAACCAGCTTTGGCGAGTGGGAGCTCCATACGAAAGGCTGCGCTGGTCAATTCTACGAGATCAGAATTAACTATTTGGGATGTGAGAGGTGCTCAGTTGGAGTATTCTCAGGACTATGAATCTCAAGATACAATTCGTGATCTAGATTGGACGTCAACACCTGACGACCAGTCTATTCTCGCTGTTGGATTTCAATTTAGAGTTCTACTTCTTGCACAGATGCGATATGATTATCTTAATAAGGGCCCGGCTTGGGCTTCTATCAGAGAAATTAACATTCGAGATCTCACACCACATCCAATAGGAGATTCTGCCTGGCTTGGAGGTGGAAATCTCATCATTGGAGCTGGCAATCAGCTTTTCGTTTACGACAAGGCTGTTGACAATACATCCCCAGTTGTTGCTAGCCTCGGAGTTTCCCCAAGAAAAGCCCCATGGGACCTGTTCGAAGTCGTTTCCAGGCTCAATGGCCCATTACCAGTATACCATCCACAATTTCTCGGTCAGTGTACGCTCTCAGGGAAGAGTGCACTTGTCCAGAAGGTGCTTGTAGAGCTGTTCAAAACACTCAAATACTATGTTGATGGCGATACGATAGAGAGTCATCTTGGGATGGACTTGGAGGATTTCTATGTACCTGTTGATGTAAGAATTTGAATCCTGGCGATGTAATTTTTACTAACACGAACAGAGAATATCATCTGCAGCGGCAGTGAGAACATCGAAGAGTGAATTTAGCAATTTTACTGATGAGGGAGACGAAGTTGAGACTGTCACAGAGGATGTAGCCCTCTCCATCAACGAGAAGCTTACCCAAGTCGCTCTTCCCCAGCTTTCCAGGCAAGAGCAAATACATTTGGCTGATATTGTCGAATGCGTGTCTATCGTTGAAAAGCAGCGTCGGTCGATGGACGACAATGCAGCTCGATTTATGATGTTTTTCCGTCAGCATGCCCTGAGGAGAGGCAGAGCCAATGAGGTCAACATCAGCTGGAGAGAGATCAATTGGGCATACCACAGTAACAGCCAAGATATTTTAGTAGACATGGTATCTCACCAATTCCATGGAAAGATGCAATGGGAGCATGCAAGGGAGAGTGGAATGTTCATGTGGATGACCGATGCCACAGCCTTGGTATGTTTCTTGCACTAAATTGGTGACTTCAAATACCCTACCTACACGACTAACTTGTCAACAGAAAGCACAATTCGAAAACGTTGCTCGGAATGAGTACACCAAGAGCGACATGAAGAATCCTGTTGACTGCAGTCTTTACTACCTTGCGTTGAAAAAGAAGACTGTATTGCAAGGTTTGTGGCGAATGGCTGGGTGGAATCGCGAACAGGCTGCCACAGTCAGGCTCTTGTCGAATAATTTTCAGGACAAGAAGTGGAAGACAGCTGCGTTGAAGAATGCTTATGCTCTTCTCGGCAAGCATAGACACGGTAAGAGCCTTGCTTACACATATAAAAGCCGGTACTAACATATTTGTAGAATACGCCGCTGCTTTCTTCCTGTTGGGTGACTGTCTGAAAGATGCCGTCAACGTCATACTGAACCAGCTTAAGGATGTTCAGCTTGCCATAGCAGTGACTCGAGTCTATGAGGGAGAGCGTGGTCCAGTACTACGAGAGCTTCTTCAAGATAAGGTGCTACCACTTGCAGCTCAGGAGGGCAATCGATGGTTGGCATCATGGGCATTTTGGATGTTACACAGGAGGGACATGTCTGTGAGAGCGTTAATTGTACGTCACACATCTCTTTGCAAACCGCTTGTGCAAAGATACTAACCTGTGCTCAGTCACCAGTCTACACCTTACTCGAGACGCCACAGTCGCCGAGTAACCTGCAGTCGAGATTCTTCCTCACAGATGACCCAGCTCTCGTTGTTCTGTATTCACAGCTGAGGCAAAAGACTCTTCAGACCCTCCGAGGTGCATCCAAGATCACGCCTAAAGTCGAATGGTCATTTGTAATCCATAACGCACGACTCTACGACCGCATGGGCTGCGATCTGCTTGCACTAGACCTAGTTCGCAACTGGGAGTTCCTGCTCCCAACCCCAGCAGCTTCTCACTCTTTCCAGACTCCAGATCCTCGGGCGATGCTCAGGAGACGAAGTTCTCTAGTCGTAGCTGACTTGCCCGTTCAAGTTCCTGGCCTGGGATTACCAGTTGAGATGAAGAGTGGCGGGCATAAGCCACCACCAAGTGTGTTCGAGGAGCCAGAGTCGAGCAGTTTGTTGGATAGTTTCGGTTTTTGAGCCGATGCGTATTCTTGATGAGCATGGCGTGGCGTTTAACTCGTGGAAATTGGGCAACATGGGGTCTCGACATACACTTCGGTCGTGGAAATCTGGTCGGCTGTATTTGTTTGTGAGACTCCAGATCGGAATGGAAATCGGTAATTTGTTTGATCAGTGTGTGGTAGAATGTAGTATATAGGGCTGGTTAACCATGAAGTTAGTGGTCTAGCGAGCATTAAAACAATTTATCGTCTGATCACAGCGATCCGCACTCTTTGACTCTGTTGCACGTCGCAGTATTTAGCTCTCGTATTAGTGCGTGGGTTCTTGGACGATGGGGCCTAGCAAAGGTTAATGGTGTTGAAGCTAAAGTCAGCATGCTATCCCTTGTTTACCGTTGTTGTTCCGGGACTATCATGGAACGAGATGAGCTAGAGTCGCACTTGTTTCCAACTCCACTATTGTGGTGGAGAAATGGAATGATTTGTTAGTTTGTTAGTTTGGAGCTGGGACGGAAAGGTTTTGTTGCTTTTCGCAGATTTAAGTTGATGCGTCAAGTGTTTGTTGTTCAAAGAAGATGTAGGTATTGAATTACTATTGGTCGCCTTGCACTATGACAGGACGAGGTGAACTCGAGCATCTTTCTGGGGACCTTGGAGATCTACAATATGGTGAATATATGCTTTTGTTGCTCTTCGCGAATTTTAGTTGACATGCCAGGTGCTTGTGGTTGTTAGATGGTTGTTTGAAGGTCCGAAGGAGAGGGATGGTAATGTGTTGGTGTTGGTTAGCTTGGCAAGGTGCAAAGATTAAGTTTCGAGAGATCTCTCTACTAGGGTAGAGGAAGGGTTTCGATTTGTTGCTCTTCGCAACTTTTAGTTGATGTGCTAATATGTTATACTTAAGTATGGTGGGTCTGAAAATACATGGGAGAGGACTGTCCATGACTTGGTGTCGGCTGGCTTGGATGATGCTGGGATCTGATGAGCTAGTACTGAGGTTTCGAGAACTTAGTTTAGTGAAGGGACAGGTTGAATAGAATGGAGTTTTGTTGCTCATCGCACTTTTTAGTTGGGGTGCTAGTTTGTTGTAGTTGAGATATTGGTGGTTTTGAAGGGTGAAGGGAGAGTGCCAGTTCTTGGTTCGGTTCGCTGGAGTTCGACGACCTAGCTTCGCATAGGGAGGTTGTAAACATGGGTTTTCAACCACATTATAAGTCCTATACGAGGCGAATACTTTCTCTATTTTATTGGTCTCTAAATCGATATACACCATTGTGGTCGGTGTGTTATTATTCCCAAAAAAAACGCAACATCTATATCATTTTTGGCTATTATCAAGCAGCCGGACTTCAAAAGAATCCGAGATCCGAATTTGCTCGACACTCGAACACTAGCTACAGCTTCATGATTCCTATTCTATTTGTTGCACTTCGCAATTCTTAGTACTACGTACGAGAACCTTAACCTTCTGCAACCGTCCAAATATGTCAAACATGAAGCCCTCTTAACCCTAGTTGTGAACCCTCTCTCTCGTACACTCACGAATCACAACCCTGCCTTCGCACTTTTCATTGCACATCGCACTCCTTAGCAGCCTCTTAGTACAATTAGCAAGCTGTCCTAAGTTGGCAACCGGTTTTACAGCCCTGGTTACCCAAGGGCGAAAAGCGACCAATATTTAACCCTCATTCACCGCTCCCTCGCGATACGCGCTTGCGCATCGCGAGTCAGAGGCGAAGACCACCGGCGCCGGCACCAGTGTGGCAAGTTGACGAGGCTACCGAGTCCTCAGAACTGCGAAGAAATACCACTTCGTTGACCTTTGTTTTAATTAAACGCTGCGCTGGGAGACGGAGTGTTGGCCGTATAGTTGGGAGATCGAGATGTGAGGGTGTGTAAAGCTGAGCGAGCTAAGTTGAGATTAGACAGCGCTTGGTTGGTGAAAATTAAGGATAGGCGTCACGGGACGGAGGGAGTTGGAATAGAGTTAGTGGCGGGACTAACGTTAGCTGTCAAACGGAACGAGAAAGTTTGTTCGGTTCTTGGACTTGGCTGGGTTGGAGGAATGGAGTGGGTTTCGCTAGTTCGAAACATGGTCTCTAGTAAATTACTATGTTGCGACTCAGATGCAGGTTAGTAGTGTTTTACTATCGAGCAGCTAATTATTGCGATGTGCAACAGAAGGTACCTGATTCATATAGAAAAATCCTTGTGAAGAAAGCGAGGTAGTAAGGGAGACTTAAACTAGTCTAATGACTACCTAAGAAGTCGCCGGATGCGAAACTCGTCAGCAAACCGCCGAAGCCCCACCATCAAATATCGTTTCTTAAGCAGAACTAAATATTACGAAGTGCAACAGAAAAATATTGGCTTCCTGTGAAAAGCGTCTAGTGAAGAAAGTGAGGTAGCAAGCGAGACTTCAGTTAGTCCGAGGACCACCTAGAATTTGCCGGATGCGAGCGATGTCAGCAAATCGTCCAACCATCACCAAGTAAGGACATTTTCTTAAGCAGCACTAAATATTGCGAAGTGCAACAGAAATCTCAAAAATAAGCAAAAGAGTGACAGTGGAGAACTAATGAAAACCTGGACAGTTTGATCATACTCGCTCGAGCATCGAAACAAGGGACCCTGTCGTGTCTACTTTGTACAATCTAAGCGAGAGCCACGACTTACTTGGAACCAACTCTACCTGAGCGATTAGCCTCCTTCAAGTTGCTACATGTGTACTAAATACTGCGACGTGCAACGAAAATGTCATTCCTGATGGAAACACTACCAGTAGTTGATAGTCTGGCGCTTGGTATAGTTCTCAAGTCTGCAGCGAGCGAAGGCGGACTACGGCATGGTGAGAATACTAGTTGACCAACTCGAACAAGCTACTTTGGTGTATGAACTAAAAAGCACGAGATGCAACAAAGTCTTGGTTGAGGTTAATAGATTTTCGGGTAGATTATTTTGTGTGAGTCAGATGTCTCAAGAACTAATTTGTCCTGATTTCGATAGTTGCATGGGACGGCGTGAGGGCTGAGTGCGCAAGAGTTCGGACTTAGATTGACACTAGTGGTATCTCAATCCGTGCTTCGAGTCACGATACTTAAGCACATGTTATTCGCATCGGATTTAAAATAAAACTGATACTGAAAATGCATCGTTGTGGCTGTTTGTTATATACTTCAGTATTTGTTCTCAGATCATAAATGTGGTACTCTACCGCTCGCAAGGAGCAGATTCACGATGCTAATCACACCTTCACCTAAAATCAACCCGCTGGCTAGGATCACAATGGGCGTCTCCTCGCGCCTTCTGTAGGATTTCCAATAGTAATTAACGAAGCCGCCAATAGCACGAGCTAGGGTGAATGAAGGGACGTTGTACATTCCTTAAGATTGAGTTAGTTTGAGGTCGTTGTGTTGTGTTGCTTGAACGTCGAAGTAATAGATTGGGCGAAACAAATGAAATACGGGAAATGCATACCGACGGCAACAGCAATTCCTCCTGGAACCCAAGGATGCCATTTCTTCCCTGTATTCAAAATTCTAGTGATTGTTGTAATCCCAAAGATTATCGCTGCGCCTGCTGCCCATTGTGCAGCCATATTGGGCAAACCTTTTCCAGTTACCAAGCGGGCAGTAAATATCCAAACGTAACCTGTTGGAACCTGAAATAGACTGCCAGGAATCTCATATACACTTGTATATAAACGGTAGATCAATGCACTCACGACCGCTCCAACCGCGCTACCAATAATCTGTCCCCAGAATTGCGCATTTGGTGCAGCTCCCAAGATATGACCAGTCTTCAGGTCTTGCATCAAGTCTCCAGCTTGCAACGCTCCAGATTCTGATACTGCCCCGGCAACGAGGTTGATGAGAACGGCGTTTTTGTTCGAGGATGGAATTATGACAGCAAAGAACAGTTGAGCGAGTTTGCTTATACCAGAAACAGGGTTGAGATCCGTTTCTCCAAGCGCGCGAACACCCATGATGGAGAGAACAAGTGCTACGAGAACCGCAATTACGTTTGCATAGATAGGAACGAGGTTGCCGAAAACGATGCGTACTGTAACTATGCAAAATCCTATGGATAGCAAGAGGCCTATCCAAACAGTCCTATTATTGACAAGATGCTCGGGAGGTGCGTCCGGCTCTGGCAAATCTTTGATTTCATTTTCGGAAAGCGAATGTACTGGCTGAGTGGAAGCCGCCGTTTCTTCAAGGGGCGTTGGTGTATCATCGTCTCCTGTTATGGGAGCATAACCTCTCTCAGGCTTTCCACCAATTCTAAGAAGGCCTTTCCAATCGCCTTTCTTATAAATTTGCCGCATATTATCAATGTATCGGTTGCGATTTACGACTATTGGGCGAAAAGCGATATATCCAAGGCTGATGACTGAATCAGCCAGCATGATCGCTAAGGATATCCAAACTATCCAGCCCTTGCTACCAGTTTCCCAGTCACTGACGGGACCTGGAGCCCAACCTTTATTTTTTGCAAGAGGTGACAGGATTCCCCACCCTATGACGGCGCCCAAAAGCATATGGGTGGTCGTTGCCGGGCCCATGATGATACCCTGTCCAACGTATGCCAATGAGGGGTTGAGCGTCCATAGCCACACATTTGCGAGATTGGAACCAAACACAGGTATATTCCGTAGAATAGGGAAGAAATATGTAGCGAGAGTATAAGTACCAGAGACACCAAAGGATATAGTGAGCAGACGCACATTCGCTTTCCATGCGCTCTGGAGACCCTTATCTGGCTCCTCGATGTCTTCCTGGTCATCCTCGCCATCATTATTGACCCTGGACTGGCCGCGGTCTCTTAACACATCTGCAGAAGTATTTTCGGACGTAGATTCCTTCCCATGAAGCACTCCGATCATTAACGCCGTCGCTGTTCCAGAAGGAAATTTGAGCTTCTCGCGAATGATAACTTGTCTCCTCAACGGAACTGCAAAGACAACTCCAAAGAAGCAGAGTCCCAAAGCCCACAGAATGAGCATCCATAAGCTTAAGAATATTGGACCTCCTTCCTCTTTCTTAAGCATATAACTCATTGCCGGCATTACACCAACAAATCCACAGCCCAATGGCATCGTTCCCATACTTCCGGCGACAGACTGCACAAGCACATTTTCCACAGGCGTAAATGGCAAGTCGAGATGCTTTGCGAGGGTCTTGAAGAATGCAAAGCCAATGAGCGAGGATGGCATACTCATGCTAGACACCCAACCAGTCTGTAATCCGAAGTACATGTTCGAGAAGCATATGACAAGCCCGACTCCCAATCCGACCAATACCCCTCGGAGAGTGAAGTTCTGCCCTTCGCTGGCACGGCTTGCAATGAATCGCCGCGCATCGCTACGTCGTCGTGCCTCTGAGGATTGGGGGGCTTCATCTTCGAGGGAGGAGTGGGGGTTCGAGGAGATAGATTGATATCCGGAATTCATGGAGGAGGTTGCGTCTCCTCTGGCGGGGGCCATGTTGTTGATGTGAATCTATATGCCCAATTGAAGCCTCTGTGCAGAGAAATCTCTGCAACATTTAGATGATATAAATACTGCCATGGTGTTGATGTGGAACGATGTACCGGTACTACGTCTCCAAGAGAATCCTTGGAGGTTGTCGCTAACCAATGTCGCATCGTCATTCCAATACCCTTGTCACATTTCTAGTTGAAATATCATCACGTGACATTGTCCCTTTTCACCATTGCTTTCATATAAAGATCATACATAAATGTCTTAGGCATTTCAGACTTGTCATGCCAAATTACGAGCTGCTACTCGCATCGCCGTGATTATACGCTATTAAAAGAGACAGGCGGATCCACGGAGTAAGCCATTCGACGATCACTACAGACTGCGGTGACATGCTTATTGATTGTGTACACGCGCTTCGGACACGGCAATGTGACCTCAAGCCTTGGTTGTTCCATCTTCATTTCAGATTCTTCCATTTGATGGGTGGTCCAGATGGATGGCATTGTTCCTCGTAATGCAGTGCGACACCGTTCTGCCAGAATGATCCTACCATATACGAATTGCAGCAATCAAGTCCCATCTATGAATGGTTCCTTTCATATATGGAAGAATGGACCGGAGCACACAGCCACAATTCACCGCAAATGTTTACTTCTTATATTTAATGTCGTCGGTGATATTTCAGTGAGAGGGTATATGTTTATTTTTTTCAGATGTCCCATGCCGTCGGAGCGTTATGGATTTCTATAGTATGAAAGAAGTCAATTGTACACAATATCCACAATTGCAGCCGAACCCGGATATCTCTGGAATAGGGGCCAGTACCGAACTTTCCGCATCAGCTCGTGACAATAGTGCTGACGAAACTGTTTAGGTTCTTTCGGGATTTTTAGGTACGGCGTACATTACATACGCTTGTTGTCTAGCAAAAGTTATCATGGATCACAGAAAGGCCGCGTGCTTGTCTGCTACCACGAAAACTCGTCTCGATCGCTGGTCGTACACGCTTCGTGTCGTAATCACAAATTTAAGCTACCAGCAATTCATTACTGGTATTACCGTTATGGTGGGAGGCATCTCACAACTCCAATTCGGAATTGAAGCTTTTCACTGGCAGTCATTAGTGAGCCTGGCATGGTGCTCGGTCATGACCCACCTACTGACGCTCTGTGTGCTGAGAGACGAAAACCACTAGAATAAGTTGGTCGATATGTGCAGTGTCTTACGTGTCATGGTACTTATTGGGATGCTTATATATGTGGTGGTTCCAGTTGGCTATTTGAGTACTAGCACCTCACTTCCTAGCAGCTTTCCTGCCTGGTGTTTGTACAGACCTGGTCTCGATTGGAAGTCACCTGACAGTAATACCTCAGTTAAATCGGTTTCGAAGAGTACTCGCAAAGACTATGATCCTAGTTACATCAGTTTCGCGTCCGCCACAGTAGTCTATGGATTTTTTAACTGTTTTTTTATACGATCTAGCACATCGCGCATATCGGAATTCCATGTTACCTCTCCGATGGCAAATCAATTTCAGACTCTGAAAACAATAGATTCTGCCTTGGAGAACCTCCGTAGAGAAATGTCTCGCAATGTCGATAGGCTTTGGTCTCGTTTCATAGCATATAAAATACTATATACTGTGTACGCTGTGGTTGTCTCTTGTCAGGATGTATATAGCTCAGAGCTGTGGGAAGTATGGCCACCACCTGTTCCGCTGTTCCAGTGGAATTCTAACTAACTATAGGTAACTTGGTTGTCTTCCGCGCTGTTCTGGGGAACGCTTCGGATATTTGCAACTCAAGCAAGCTTCACCGACAATCACACACTAAATTATGGCGTTCTGAATATTAAGGTGGCTGGAGTTTCGGACAGGTCGTGTCCATAGGTCTCCTAGTCTTAAATTTGATGAACTTCTTCGGTATTATATAAACCCTTCTTCCAAACCCAATTTCCGTACGATTCAATCCACTTCATGTATTGGATGGAACATGATATCAGGATCAAGTTGGCTTCTATAGAAGCTAGTAATAACCAAAGTCTTGGTGTATGTAATCCCAAGCTATTGAGTCATTCATATCTCTACCTACTAGAAACGTCTATTTTTATCCTCAGGACCTTCATGCCTATTTACATATAAATTACTAACTATCGAGTAGGAGTTTACTTTTCAAATCAGCCCAAGTCGGCTTCACAGTCACTCGCAATAAGTCGGACGCAACATCCAGCCGCTCAACCGGAAACATTCTTTACAGCTAGATACCCATGTCACACCCCTTATCCAATACATTCAACAAGATCTTTACTATGCTCCAACCCATGGTACGGCAAACTCCTCTGGCTTTGGTATGCTCTATCTGTTGAAATATGGCTCTACCTCTTGCTAAAAATGATCCTTGTGATTTCGAAGAATTTTGGAAAAGGTAACTTTGTTGACAGTATTGGTTCAATCTATTTCGAAGTGCAGGCAATTAATCTTGCTGTTCTATTCCTCACGACCCTCTTTTTTCATGATCTATATACTCAAAAGTTTTTATCCACTTCCTATTTAGGAAGGTTGGTATGCAGGCTAAGACTTACAATGGCTGTATGGATTCTATTCCTCCTTTTCTTGATGTTTATTTCTGGTTATCTTAGGTTTGCTTTGGGTGCTTTTATAAACACTCCCGCCTAAGCGGCTCGATTTTTCTCGATTTTCCAACCTGAAGATAGGCATGGCGGAGGATGAGTGTAACTCAAAATGGCTTGAAAACTTTGTTCTGTGTACACTCGCTTCGTATTGATAATATACCCATTGATAGAGAAAGATACCGAGACTCTCGCTTGTTTCCCAACGTTGGCATGTCGAGCTAAGCTCCTCTTTTCCTCGAGATGTCATACTGAATTCCAAGAGGATCCGATGATTAAATCGATTTCAAGTCGCATAACAGATGCTTCTATGATTTAAATTGTAAGAGTCTGTTTGTTCAAGGAGATCAAAGACAGGGTCGCATGACGAAACAAGGGCCAAATACTATACTCTAAGCTGAAGATGTTGCTGATTAATGGAAATTATAATCTGGCCGGAAATTCAAGCCCGAATTTGAGCCCTACTTACCGGATATTGATTAGGTTCGCAGAATGCTACACCCCAGGCAAACTTCCCAGCAATCAATTGAGCTTGCGTCATTTCGAGCCAGTCATACAAGCATAGATTCGTGAATCGCTGGTTTCTGTTCCCATTGCATATAATAGAATCAACTCTGTATTTTGTCCTGTGGCCCCGCCTCCTGAAATCTGGCAACGCCTAGCAGAATTGCGCTCGACCTGAGGTAACCTCATGGCCACGAAGATTCGCCGAGTAACTCCGAAAAGGGCTGTATTGCATTGCTTTGTCCCTTGGAAGGCAGATGTTTATACTAAAAGGTGGTGTGGCTTATTCTATTGCCTTGCCCCTTCGCCAGTGGAGCATAATAATCACCACAAATCTGTTCATAAACCAACAATTTACCAGGACTCTTTCTGACCTTCACTGGAAACGAATTTCATAAGCATGCTACTTTCGTCTTGCAGGCTTCCTCACCCAACACTGGAAACGGAGTTGATCTGCCGAGAAAATGGTAGGATGCAGCCAAGATGATACAAAAGCTGCAGGATTTTACTTCCCCCATGTCTATCAGGGGAAAGTGCAGCTCTACATCTAGTAATTATCAGCCCCAACATAACCACTTTAGTTCCCATCACTACGTTCTCAAAATGAGGACTCATCGGCGTTCCCTGGTGAAAGTTACATTTCCTCTACTTTATTGGGGGTCTTGCCCTTTTTGTTGTATAACTATGGCAATTCGTGGTACGACGGCTTTCAATTGACACAGTACCCTTCTATACGACCAAATACAGATATCTTTGGAATAGGGGCGAGTACAAGCGCTCTGGTTCGGTCCCTACCTTCTCAAATGACCAGCAAGTTATCACTGGGCTGTCAATCATGATCGGTGGTATGACCCAGATTTCATCTGGGTCAGAAGCGTACTACTAGCAGGCACAAGTGGTAAGATTATTTACTCACATGCTCCTTAATCTCTAATGTATGTTAGAATCTAGCTTAATGTTAAATTATGGCGCATCTTCTGACACTCTCTGTACTAAGAGACGAGGTGTCCTCGAACTAAGCCCTCTGTGCTTTTCGCATACTTGGCATAGAAATCACAGTTACAATACTCATCTATTTAATGGTTCCTCTCGGTTATTTGGTTTCTATTGCCTCCCCTCTAGACAGCTTTCACCTTTGGTAACTTTACGCATCCCGTCTTACGTGGAGTCACCCGGAGAGTTCATTTTCGAGGTCAATAACCCAGATTAAACATCATAATTGGATTTACAGAGCTTTCACGTCGTACATTTTATTGTATTTGATTCTTGCCACGGATGGTTGATGTTGCATGAATATATTCTGCCAAACGCTCAGGTATTTGCGTTTCTATCCCAATTGGAGTCAAGGAAATGGATGGAATCTATATTAGAATGACTTAGTGTGAGTATGTACGATGGCACTTGGAAAGCCTTGGATTTTAATGCTACCAACAAGCTTCTTTACTGCCTTACGCATTGAGTGTTGCTTGCTTGGATGCACACGGTTCCGTAATATGGAAATTGTGTCTGTCGTATAGTTTTCTTATTCAAAATTTGTTGACCTGCAATCGATCATTTGATTGTCACCCTTGTTTGGGACACATCACGGATATTATCCGCTCAACTTGTGGCTCGAGGGTTAGCATTTAGTGGGTTTGTAGATGCTCACGGAACTCTCGAACATGACCAGATACTCAACGGACATAACGGCTGGGGTTTTGGTCAAGTTATCTCAGGCTTGTTAGCATTACCGCTTATAAAATTCTCTGGCAAGTGTCTTTTGATTACGAAACTTCCTGTTTTTACAAAATCCCAAAAGATGGTTCGCCTCGGGTTTCGGCGAGCACATTCCCTGCGCTAAAGTCCTCACTACATAATAGTAGGTGGACTCTCAAAATGAACGTCTGTAGGTATCAACGCTGAGATCTAACACAGGTGCATAATTCTCTCATATGTCAGACCCTATACTGCAGCCACCAATTCTGCACCCAACACAAAACGTACCTTCTCACGCAGTTATATTTTATGCTTGCCCGCGTTCGTCGACTGATTTTACCTCGATGCCCTCAACAGAAGCCACCTTCTACACTAATCTGTGGTTCAATAAAGTAATCTGGCTCCGGGAGCTTCTCTCCTTCAAATTCATGGTTCAGCTTCTCCAAAGTCTTGTAGCCGGAGAGATAGCTTTGGCTTTAGTTCTACCAGAGGTTGTTAGACACGCTTTATCTCCTCGCACTGAACTGCTTAGTCCTATTGTTCTCGACCTTGGTACCCCTTGATCCCTAATTGAAGGAAAAGGATTTCCGCTTCCTCTATGGGAAGGAAGCTTTGCAATTTAGAACTCGGCACGCTTACTTCGATTTCGTGTCTTGTTGTTGCTGTTGTTGCAGGGCTAGCTGGGGCATTACTGACTCCTCTGGTCAATAATGTAGAACGAAGATTGACCTTGCTGTCACAGAATGTTGTTGTTCAAGGGCATAGGGAGTCTTACACTTACAATTAGCCAGCGCTTAGATTGCAGAGGATATTGCACCAAACTGCTACACACACGAAATTCGTCGAAACATTGCGCCTGAGCAGTAGGATAATGGGGAGAGACAGCATGATGGAGTGATTAAACCTAGATTTACAATATCTTCGCTGAAAGATACATTTTACCCCAATCATCGAGGGTGATCATGAAATACATTTGGTCCATGTCTCTCTTCACGGGGTCTGACAAGCTAATACCCTGGTAGAAGCGTCCGCAAGGTGAACTATCAGAGCTTTATGAGTCTGGTAACAGCGAAGTTCTTCGTTCAATGCAGTTCGGCGTTAGAATACTTTAGGTTTGGTGCCTGAGCCGGTGTATAGCCCCACCGTCCCTTTTTGGTACATACGAAACATGCGGTGTACCTTCATATAGTTCTTCTAAGCGTAGAAGACTTCCAAACCTCAAAAATGATTATGGCAGCAAATAGGTTCAGCGTGGTCAATTGTCCCCATATCTCCACTTTGCGACCAAACTCAGATATCTCTAGTATTGGGGTAAGTCCCAAATTTTCCTATGAGTCAAATTCTCAATAAATGCTTATGGTTTTGATATCGTTTATAGGCACAGCTTATATATCCCTTACATGTTGCACTATAAACTCACCTTGGAGCAAAAGACATCCAGCTGCACGGCAACAAGTACGAGAGCTTCGTTAGACGAATGGTTCTCCAATATGGGGAGTGTCATTTTTAGCTTAAGCGACCAACAGCTCCTCACAGGGATATCTACCAAGATAGGCGGAATTTCATAACTTCAACCTGGCATTGAAATTTACCATTGGAATTCCTCTGTCAATCTTGCGTGGTTTAACACAACGACCCATATGCTTACACTTACTCTGTTGAGAAACGAATTGCGTTCTCATAAAGCGCTTAGCGCCCTTCGTATTCTTGGGACGGGGATCGTTGTCGCCATGCTCATTTACGTACTGATACCAATGGGTTATTCGACGTCTATCGTATGACTACCAAAATCCCCACTGCATGTGTCTTTACAGGCCCGGGCTAGATGGCGGTGGAAAAAAGGTACTGTTATGGGAGTCGATCATTGACTGATGCTACCCTCGATAAAGAATACAACTGACTCTACACCACCTTTACCTCAGGTATTCTCGTCTACAGTTTCTCAACAAGAATACTCCTGCTTTCCATAAGCTCTTTCATACCAAGCTCATATCTTTGCCTCTTACTACCACGAGGACGGTTGTTAAAGGGCGTCGATTATGTTCCCCGCGAGCTACGAGAAAGAGGCCAAGCGAACAATCTTTCTTTTTTGGTTGTGTATTATATACTACGCTACCTATAAGATTATATACTGCCTGTATGTTTTAGTTATTGCTTAGTGATCTCTATTCCTCGAGGATTTGGGAGATACGCTCAATCTTTTTTTAGTTCTCTTATCTGTTTACATCTGCTAAATCTCCTTAGATCACCTGACTCTCCTCAATACTAGTCTGGGGCACAATTCGAATCTTCACAAATTGAAACAACTTCGATGACGATTCATATCTTCAGAACATCGTATCTAATTCAGGCGCCGAGCGGACTCTGACGGTTTAAAATGGCTGGAGCTTTGGACAGGTGGTTCTCCGGGACCTTTTGCTTTGCCTTTGCTCAATATCTTTGGTAAGCTTATCAACTTCCAAATGGAATCAAGAATGACAGCTAAAACACGAATAAGGAACTTTTTAGCTTACAAATTGGACACCCTCTTCGAAGTCTCCACCATATATCTACCTAACACGCTCCCGCAGATGCAACAATATTCTACATTCCCGAGTTCGCTTCTTCTGCCTTGGCTAGTATCTCAGCGCCTGAAACATTATCCACTAGAACCAATCTTTACCACAGCCCTTGGTTCGACATCATCCTTTGGCTTTGGTACGCCCTTTACCTCACCCTCATAATCGAAATTCTGTACCGCCTTGCAGCTGGTCAGGTCGCTGCTATTCTCCTTCTCCACCGTGGTACCGACGTCCTAGGAAACTATTATATTCGCCTACTGTTCCTGTTCTTCGGAATCCTGTTTATATCGACTCTTGTTTTCTTGGACGCGAATTTGCAGCGACGATTCGCTTCAGCATGGCTAGGCAAAAAATACGGGTGGGGGGCTTGGACACTGCAAATATTTGTGTCGGTCGGAGTCTTTGCAGCATTTATATACAACAAAAGAGTTTTAAACGATGAGGCTATAGGGATGAGCTC
Organism: Hymenoscyphus repandus; assembly: GCA_001414415.1. Lineage (NCBI taxonomy): Eukaryota > Fungi > Ascomycota > Leotiomycetes > Helotiales > Helotiaceae > Hymenoscyphus > Hymenoscyphus repandus. The sequence continues at coordinate 312,518 of LLCE01000028.1, forward strand.
GGAGGACATTGAACTTAAGCGACATGTACAGGGGGACGATTTTAGGCCTTGTAATCCCGGCCATCAAGACAATGAGATCTAACTTTTGCAATTTGCTTTGAGCTAGTTCAAAGAAACCTCATTTACTCCTAATGGAGTGGATTTAACTTCATTTCAAATAAGAAAGCCGCCAAGAATATTACTGTAATTCAAGCGCCGAGTTTGATCAAGTTGTCATGCTTGCCACGTTGCGCTTCGTCCTGAAGGTGCCGAAGGGTGTTCGTCCCGATCCCTGCCAATGTTGGTGGTTCTTTCAAGGTTCAGGCACTTCCCGCCACCCCTGCGGGCTATGACGACACCAAAAATCGGTATCTTGGGAAACTCCATGTTGACACGTCGAACTATCACCTTTTCAACAAATCTCCGATCTCCTAATCTCCTGCAGGCCAAGACACCCAATAGCAACGTTTGGGTCATGCGTCACAATGTAACGGTATGAAATCAAGCCACCAGAACCTACAGCTCACTTGGACTGCGAAAGATATTACTTTCTGACTTCACGTCGTGAATTTTCTACCTTCACTTTCAACAATTCCTCGCCATCCACGAGACACGATAGAGCTATTATGCTACCACGATACACTACATCTGTCATCATCTCACATTCATGAATCTGCGATCTGCGATCTGCGAACAGACACGTTAGCGAGCCAGCCATCGAAGCATTGAAAGCAACCACACCAGATCCCCCTATCATGAGCGAGCCCACCATGGAACAGGAGCCAGTCACCCAAGAAGATCCTCGTCCTCAGATTTCACGAACATGGCAAACAGAACGGCCGCAGGTCAAAACGAGATATTCAGTATTGCCTGCGAGATTGGCTCGAAATAACACTAACCTCTCTGCCCTTAATGCTGCGATTTGGGACGCGCAGAGAGACGATGACGGCTCATCCTCATCCTCGAGTTCTTCGTCAGACGAGGAAGACGTTCGTACTCCGAGAAAGCCCACAAAGAAAAAGCAGGAACCTCATAGAATACAAGGAGGGAAAAGAGGCAGTGGTGGCGATTTTTCCAAATTCAACGTTGGCAACGATGACTTTAAGACGAAAGGAAAGGTATCGAAGAAGGATGGAAGATTAAATATCAGCGTCAATGAAACCAACAACCGTGGATATCTCGCGAAGGCCTTGGGTGCTACATTTCTCAATCATCTAGACCAACAGGATAGTTTATCAAGTGCCCGGTGTAAACACAGGCAGAGTGGCGGTGATCTCCCACGACACTCTTCTGAGACGACCATTACTTCTGAGCTTCCGCGGCCAAGACTTAATATTGTTGTCATGGTCATTGGAAGTCGTGGCGATATCCAGCCTTTCCTGAAATTGGGTAAGAATTTGAAGGAATATGGACACCGAGTTCGAATCGCAACCCACCCTGCGTTCAAAGATTTTGTGCAGAAGGATTCTGGTTTGGAATTCTTTTCCGTGGGTGGCGATCCAGCCGAGTTGATGGCTTTTATGGTAATGCTTCCTACCCAACGGGTTTTTGTATTCCTCTAACAGTGGTATGTGTAGGTCAAGAATCCCGGCATGATTCCTAAAATGGATACACTCAGAAAAGGTGAAGTTGGTCGCCGACGAGAGCAAATGGCTGAAATGTTTGAAGGATTTTGGCGCGCCTGTATAAACGCTACTGATGATGAGACGAATACCCAGAATCGTAAAATGATGGAGAAGAAGAACCCTTTCATTGCGGATGCTATCATTGCGAATCCACCATCTTTTGCGCATGTCCATTGTGCCGAACGACTTGGTATCCCATTACACCTTATGTTCACTTTCCCATATACCCCTACCCGTTAGTACCATTGTCTACTCCACATTCTGTTACGCAACTAATCCGCCAAAAGAGGCGTTCCCTCATCCTTTAGCTACGATTAAGAAGTCAAATGTAGACCAATCTTACGCGAATTTCATCAGCTACCCACTAGTTGAGATGATGACTTGGCAGGGGTAGGTCATTGTGGAACCTTACACTAGCAATTGTTAATATCTTCAGGCTTGGTGATTTGATCAACAACTTTCGCGTTAAGACACTAGGTCTAGAACCTGTTTCAACACTCTGGGCCCCTGGTCAGCTTTACCGCTTGAAAGTCCCTTATACGTATCTATGGTCTCCTGGTCTCATCCCCAAACCTGCCGATTGGGGACCAGAAGTCGATATAGCTGGGTTTGTGTTTCTAGATCTCGCTTCATCATTCGAACCACCGGAAGACTTGGTCAAATTTCTCGAAGCAGGGCCACCTCCAATTTACATTGGCTTTGGCTCAATTGTGGTTGACGACGCTGATGCTTTCACCAAAATGATTTTTGAAGCAGTAGAGAAGGCGGGGGTTCGAGCTCTGGTTTCCAAAGGCTGGGGAGGCCTTGGTGGTGACGAAAATACACCGGATAATGTGTTCATGCTTGAAAACACACCTCATGATTGGTTGTTTCCAAAAGTCAGCGCTGTGGTACACCATGGCGGGGCTGGTACGACTGCTATCGGTCTGAAATGCGGAAAACCAACTATGATCGTGCCATTTTTTGGAGACCAGCAATTTTGGGGGTCCATGATAGGCAAATCAGGAGCTGGTGCGCAACCAGTTCCATACAAAGATTTATCGGTGGACAAGCTCGCAGAAGGTATTAAACAGTGTTTAACCGGCAAAGCCAGACATGAAGCCGAGATAATTGCGAAAGACATCGAAGCCGAGGGCGACGGAGCTAAAAATGCCGTTACATCGTTTCATCGGAGTCTGGTTCTTCGTGGAGAACGATCAATGCGTTGTTCAATACTGGAGGACCAAGTTGCAGTATGGTCTTTGAAGAATACGAATTTACGCCTAAGTGCTTTGGCGGCACAACTACTTGTGGAAGACAAGAAGATCCACTGGAAACAGCTTCGCCTGATTCGTCATAATGAATGGAATGACTTTGAGGGTCCGGGAGAACCCATAACTGGCGGCGCAACTGCGATCATGGGCAGCGTTACTGGAATGGCCAGTGGAATTGGAAGTGTTCCCTTTAGGTTACGCAAGAGCGCGAAACGACGTTCTATGCAGGAGGAACGAAAAAAGATGGCCGTGGACACGGAGCGAGAGACGAATGGAACAAAGGCACCGGCGGGAAGTAAAGAAAATATCAGTCCCGCGACAAAGCACAGTTCAGGTACGGAGACCAAAGCCAAGGCCAATAATGGAAAACTCTCTTCGGAAAGTGAAGCTTCAGCTGAGAAAGTGCTCCACAAGGTAACAGGTACTAGAGGCGAAGGCAACAAAACACCCGCTCCTGGAATGCGCAAGTACACATCACAAGGTGAACCACTATCTCTCAACGAGAATGCTAATCACGCGGATCGAGAAGACTATTTTGATAAGGAGTCTACCCTAGTTCCAGAGAATAACACTGCTGAGGACATAGCGAAGGACGTAGGCAGTGGTATCGGAAGAACTGGCGAAGCGGTTGCCAGATTGCCTATGGACTTATCTCTAGCTGTCGCCCAGGGATTTCACAATGCGCCTAGATTATATGGGGACACGACTGTTAGAAGGTAATTCGCGCTCTATTCTACTTACGTTAGAGCTTCTAATTACTAACAATCCCCAGACCAACAAGAATAACTGGCATGAAATCTGGCCTCAAAGCAGCTGGGGAAGAATTCGTGTTTGGTATATACGATGGCGTCACTGGTGTGGTTGTACAACCTTACAAGGGTGCCCGTGATGGGGGTCCTATTGGCTTCGTGAAAGGCATTGGCATGGGCCTCACTGGCTTCGTCCTGAAAGACCTCGCTGCCATTGTTGGACCCTTTGGCTACACACTTAAAGGTGTCCATAAGGAACTCCTCAAGAACCAACAACCGACCCACTTCATCCGTCGTGCTCGCATCACACAAGGTCGAGGCGACGTTGATGATCTCTCTCCAGAACAGAAGAAGGAAGTCGCTAGGAAAGTCTCACACGGCTGGCAAGTCGTTCAACAAGTGTGGTCGATCATGGCGGCGAAACGCTCAGAAGGTCTCAAGGGCCGCGTCAAGCAGATGAGGGCACGCAAGACCTGGAGAGCGAATGGCGCATTCGAAAATGTGGAGATGGCGGAGAAGGCGCTCGAGGCTAACAGGATGGGGGAGAGTCTTGACGGGGTATTCGAGAGGCAGCGAGAGGAGTTGCAGTTGAGCCAGAGGCCGAGGAAGAATGTGGTGCAGGATATGGATGAAGATGGGGAGGGCGTTGAGGATAAAGGGCAGGAGGTGCAGATGAGTGGGAGTGCGAAGCCTGAGGCGAGGGAGATGCCAAAGTTGACGGCTTGAGAGATTCATGAGTGTCACATTTTTCTTTCTTCCTTTACAACAGGGAGCACTCGCTTTATTTTCATTTGTTGTAAGATATTAGATCTAAACGATCTATTGGTGGACATTATAGCGACGGCGTCCTAGGCGAGCATAGCGAAATTTTGCTACGTGACTTCTCTAGCTATACCACTAAACCATCATTGAAAGATGTTAGATGAAGAATAATAGTAATTGCTAATAAGCTACTTGTATTTCTAGCGGTGCTTCTATATTGCGCCTCCTATGCGGTCGCTTGTACTTTGGGCCCCAGCACACTAGCGTTGCCGATTCCTGAATTAAGTTTTGTTTCGTTACACATCGACTAGCGTGCTATTTCTTGGTAAGCAGCGAATATTATGTTTCTCACTTAGGTTCGAAGAGAGATTTTTATGATGATTTATAAGGCGAGTAAGAAAGAATTACTCTGTTACAACCTAGATATACTACTTGAACCTTGAACGTAAGAGCATAGATATTTGCTCTGCGTACACCTGTTCTTAAACTGGATATTATCTAGGACTAGTGTTTTCTTAAATCAAGGTGAGAAGGGAGGAGGGATTCTCTGTGCCGATAGTTCTTCTTACACTATAAAGATTCACCAGCTTTATACAGAGTTACGAGGATAGTAATAGTGCCAGGTGTACGCAATGCAAATATCACAGCTCTTACGTTCAGTTGTCCATGGCGTTCAGATCTCACTTCAAAAGCAACCCTGATTTCATCCACCTGCTCTCCAAACTGAACATGATGCCATTATTTCTGTATTCGAATAATTGCCCGTAACTTGTAGTAACAAGCCCTTCACAATATCACTGCACTTCCTTTGTCTTTCTGATTCTTCCACGTGGTACAAAAGCTGCTTCTTTCCCTGATGGACTCACCATATCGCATAAAGGCAAATGAAATCATGTACATAGTGAGACTCAACATCCCAAGAATTGAACAAGACCAAGCAGTTCCAAGGCCGTCGAACATAGTTTTAGTTAAATGCAACAAACATTCCCCTACGACACTTCGGCAGTATTTGGTAGCTGCCATCGCACTTGCAGAACATACGCCATGGGAATCTGTCGAAAAAATTTAAGAGGGACATAAATACCAACACAAAGACAATGCCGAAAGACACCTCAGCTGCTGCAGGGACAATCCAGTGTATATCAGCTTTGGTCGCCCATCCAAGCCAGAAGATAGCGATTACATACAAAATTCCATCTTCGTAGGCTAAGGGTAAACGAGGAGACTCTTTAATGGCCCATATAACTTCGCGCATCTTCGCGCGGCGTAAGAGCATCTTAAACCTTTCGAAAAACAGAAATGACAGGCAAGCTCTGAGTCTCACAGGTAAAAGCATTAGACTCGCGGTGCCTTGAGATATGAAATATTCCTTGAAATACTACATGGGGCTTGGAAGCCGAGTCAGCAAGACTTGCAAAGAAAATGGAGCCCATACATACCTGTGAACGAAGCGGCTGGTTAATGTGAGCGTGAATTTATGGTAATATTGACTTATACTCGTGGACGAACCCTTCGTGTCACCAGCTGATTGGCTCTTTAAATAGGTGAGTGTCTCGTACACTGGTTTTCTCTTTAAGCGGGTTTACTTATTAGGAGTGGATTGTCTTAGACACTCCCGGAAGATTTTGTTCAGATAAAAACTCGAAGACGGCATGGTAAAAAAAAAGTCCGAGGTCAAGAATAATGAGCAAAGTTGTTGTGGTAGTGTTGATTAGCTAGAACATTGATGCCCATAAGCCATTCTTCGCCAATATCTAGTGGGGGCACTCCAATATCAAAGGTAATGTCTAAACCATCAATCGCAGATTGTAAGATGTCTGGATTTGGCCCGTAAAATTCGGAAAAAATCATCCCCGTCTCAGGAAAGCGCGATTTGTCGTCCGGTTGATGAGGCCTGTTGCCGTTGATTAATAGCGCCGTTCGTGTCTATGTCATCAATATTAGAGCTAGAAACAAAATGTACGAGCATTGAAACTCATACCTAGCAGATGCTGAGATTAAAGAGAATCATGAATTTTGAGGTAGTCAATTGCAGACTCAACTCCCATGCGTAAAAGTGCCCTCATAGCCTCGGAAAGAGGGGATTGTCATTTGTAACTAATATCTTCTCTACGACAGAGAATAGAACTGGACGGATTGTGAGGATTGCATACTACCATATGTGTTGGTAGAATTTTCTTTCGATAGTAGGGTTACTTGCTTACCTGATGTGATAATAGGTGCAGGCTTACCGCCTCACGATAGCTTGCTCCGTCATAGCGAGTAGTGTCGGTTGAAAGGATTCACTGAGTAATTTGGAGGTGCTTGAGAGTTCGGACAGGACAGACTGTACTTTGGCTATGAACTTCAAGTCCAGCTGGATCTGCAAACCGTAGATAAATAATCCATCAATAAGCTGATATCACACTACTATTCTCATGATACTACATACCCACTAGAATTCTCCCGAGGTTAGAGAATAATACTACATGTAATTTCAATGCCGTCACTTCTCCAGACATACTGAATTCGGGTGGAGTGTCCGCGAGTGTGGAAACTATACATTCACAAGTCTTTGGCATTAGTCTAATTATGGAAATAAGTCTTCGATCGATAGAAAACACTGTCCACCATAATTTGCGGTTTTGCTCATGACAATTCGTGCCTGTGGTAGACTATGAAGATATTTTCCGGTAAATACCTTGTGAAACTGTTATACGGAGTGCAAGGCCAATCTAAACATCTGTCAATAAATAATTTCGCACGAGCCTTCAGGAAACGAACATAGCAATAAGAGACACTTTTCATATCTGATGCTTGCGCAAAAAATGCCAATAAGCAAAGTACTTCTATAGCCAGTATTGGTTGGAAGTAGAGGGCATGAATGTTGGGAAGGCTATCAATTGCGCGAATGAAAATTAGACTGCGGGCCGGGCCCGAGGGAGCGGACTCGCGTTTGAGTATTGCTTCTCATAACGCAAATATCATCAATATTTGCAGCTATGAGCAAGTACTTCGGCATTTTGGCTCCGACGATCGAGTCACTGAATGCGTTGGCAGCAATTTCTTTATTGTATGGAAGTCAAGAGATGGCATCTTGAAGTCGCAAACTCCACCACTGGGCGACAGGTTAATCTTGAATGGCGCTGTGAGGTGTAGTATTCTAGAACTTTCAAGGGAGAGATTTCGCGATCATGCTGATGACGATATAGTGCAGGCTGTAGAAGAACCTTTCACCATGACTGAAGTAGTACAAGCCGTGGAGGAATGTAGAGTTGTAGATGCTTTCACATGCTGTACCGCTGTAAGTGGGAATTGACCTATCGTTCTTTTTATGCCAATTAGTAACCCCTAGTAGTTGTATGTCCTATGCCATCTATTAATTACAACGGGAGAGACGCTTTAATGCCTATGGAACGTGGTGATACCGGCAAGTTTGCGGTACTACTCAAAGGATGGTTGAACGACATTTTGAGAATATCTTGGTGATGCCGTTGTCAGCGACTCTTCGCTATTGTAAAGTATGAAGCCAGTTGGGATTCTGTCAAGGTCGAAGAAATATTAACTGTTATTCCGTGTAGAGAAATAACCATTGATTAAATAGAGTGACTATCAGATCTTACGCTGATCAGTGTCCGCTTGCTGCGATGGGATGTTTTTGTCGCTGGTATGAAGCCACAGCTAGTAATAGATTTCGGCATTCTCTACTATTCTATCGTAGATTTGTTCCTGTAGCAGTCACCTCTATTGGAAGCGATTACTTGAAGCCACATCAAAAGAGCCTGGATAGCGGCCAAAGAGTTCCTGAGACTTAAGATGCCCTTGAATGCGGATGCTGTAACCTCTAGAGTCCCTTTTCAAAAATTATTTGAGCCTTCTTTGGGTTAGCTATTAGACCCCTTGAATGTTAAAACCACAGAGGTTTTGACACTACTTTAGCAAGCTACCATATCACATACAACTACTAATCCACCACCCCCATCACGCCCCGAAATGAACGAAACAAAAACTAATACATGAGGAATATACAAGATTGCCTTGGAGTATTCTCTCTAAGGACAGTGACCAAAGTCCACTCAGGAAAAGACTTCTGCCCACTGGTGATGAGTCTAGCTCAAAGCTCTCTGCTTGACATGACTAGCTTCACGTGTTCCGAAGACTTGGGTTGTACGGAAGCCTCTTACAAGGTCCGTTCTCTCTTTACTGTATCTGTATTCTCTACCTTATACTGTATCCACAAGCCTCTGCCTCGCCTGACATTATTATTGTGCAATTGAATAAATTGCTATCAAGCGTTTTGTCCTTGAAACCGCTGTCGACGTCATTGAGGCTAACCTCCTCTCTCTGCTCCAAAGAATGTTTTCTACGTTGACTGTCAAGTCAATGACTGGCGACGTTATAGCTAATCTCAGTCTACTATTAATTGGATTCCTCCTAGCTAGATATATGTAATTTTGGTAGTAGGTGTAGAGTCTGGTCCCTAGACAAATTAGTTAAAATCGGAGGAGCAAAGTAAGAGGATAAAACTGTTACACAGGAGTTCGCCGAATTCCGACGTGTTATCTCAGCTCATCGTCAGATTTGGATAGGATCTCACCGAGAGAGCCTCACAAATCCCTCTAAAGAGAGTGAATCACGAAACTTAAAGTTATTTGAATGGCATAAACGAAAGAGAGTCCTTTACCTTATTCTTGTATCCCAGCCTCCCGTCAAAGTTCACCAGAATGCCACCACAAATTTCCCGCCCCCAAACGAAGTTCTACATCCCCACCATCGATATATCTCCCTACCTCAAATCACCTACTTCAGCTGCATCTCTCAAGATCGTGGATCAAGTCCGCGAAGCATGTGAAAGCACAGGTTTCTTCCAGATTATCGGTCATAGAGTGCCAATGGAACTTCAGAATGATGTATTCGCTGCTTCTAAGAAGTTCTTCGGTCTGGATATAAGTGAGAAGGTAAAGCTTGATAAGAGCAGGAGTGTGGGGGCTAGTGGGAGGGGGTATGAATTGATTGGCAATCAGGGTTTGCAGGAGGGTACGTTGCCGGATTTGAAGGAGGTAAGTTTCCACTCAAGACCATTTCACTAACCCCTCACTGATTTAAGCGATCTAGGCTCTCGCTAATAAACCAGCAGGGATTCTATATCGGCAAAGAGATTCCTGCCTCAGACCCACGTGTCGTTAACAACGCCTTTCTCATCGGCCCCAACCAATGGCCACCTAAAAATTTGATCCCTACCCCCCTCTTCCGGGAACCCATGGAGGAATACTACGACAGTATGCTCAATCTCTGCTTTACCATCCTCGACATACTTGGCGCCACTCTGCCCTACGGCCCTGATGTCTTCACCGATTTCATCTCCAACGACCCCGTAGCAAGTATCCGTCTCCTTCACTACCCACCCGACGACTCCACGGATGACAGGCAACTAGGCGCTGGTGCACATACAGACTTCGGTGCCATCACCCTCCTCCTGCAGGACGAGATTGGCGGCCTCCAAGTCTTCAATTCCAGCGAGGAGAAGTGGGTAGATGTAAAGCCGAGACGGGATGCGTATGTAGTGAATGTTGGGGATATGCTACAGATGTGGACGGGGAAGAGGTATAAGAGTGGACTTCATCGGGTAATTAACAAGGGGGGTAGAGATCGGTATAGTGTGCCGTTCTTCTTCGACGGGAATATTGAATGTGTGTTGAGCCCTTTGGATGGGAGTGGAGGGGAAGGAGAGGCATTAACCGTGGAGGGGCATATGAGAGAGAGGTTTGCTAGTACGTTTGGGAGGGGAAGGAAGGATGAGGTCAAAGAGGAGATTTGAGGCGGAAGTGAGGGCTGGGAGAAGGTCAGTCCGGTTAGATATTTTAACATGGCCGGATATAAATTGGCCTGAAATTTAACACTCTTAGCCAGTTTATAAAGAGCAATGTGTTCAAAAATTTAAACCCCCACGAACCTCTGCTCAAGGCGATCCTTGCCTTCGCGAGGCCGCTTACACACTTCCTAATCGCTTCAAAGGAGGAACGAAGACATATTCCGCCTTTCTTCAGAAATTTCATCCGGAGAAAATGGACATTATGTCTTGAGCTGCTCCACATGAGCTTCATTATATATATCAAAATAAGCAATATTATGAAAACACAAATGCGGGTTTGAGAGACTTCGAAGATCAATAAAGCAACAAGCTTCTTGAAACAAGAATCCTAATGTAGGGAATATAGTGGTTCGAGGACAATATAAAGATAGTAAAGGCTCTAAGGTCTGTTGGTCTATCCCAGCAGCGAAGTGCGGAAGATAAAAAGATATTTACCTACTTCAATCCATTAAATCAGACTTCTTAAAATATTTTGACCTTGCCAGCAAGAGAACTGGGGCTTTCATAACAGTACAATAGAGCGGTACCTAAAGATAATTGTTAAGGAGAACATCGACACAAAACAGGCGACCTATCTATACCGTGGTAGCACTCGTGCCACTCACAAAGAATTAATCATGCGATGTTTGGCAAAAGTGATAATAGCTCAGGGCTTAAGCGATCAAAACGTGAAAGGGTGGCAAGATCAGAATCGCTAGCAGTCTTCCAAGAGAGTCGTCTTCATTATATTTTACAATTTTGTTTGTCAAGCATCCTGCAATGGTGATTTGGGTCAGTAGCAAGGTCTAAAAACTCTGCATACAGTACCTCGCGTCACCGCGTTTGATGCGAGCAGTACCACGATGTTATGTATGTCTAAGGATTAAGGCAAGATCTGCCAATGCGAGCAGTACCACGACGTTATGTATGTCTAAGGATTAAGGCAAGATCTGCCAATAAATGTAACGCTTCAACTGACGACATTCCAAGAATCATAGCTTATGTCATTTCTTTCGAGAGGCCTGTGTTGAAGGTTTTGCAAGATTATTAGTGTTGCATTCTTCAAGTAGAAAGTTCCAGCATCAAGAAAATCCTCGGGCATGCCTTGACCTCAGCGAAGACTGAACGCAATGCCAGGGTGCTAACAACTTCACAAAAGAGATCGCTTCGTCAAGCAGTCTACCCGATTCGACCTTGGCTATCGAACGCCGGTATATGGCTGATGGAGCCATCTAGAAAATCTCGGATGTGAAAGATATTATGAACAACTATCTAGTCACCGAGTACATCCTCCGTGATTAAATCCACTTGGGCTCTAACTTCAAACACCAAATCGCTCGGTTCTTCCACCACCCGGACATCCTTCAATTTAATCCTCAACGTAATTCCCAAATGGCACGTCACAAAATAGATCGAAACCACGGGCATCGGGGTCACCCACATCCTCTCCATTTCCTTCGCACACACGCCCGTCCTACCTGACTTCTACACTGAACCCAAATTCGCCACAATATGTACTAGGAGCCTGCTAACGACTTTTTCTCCATAGCGTGCAAAACTAGTAAACGTGAACCTAAAACAGAATAGCATTCCTTCCTGATTTTGCTGTTAGCAATCTGTCGTGGTATAGCAAATGCCAAGATCTAGGCTAAGACCCGATCGGGAGACGCTTTTGAAAGACCGCTCTCTATGTTTTTATATGATACACTTGCTGCAAATCACTTGGTGAGAAATTTTCCTTCGTTTGGACTGCTGCGGGGAACCACCGCCGGCTTCCTGTCACGTATTTTGCTTCCCATGACCTCTTTGATAACATTGCCCTATGATGGGACAACGTAACTCCACTCGTGCTCCTCGTCTCCGTACTGTCGTGCTTCAATCCAGTCCTTCATCCTGAGTGCAATCTCTCCTGCCTCTTCCTCGGGTCGCAGCCCACAGTCCACCAGCTCTCCCTTCCAGCTAATATTCCTCACTGGACTAACAATAGCAGCGGTTCCAGCGCCGAATGCTTCTAGCAATCGTCCTTCTATCGCAGCCTCCGATAACTCCTTCATGGTGTATTTGCGCTCGACGATATTCCAGCCTTCAGGTACGAGCTTTTCTCTTGCAAGAGATAATACAGAGTCTCTTGTGACACCCTCGAGGATTGTGCCGTCCAATGGGGCCGTGAGAAGCTCTTTCTGGCCAGTTTCCTTATTCTTTACAGCCACGAACATGTTCATCGTTCCAACTTCCGTGACATACTCCTCCTCTCCAAAAAGCCAAAGATTCTGATGAAATCCACGTGCAGCAGCTTGAAGCTGGGGAAGAATACATGGTGCGTAGTTTGCGCCGAGTTTCTTGTCTCCGACCCCACCAGGCCAGGCACGCACGGCATAGTCGGTAGCTTCCAGAGAAATAGCTTTGAAACCTGTTGGATAGTATGGTCCTACGGGGGATGCAATTACATAGAGCAAGGCGGATCCCGGTGGCCCAACACCGAGTGTCCGTTGTGTTCCAATCATTGTTGGTCTTAGGTATAATGAATATCCTTTTGTCGATGGAATAAATCGTTGCTCCATGTTGGCAAATGTAGAAATAAGTTGTATCATTGCCGCTTGATCAAAGGTAGGAAGCGCAATTCTGGCAGAGGATTTGTTCATTCTCTCCATATTCTTAGTCGGACGGAACAGCCGTACTTTGCCATTGCTGTCCTTATATGCCTTCATTCCCTCGAAGCATTCGAACGCATAGTGAAATACACAACTCGCAGGATCGAGTGATAGATTTTGGTATGGAGTGATGCGAGCGGGAAGCCATCCATCAGATGCTGTCCATTCTATGCTGAGCATATGATCTGCGAAGTATCATGGTCAGCTACGATGGATTTAATAGAAGTCGGTGAGTAATGCCTGTGAATGTCCTCCCAAACACCAATTCGTTTGCGGGAACAAGTTCCTTTGGTGTTGTAGTTTTCGTGATTGACAGCTTCGAAGGATCAATGTCCTGGAGCTTCGCAGAGGATGCCGCGTTGGCTTTAATGCTGTAGGACCTTAAAGGTTGTTCCCACGCAGCCAATAGCCTCGAGCTTGATTGCTTGTAGAGCAAGCCTCGAGGGGCCAATTGCCTCAGCATTTTGCCGTGTAGTGTTGTGAAATTCTAGGATAGTGATCGCAGGACAAGCCTTGAGGTATACTGGATTTATATAATGCTTCGTCGACGTGCTGCGTGAGTCAACCAATATCAACGCTGCGGTTCGGGTCAACTTGGGATACTTTATTTAAACGACGCGCTCCGATCAACGGACAGCGGAATTATATGGAGCCGCCGATAAGCGTCGTGTTAGGTCGACCACCCAAGATTGATATATGGCACTATTAAAGTCTTGGCAACGGAGCCTTGTCTAACACCAACCGACGAGGCTCAAGTATTATTTCCCACGCGCCAATCACACTTGACACGATATTATCTCCTGGCAAGCTTCAAAGAAAACGAAGACCTTTTGGCTCTCAGAATTAACCATAAGCGGGATTTTCATTTTAGCTTGCGTCGCGCCATAGACTTCTACGACATTCGAGCGATCGCAATTCGAAGGGGGAGATTGACAGGTGTTACTCCACGAAAATGTTCAGCTCGGCGCTGAAGTCGTTCTCTTCCAACATCAATTCCAATTATTCTGTTGCCTCCACGCCGAGCTCAACTTCTGGGCCATGGAAGATTTATGACGGAAAGAAGAAGTCGACTGGGAAGTCCGTGTCGGTTTTTGTCCTCGATCGCAAGGCCTTAGAGTCGAATTCAGGGTCCCTTAGTCGCTCCAGCTCCTCCTCGATAAAGAAAGCCGCGGAAGAAGTTGTAGAACGATTGAAAAAAGAGGCGTCATCTTTGGCTAGACTACGTCATCCCAATATTTTGGAACTAGTTGAGCCTGTTGAGGATACAAGGAGTGGTGGGCTGCAGTATGCCACAGAAACGGTGACAGCTTCCTTGGCAGGATTATTGCAGGAGAAAGATGACCAAGAAAAGTCCGGCGGCGTGGGTGGGCGATCGAGTCGATATGTCACGGAAGACTCAGAGGGAGTCCGAAAAAGGCGGGAGCTCGAGATAGACGAATTGGAAATACAAAAGGGGCTCTTACAGGTCAGCAAAGCCCTCGAATTTCTGCACGACAATGCTGGACTGGTCCATGGAAACTTGACCCCTGATGCGGTCTTTATCAACGCTAAGGTATGTCATGAAAATATTTATGGCAGGACTTCTCTAATAGCTTGTAGTCGGATTGGAAAATCAGCGGATTGGCTTTCTCAAGTCCGCCAGATAATTCGACAAAGCCAACCTCTGTTCAGCCAATAAACCTCTCGGAGACCCTGAATGTGGACCCGCGATTGCCTCGTTCTGTGCAGCTAAATCTCGACTACTCCTCGCCTGATTTTGTGTTAGACTCGAATCTAAACATTGGCGCAGATATGTTCTCTTTGGGGCTGTTAATAATTGCCCTATATAATTCCCCTCATGCCTCGCCTTTACAGACAAATTCAAGTATATCAACTTACCGGAGGATATTCACATCACAGTCTACGATCCCGTCAGCTAATAATAGCTTCCTCTCCTCTCGTCCAATACCGCGAGACTTAGTCGTATCTGTTCTACCTCGACTTATCACACGGCGGCCTGCACAGAGGATGACTGCAAAGGAGTTTCAAGAAAGCGCCTATTTTGACAACATTTTGATGTCGACCATCCGATTCTTAGACGCACTTCCTGCCAAAACACCAACAGAAAAGGCACAATTTATGCGTGGCTTGTCTCGCGTGTTACCGTCATTTCCTAAGTCTGTGTTAGACAAAAAGCTGCTTCCTGCCTTGCTTGAAGAGATGAAGGACCGAGAACTACTATCACTGATATTACAGAACATCTTCACAATTATTGAACTTTTACCCTCAGGCCGTCGGCCTTTTACAGAAAAGATTATGCCCAGGTTGAAGGAGATTTTTATAGTACCTAGTACATCGAAAACACCTCAAGAGCGTGATCCAGCTAAGGAAGCGGGGCTTATGGTACTCCTTGAACATATCAGAGAGATTTCAGGAAATTGCTCAGCCAAAGACTTTAAAGAGAGTAAGTTTAACATTTGAGAGAACAAAATCCCATCAGAATTAACCTCAACAGACATTCTTCTCATAATTCACTTGGCGATTGAATCTCCAACACACACAATCGTTGATGCCGCACTGAGAAGTCTACCAGTCGTTCTGCCTGTTCTTGACTTCACAACTATCAAGAATGAGCTCTTTCCAGTCATTGCTTCCGTATTCACCAAGACTAGCAGTCTCGGGATCAAGGTTCGTGGCCTGGAAGCCTTCGTCATCCTTTGCGGTGGCTCAAATGATCCTGCAACAAGCAACGATGGTTTGGATGGTGTACTTAACTCATCTGCCAGTAAGAAGAGTTCTTCAACATCTCTTGATAAGTACACGATGCAAGAAAAGATTGTTCCATTGATACGAGCGATCAAAACAAAGGAGCCAGCTGTAGCCATGGCATCATTAAATGTTCTCAGACAGGTAGGAGGTGTGGCTGACGCGGATTTCGTTGCCATGGATATTCTCCCTGTTTTATGGAGTATGAGCTTAGGGCCACTCCTTGATCTGAAACAGTTTCAGGCTTTTATTGAATTGACCAAGAGCCTGTCAAATCGCGTTGAAGCTGAGCAGACGAAGAAATTGCAAGAGCTTGCCGGCACCAATGGAAACGCTCAAAGAAGCGATGATTTTATGTCTTTTGGCGCAACGAATGCATTTCCGTCGAGTACTAGTAAAACAGACGGTGGCGATGTTGATTTCGAAAGTCTGGTGAAAGGCAAGCCATCGAATGGAGCTATGAGCCCTATGGATTCAGGCTGGGATGCAGCGCCTGCCAATGCTTCTTCCGCACAACCAAAACCTGCAGCATTTTCTTGGTCCACACCCAGTCCAACAACAGCCACGTCAAATGGAAGCCTCCAGCCACAGCAACACAAGCCAGTCTCAAGGACTATCACTCCAGACTTATCTCGCTTCGATGCTCTTACACCCACAGCTACACAGTTTTCGCAGCCACTCAAGCCTCAAAGCTCTTTCAGTACGCCATTGCAGCCTGCAACAAATACATACAACCAGCCACCAGCTCAACCTATGTCTGGCTTTCAAAATCCTGCAACAAGCGGTAATTGGGGCGCTTCTGCGACCAATCCTTGGGCAAGCAGTGCAATTTCCCCCACGCTTCAACCATCAAATTCCATGGGTAACCTCGGCAACGCAATGTCAACTATGTCCATGAATCAACAGAGACCAGCCATCAGCGCACAATCATCATTCTCACTGCCCCCACCCCCTGGAGGTAGTTCGTACGCTTCACAACAAAAACCAATGTCCTCATTTCCAGCACCACCAACTTTTGGTTCTGGGTCATCGTTCCCTCCTCCACCTCCATTCAGTCAACCGCAACAACCTAGTACCCCATCGGTGTTTGGAGCATCGAGCCAGATGAAACCTGCTTCCCAGAAGTCGGGACTCGATGCTTATGAGAGTTTAATTTGAGAAAAGCTGGTTTTAGGGATTTTGCATCGACAGGGGAAAGCGTGGCGTTCGGAGTGTAATATAGAGGGTGAGGACATAGAGATTAGGCACATGTATGTTTTGACTAATTTGGTAATTTGAGCAATGCGGATACCATAGAGATTTATACGATGTTGATTCTTTCACTGCACTACTATGCTTCCTTTGAGTTGACATGTAAGGAAATTCGATCAAGGCTGCAATTTCATCGAAGTGCTTTTGCAATTCTCTTTTGTTGCCACCACTTATGTGAGCCATCCTTTGGTGAGGGGACTATAATTCTTATGAGAATATTGGGCGCCTAAATACTTATGGTGTCACTGTCTCTTCAAAATCCTAAATTGTCCTCACCCACAGAGGACATAACTATATTAAACGAAGAGTTGGGATGATAGAGTTACAACTTTCTTCGGATATTACTAAAGTACCACGCCAGCCCACTCACTAAGTTTAGATACGGCCAACCATATATAATTAACTCACTTTCAAATCTAGATGACAAGCTCGTCAACCTAGAGTTGCACTGCCAGTGAGAATTTACTTCTCGTATTCTTGCATATAAATATAGCATATACAATGAACTTATATAATAAAAGAATAGTAAGAACCATTAGATGATCGGTAATACACATTTAGCTGCCGTATTTTAGAGACTTGGAGACAATTAAGAATAATAGAAATTAGAGGTGGGAAGACACTTATATTAAATTATATACTAAAGAGAACTAGTAACACATGCGGTGCTGCTATTTACCCAAACGCGGGTAAATCAGAGGCAATTTAACGGATAACAAAGTGGGAAATGGTAGTTGAAAATCACTTTTAGTCTCTTTTTAGTACGGAAAGTTGTCGAGGGACTAAGACAAAAATGGGGACGACAAGTGATTAATTCCAGTCAGTGAGGTATCAGTAACTCCAACCAGCAAACTTTTTTCAATGCTCCAAGCCACCGTAACCATATTTTTTTCATCACTGCAGAATAGAAATTCAGCCAACCATTAATAAGAGACCCACCTCACTGGACTTATTCTGCAATAAGATTCGCTCTGTGCAATCAATAAGCCCCTGTCATCCCAATCAAATATCTAAATTCGAACTCAGCAGCTCCCGTAATTGGGATCAGCGCTGAAAGAAAGGTAAATAACTGTGTTCATGCCCTAGATTTCAAGTCGCAGTCAAAGTCACTAACATGAATTTCCACAAGTCACTAGCAGAGGCGGAGCTTATGTCACCACCCCGCTCACAACCAACCTCCTTCTTAATGTACTCCGCACAACCATCCACATTCATGAATTTGCCACCTTTTTTTCGAGTTGTAAAGGAAGAAGTTGTAGCGAACCGATCCTTGACGGTGACACCATGACTTGACCTCACTATTGCCATAATTTCCTGCCATAGTTCCCTGACAAACGGTCTCTACAAATCTGTCCAATTTAACCCAACCAATTAGTATGTGTTCTTACTCAGAAAATATAGATGGGAGCTCCAGAGTTGCTATCGATATATTTGCCTTGAGAGCCCCCTTGATCCTAAGACAGCTCCAAGCTCCGGAGCCTTCTTCATGAGAATAGCAATTCTAGGGCAGATTAATATAAACACGTTATTGGTATTAGCTTGGTCGTCCACCCCGCCGTCTTTAAATCAATCCGAAGATGCGATGGAGGCCAGGAGAGCGATGATGCTGAGAGCGGAAGCATCAAGAATTTCATGGTAGCAGTTTGATGAAAATTAATCGTATGAGAGGGACTCTGAGATTAGTAGTGAGGGCTTGGAAGTAGAAATGATGAGGATAGGTGAAGAAAGAGAGATTCAAGTTGGGAGATGTGGTCTTTATACCTTTTCTTCTCAATTTATTTATACACCGGAAACGCTCCTACACTCACTATATACATCTCATAATTTAATAATAACTTCTTAGACAATCCTTTCGCAGCGTATAAGAGTGGGGTTGACAGCCTTCAGGTCATTACGAGAATAACCTCTAGCCAAATCAACTACTCAGAACCTTATTGCTCGGAAACTCGCTACATTCAGATTCATATAGTACGCTTAAAAGCGTCGAATTCAGAGTGGAGACTATTACATGAGGTAACTGACAGTATGCTAGCCAGAGGAGACACTTCTTCAGAATGCTATTTCCAACGTACAACTACAGGTCTAATACAAGTTACTAGGGTCCCAACCTTTGCAGTACTCCTTGCATTCTATGGATTTCTCAGACATGAAATAATGACCTGTTTATACTAGTCCGCCCTTTTCCTCAATGTGTTCCTCTAACGCTTAATGTATATGAGGTAGAAATAATTTTTTGTACACTAATGCCTAAAATAATCAATTCAAATCTAATATGGATATAGATAAATTCTTCGGAGCGGAGGATACTAAGAGACCTACAAGTTACCTATTATTACAGTTATAAGCAAGGTGATAAGAAATGACTTGGTGGGGAGGATCGTTAAACAGGTTAACTCCTTAAACCTAAAACTTTAGAGGAGTATAAAACCCTCTACCCTCTATCCTATTGGGGAAAACTATTTATATTCTACCACTAAAAAGATTGAAAGATATCAGACAAATCCTCATCTTTAACACGATAATAATGAGGGAATGATAGAGTAAGCCATCTGTGGCCGTGCTTGTAGTTTCGAGATTTGATGTGAAGAAACTTTACAGATATACATGAATTGTTAGACTTTAACTAGATGTTGTCTTGCGAAGATAAAATTTTGCAGGATCCATGGTTTTATCTATCAATTATTCCTCGTTGGGAATGGAAATATATACTCCGAGCCAACTTCACAAAGTCAACCTCTCCTGAAATTCCTGTTGATAGGTACGGTGATATCCGCATAAAAAAAGCCATTTAGATACTATTAGGAAGCCTCGGGGG